>PISX010001499.1:0-137500 GCA_004024625.1 Mellivora capensis
GTTGGCCATCTGGATGTCTTCTTTGCAGAAATGTCTGTTCATGTCCTCTGCCCATTTCTTGATTGGATTATTTGTTCTTTGGGTGTTGAGTTTGATAAGTTCTTTATAGATTTTGGACACTAGCCCTTTATCTGATATGTCGTTTGCAAATATCTTCTCCCATTCTGTCCGTTGTCTTTTGGTTTTGTTGACTGTTTCCCCAAAGGCAGATTCTTAACCAACTGAGCCACCCAGGTGCCCCATTTTTAAGATTTTATTTGTTAATTTTAAAGAGAGAGAGAACAAGAGCACACCCGGGGGGAATAACAGAGAGAGACAGACAAGCCGACTCTGCACTGAGCATGGAAGCTGACGCGAGGCCCAATCCATAACCCTGATATCATGACCTGAGCCAAAATGAAGAGTTGGATGCTCAACTGACTAAGCGACCCAGGAACCCCTATTTTTAATAGCTCTCAGTAGTTGAGGATGTGCCAAGACCAGATATTAATTAAAAAGTTCCTTATCTGGAATCACTTTGTTTTACTGGGTTTCAGGAAGAGTAGTTACGAAAACATTCTTAGCCATTTTCCCTACAAACTGACACTAATCTGATTTATTATACTGTATGGAGTATGAATACTGACACATGTTAATTCTGACGTTCTCACAACAACAGACAGTAAATCTGGAGAACAGAACTGTATATACCAACCACCTCTGAGTAACAGCTGTGACGACATGGGATAATCATTCAAATTCCCTTGATGTATTTCTCTTTAAAATAAAGGGAAGGAGCTTAATAGTCTATATGGTCACTTATGGTTCTCACATTGTATTACAACAATATTCTTTAAACAAGATAGTTTTATTATTTAGGTTACTTTTCAATTTTCTAGTGGTTAAACATCTCCCTCTAGTGGAAATAAATCACTTTAGAAGGCAATCTGGTACTATCAGAACTTACATGTACATCTCCTAAGACCTAGCAATTCTAGTTTAAAGGCATATTTACACAAATAAAGCCTAGAATGTGAGGATTTACCATTACATAATAACTTTTTAAAAATTCTCATCAGCTCATTATATTTGAATTCCAAGCAACAAAGAAATATAGATAGTCCCTTGTTTCCTACTTCTCCACGAAATCCCATGAATCCCACATATGACTTATTCCTAAAATCTTCCTTATTTGAGAGTTGTTTGTTTGCAACATCTTATTTAGTCTGGTCCTCAAGAAAAATCAGAAATTTGGAAAGGCACAGAGAAAAACCATGAGACAGGAACTACTGGTAGTTCCCAGCACTTTTACTTCTTTCTTGTAGCAAGAAATTTTTCACTGGTGTCATGGCCATGCATAATGAAGACTGAATTTCCAGCCTCCTTTGCAGGACGTTACTAGCCAACAGAATGTAGGTGAATGATAGATGTTACAACTTCCAGAAAGCTAGAAAAGCTAAGCCCTTGATTGCCCATCCCCCTTCCCAACACCTGAAGTGCTCCACTGATCATCACACCATGATTTGGAAGTCACATGGGTAATGGCAGAGCCTGATATTCATGAGGTCACCATACCAGCTCTAGAAAACTTACCTTACAATTTGGTTTAAAGAAAAAGAAAAGAAAAACCAAAAATTTAAAAAAAAAAAAAACAACAATTTTGTTTAAGCAGTAGAGAGACTTCTAGTACTTTGATCTACCTTTAAGTTTTCTGTCATATGCAGCTCAACTAATTCTAATTTATTCAGCATGTGAGATAATAGTACACTTCAAGCCATTACTAAATGGTTACAAAATTTACAATCATGCTTTGGTGGTATGGGATCATAATGTTAAGCTCAATATACTATTAATAACAACATTAGCTATGGACTGGTGCCACCACTGCCCGGTAGAAGGCAGGGAACATGGCCACTGCAGCAAGGCCCACATGGCTCCAGTCTTGTCTGTACTGCCTCACACAGCCACATAGGACCAGCAAGCCAAACCACTATGGGAGTTTCCCAGTGTCAGTTCAAGCAAAGAATGCCTTGGGTAAGGCTGTAGCCATTCTTCAGAAGCATATTATGGTATAAAATATATCCCCAAATTGTGATGTTATCCTTGATCTGATTCATAATGGGATCAAACAACCGTTTCCTTTAGAGGCTTAAGTGACCAAAATACACAACTTAAAATGAAGTTACAAAACTGCAGTCTAGGGCACCTGGGTGGCTCAGGTCATGATCCTGGAGTCCCGGGATCGAGTCCCACATCGGGCTCCCAACTCCATGGGATGTCTGCTTCTCCTCACTCATGCTCTCTCTCACTGTCTCTCTCAAATAAATAAATAAAATATTTTTTAAAAAATTGCAGTCTATTTTATCTCTTAGGCCATAGTCCCCCTAATGAACAGGCTAATCAATCTTTGGGGACAACCCATTCTGGAATGTACAGCTCCAATAAGCAGTTGGTTCAGCTCAACTTCAGAGGACTAGACGCTTTTCAGTTGGACTTACGGTTAAGCCTCCCAAGGACGAACCTAGCTTTGCCAATCGTCTAGCTACTCTCCAGATAACTGCTGGAATGACTGTGTAAAAGACAAACACTAATAGCAGAAATGGCCTATACAACCCCAAGGCTACTAGGATGCTCCTGAGCAGTTTCTGGGGCAATGTTTACACTGCCAGTACAAATGTCCTCACACATGGAGACGGACGTTGGGCCTATGACTCCATCAACCTGACGTGGACTATAGGCCTGGCCTATTAATGGAGGCCAAGACGCAGGTAAATATGTGGTGTATCACCACTCTGAATTTAAGATCCTATTAGCTGCAAAGAGAAAAAATTCAGTTGGTATGCCTATGTAACCTTTTGTGATGGGACAAAATCCAGGAATTCCTGGGCTATCCGAAAGAGAAGCATGGGTCCTGACACACACTATCCCAAATGAGACCAATCCATTTGTATCCACATTCTTTTTCAGTCTTCAGCAGATGATCTTTGAGGTCATGCAGAACAATAATTTCACCTTGGTGACCCTGCACAGGCCTGGTGACAACCTGGAAATGTTTACTTCCCGTAAGGGCACTCATCATCCATGCCCCGTGTCATATCCTGCTCAACTAGCCTTGGCAATGATACACTCTGAATGCTCTTAGTCACCTCGGTAGTGTTGAAGGGAGAATACTCTGAGGGGGGAGCAAGCTGGGAGCTCCGTCATCAGATGAGGTGCCTAGACATCCTACAGCCCTTTCTCAGTTGCCAGGGCCAGTGGCAGCAACCATGGATATGGACTGCAAAGAGTTCTCGAGAAACAAAACCTCTAGCCCAGATACTTGGAAGCAGGCACTCTTGACTAGTTGGGGTGGCTATCTAACACCTGAAGGAGGCAGGGTCCTGATTATCTGACATCAACCCTTGTTTCATACAAAACGGGAGAACTTAGGGCTGTTTTTGTGGCTGAGGACTGGGACCAGGAATTCTGGTACATGACTATGAATATAAGCAAGCTTCTTGTCCATAGGACTTGGGTTATGACAACTGATCACATCTGCTTTGGTTATCTGATAAGTTGAAGCCAAGATAGTCTGCCCTCCCTTCCCTGTGAGTTTCCTTTACACATACTCCTCGTAGGCCAAGTTCACAAAAAAAACTGGTTGAACTGTTTTCTGCTATCAAAGTTTGTGCCTGGGCCAAGTCAATTCTTGAAATTATGCCTGGATCCTACTCTTCTTGGAGCCATACGTTGAAGGTTTCTGACCTTGTTCTGCCCAACCCTGGCCATATGCTGCACATTATCATTTTGTTTTCTGATTTTATGCAAAGTCTTAGCCAGAAGTGTCTCCCTCCTGCATTGTGTCTTAGCAGTCCAGTGTAACCTGCTGGAATAACCACAAACCACTTTGGAGTCTAAGCTGCCAGCCCTGAACAGTCTTCAGGTGGCTGCAGTTCTAAATGACCAGAACTTCATGAGAAGCCCTGAGCAAGAACACGCAACTCAGCTGCTCTCAAATCTCTGACCCACAGAAAATGGGTGAGATAAACATTTTCTTGTTCGAAGGCATTAAATTTTGGGAAAATTTGTTAAGCACCAGCAGATAACTAATAAATAATACATGGCTGGCATATGAGAGTATCCAGGACTGTTCCTATGACCTTGGGGCCTGCTCTGAGAGACAAGGAGGAACTTGCTATCTGCCTTCCAATAGAGCACCTAGACCCTCAGCAATGATCCTCTCATATGCAGTTGCCAGGGTGGTTATACTGTAAAAATGGTATCACTTTGTACAAGCGTACACACTACAAGAGGGCTCTGGTTCACGAATCCCTCCTCAGCTCAGCCACTACTGAAGGCTGGGATGTGGGAAACGCTTAATCACAGCAAAATCTCTATTACTACAACAGACTCCATTTACCTGGATTTCCAGAATCTGAAATTCAAGTTGGAATGTAATCATTTGGCAATTTCCTGATAATCTGTGTCTCTGTAGAACTTTCATTATACCTATAAACCAGAAAAAAATGTTTTATTGCAAATAAGTTTCCTTCAAATGCCTATTAATTTTTTGTGAATATTTCTAATACATGTGAGTATAGGGGGAGAGTTTATGTTAGTATTTACACTGCAAATATCTCAAAGAATGTGCACCAAATTGATTTACCTTAGCAAAGTTGGATTAAAGGTAACTTGTACTTTCTGCTTCTCAATTATACTAAAGATTATAGTAAGACATGCTAGTATAGGAGCACTTAACCCTTGGTTAAGCATCCAACTCTTGATTTCAGATCAGGTCATGATCTAAGGGTCTTGAAACCAAGACCTGCATTGGGCTCTGCCCTGAGCATGGAACCTGCTTAAGATTCTCTCTCCCTCTCTCTTTGCACCTTTCCCCATTTGAGTTCTCTCTCTAAAAAAAAAGAAAGAAAGAAAGAAAGAAAGAAAGAAAGATGCTACCCTACACAAGTTTGAATTATAACTGTTAGATGGGAGGTTGTTTTTTTTTTTTAACATTATCTGATTCTACTTAAAAACACGAAATGGAATCCACCTATTTACTTGTTATCTGTCAAAATTTTATACTTCAATGCAACTCAGTATTTTTAATTTCTTTCCAGTGTAACAGAATTCATAGTTTTTGCACCACACCCAGTGCTCCATGCAATGCGTGCCCTCCATAATACCCACCACCTGGCTCCCCCAACCTCCCACCCCCTGCCCCTTCAAAACCCTCAGGTTGTTTTTTTTAACTTAGTATTTTTTAACATGTGTTTTCCATGTAACTACAACTGAGATAAAGATATAGAAATTTTTAAATACACCATAAAGTTCTCTCGTGCCCTTCTGGAGTCTATATACTACCCACCCAAGAGATAACCACTATTTTGACTTTGCTAACAAAGGTATTTTTAGAAGAGCACAACTCTACAAAAATAAAGAAGAAAAAGTTTGGAAACTGGAAATCAGACGGATGAGCTAGATATTACACTGAAAAGAACTAATCTGGCAGACCCAGGAAAATTAAAACCCAAGCCAGCAATGGGGGAAGCTCAGTATTAAGCCTATTCAAAAGCATTCTGAGGGGCACATGGGTGGCTCAGTTGCTTAAGCATCTGCCCATGGCTCAGGTCATGATCTCAGAGTCATGAGATCAAGCCCTACCCACAAGGGGCTCCCTATTCTTCGGGGAATCTGCTTCTCTCTCCCTCTGCTCATGCTCTCTAACAAATAAAATCTTCCAAAAAAAAAAAAAAGCACATTCTGAATAGGCAGCACAAGTACCTCTGCAGAAGAGGTCAACTTAGGAAGACTCGAAGTGGGAAGACGAAGATTTCTGCACTAGCAAGACTAGCACCTGGCCTAAATTCACTCTCCCCTCCTCTCTGTATTCCACCTCTTCAAGTATCTGAAATGTCTAAATTCCTGTAACCCATTTCTCTTTGTATTTCAGACTTGCACTGAGGTGAGCTACCCAAGACCCTCTGAGGATCAACTCACTATCTTCCCTTCATGAGGGTTAGTTATGTCAGTGGAAAAGTCAGGAAGCAATTCTAAAAGTGACCTTTTTTTTCCTTAAGATTTTATTTATTTATTTGAGAGAGTGAGTACAAGTCAGGGAGGGGAAAGAAGGAGAGGCTGACTCCATGCTGAGCAGGGAGCCCACACAGGGCTCAATCCCAGAACCCCTGGATCATGACCTGAGCCAAAGCAGATGCCTAACTGACTGAGCCACCCAGGTCCAAAGTTCCCAAATTCCAATGCACAGCTGAATTAGCTTCCCTTTATAAGTTACCACATCACAGACCCTTGGTAATAAAACTTAGTCATTGGGACCAGAAACCCTCCTCTTGAAAATGGTCCAGCTCCTGAAATATTTATCTTGGTCACAGGCCATGTTTGGTAGGAGTAGAGCACTGTAGATGAGGCAGGTTTCATGTCAGTAGTGAAAAACTCTTATGATTTACCAATTAGGGGCACCTAGGTCACTCAAATAGGTTAAGTATCTGCCTTCGGCTCAGGTCATGATTTCCAGGGCCTGGGTTTGAGCCCCATGTTGGGCTCCCAGCTCAGCAGGGTGTCTGCTTCCTCCTCTTCCTTTGCTTGTGCTGTCTCTCTCCCTCTCTCTCTCCCAAATGAATAAATATTTGGGAAAAAAAAAGATTTACAAATTACTGGTACTGTTATTCTTTCACTTATCTGTTACTTGTATTAAGATACTTAATGATAAAGCCTGTGTCTTCCTTAATATCTACCTCAGACAACTTTTAAAGAGTATTATGCACACTGTAATGTTCAAGATACCTGACAAAACAAGTTTACCACAACCACACAGTCATCTAGAAGGTCATATAGTTACCTCACACAATTTTATTTTTTAAGATTTATTTTTAGAGAAAGGGAGAAAACCCATGGGAGAGCAGGGAGAGGGCAAAAGGAGAGAGAGAATCCTGAACAGACTCCCCAGTGAGTGTGGAGCCCAACACAGGGTTCAATCCCACAACCCTGAGATTATGACCTGAGGCGAAATCAAGAGTCGAACCCTTAACCGAATGAGCAGCCCAGGTGCCCCTACCTTATAGAACTCTAATTCAATGCCATTAGAACCAATTTCTTATGCATAATAAGATAAGCTTCAACATCACTTCAAAATTAAAATTAATACTTACTCTTCTCTGTCTTCTCAGTATTTGTTAGGACCTCTGTCTTCATGGAGTAATTTCTTATACAGATCCCAGTAAGTGTGCTTAGAAAAAGAAGTTCTGATTCTAAATGTCCAAGATGACTTCTCAGATCTTTAGAAGAGGCACATCCTTCAGAATCTGACTGATACATTTCTCGAAGTAATTTTCTAAAAAGCAAATATAACAAATAATTACTCCAATGAAGAAGTCACTAACAAGTGTTTTATCTAATAACTAAATTTCTTAAACCATTTCTATTTTGTCTTCCTTTCTATTTTTATTTTTATCTTTTAGTAAAGATTTTATTTATTTGACAGAGAGACATAGCGAGGGAGGGAACACAAGCAGGGAGAGTGGGAGAGGGAGAAGCAGGCTTCCCACCAAGCAGGAAGCCTGATGCGGGGCTCGATCCCAGGAACACTGAGATCGTGACTGGAGCCGAAGGCAGAAGCTTAACAACTGAGGCACCCAGGCGCCCTTTCTTACTTTTTTCTCTTGAAAACTGCCTGATTTTTCTCAAAACCAATGTGGCTACTAACACTGTAATTTTTAATCTCAAATTAACACAAAGCTAATGAAATTATACTACTGTATTTCTATCTATTACAAACAATTGTAAAATAAATTATATCAAGAATACTTTGCAACATTAAAATGTCTTTTCAAGCTGGAATGTTTAAAATATTCCAAACTGAATGTCTGATATCCCAGCCCAAGACAGCTCAAATTATTTTTCTAAGTAGGCTCCATGCCCAGTGTGGAGCTTAACATGGGATTTGAACTCACAACCCTGAGATCAAGACCTGAGCCAAAATCAAAAGTCAGACACTTAACCGACTGAGCCATCGAACAACCCTTAACTCTAACTTCTAAAACAAGTAAGGTATCACAGAGCATTTAATGGTAAGAAGGAACCACAGGAAATTTAATAAAGGGGGTAAAAATCCAAAGGAACAAGAAATAACATAATCTCCTTTAAAAACAGTGTAATCAGACACTCTTCATTGAGAACAAAAACTCTATTTTCCTTGAAAAAGAGTTAAATTTCAGTGAATGATCACATTGCATGTTATTGTACTTTTTGTCATCTTTTATTGCCTTCATGCTCTGCTCCATTCTACACTGCTAACTTCTGCCATCTTAATACATGCCTTCCTTGGATTCTAGGGCATGATGATCGTGATTCTCATCTTACAACTTGGGTCCTCCACTGTTCCTGCTTCTTGCCATCATCTACGGGAAAAAAACTCAATACTCTTGCTCCTGCTGACCTAAATATGCATTCTCTCATTCTAGAGGAAAACTCAGTCATGAATCTGAACTCCCCTAGATCCATAATTCCTAAATTATACCTCTAACCACATATCTCTGCTTCCTGCACAAATTTAGCTTGCTAACCC
The DNA here is from genome assembly GCA_004024625.1 of Mellivora capensis. Taxonomy (NCBI): domain Eukaryota; kingdom Metazoa; phylum Chordata; class Mammalia; order Carnivora; family Mustelidae; genus Mellivora; species Mellivora capensis. The sequence continues at coordinate 8,543 of PISX010001499.1, forward strand.
AACAAATGGGTTTTTTGGTTTGTTTGTTTAAGATTTTATTTATTTATTTGACAGACAGAGATCACAAGTAGGCAGAGAGGTAAGCAGAGAGAGAAGGGGAAGCAGGGCTCCCTGTTGAGCAGAGAGCCCAACTCGGGGCTCGATCTCAGGACCCTGAGATCATGACCTGAGCCGAAGGCAGAGGCCCAACCCACTGAGCCACCCAGGCACCCCCAACAAATGGTTTTTAATCAAAACAGTTTTTTTTCTTTTCTTTTTTTTTAAGATTTTATTTATTTGACAGAGAGAGATCACAAGTAGACAGAGAGGCAGGCAGAGAGAGAGAGGAGGAAGTAGGCTCCCTGCTGAGCAGAAAGCCCGATGCAGGACTCAATCCCAGGACCCTGAGATCATGTCCTAAGTCGAAGGCAGCAGCTTAACCCACTGAGCCACCCAGGCACCCTCAAAACAGCTTTTCTACCATATTTCCCTACTTCTGTTACTGATAAAATCTCTCCCTTGATATCTCAGGCTCCTTATCACTGGAGTCACCCTTGGCTCTATTAATCCCTTCACATCTGGATTTGCTGCCATATGTTCTGCTGTCATACAGCTATCCCTCCTTTTCTTTTCTATTCTTAATTCTACTACATTCGCCTATACTCTTATGACCTTACATGAGGTCTACAGGAAATAACCTAGCTCTGTATTCTTTATACTGGAGATCTAATACTTGTGTAAAGTCTGTAAAAAAAAAATTTTTAAATTTTGTTTTAATGTTGGGGTTCCTGGGTGGCTCAGTTGATTAACTGCCTGCCTTCAACTCAGGTCATGATCCCAGGGTCCTGGGATCACGTTGCACATAGGGCTCCCTGCTCGGAGGGGAACCTGCTTCTTCTCCCTCTCCCCCTGCTGCTCCCCTTGCTTGTGCTTGCTCTCTCTCTCTGTCAAATAAATAAAAATCTTTTTAAAAAATTTTTGTTTTAGGGGCGCCTGGGTGGCTCAGTGGGTTAAAGCCTCTGCCTTCGGCTCAGGTCATGATCCCAGGGTCCTGGGATCGAGCCCCGCATCGGACTCTCTGCTCGGCGGGGAGCCTGCTTCCCCCTCCCTCTGTCTCTGCCTGCCTCTCTGACTGCTTGTGATCTGTCAAATAAATAAATAAAATATTTTAAAAAATAAATAATTTTTGTTTTAATGTTAACTGAAAATATTTAAGTATATTCTGTATCATCTGAGAGACTACTACATGCTCTTTTGTATTTACTCTCATTAAGTGATTTTTTAAAAAATCACTTTAAGAGGCACCTGGGAGGCTCAGTTAAGCATCTGACTCTTGATTTCCACTCAGGTCATAGTTTCAGGGTCGTGAGATATATAACATAAAGCCCCACATTGGGCCCTGTGCTGAGCAAGGAGTCTGCTTGGGATTTTCTCTCTCCCTCTGCCCTCCCGCCACCCCCGCTTGTAATGTAATTACAAGCTTGTAATGTAATTACTTGTAATGTAATTTTCTCTCTAAGTAAATCTTTTTTTTTTTAATTACTTCAAGTTGAGAATGCTAATGAAAGCAAGAAGCAATCTTCATATATGTTATAAATTCCTGACAAGCAAATACCAAATACCACAGAAAACTATAAATGAAAACTCCAAGGTGCTTCCAACAGAGCAAACTGATAAAAGAACTAAAGAATCATATTGAAAGACACACAGATATGCAGAATCCAAAAAAGAACCTCTGGCTGAGAAAGGAGAGAATGGGGAGTTATTCTTTAAGGAGTACAGAGTTTCACTTTGGGATGATGAAAAAAGTTCGAGAGAGGGCAGTAGTGACAGATACATAACAAAATGACAGTACTTAATGCAACTGAACTCCATACTTAAAAAAGGCCAAAACAATAAATTTTATGTTATGTATATTTTATCATATACCAAAAAGAGACAAACTGCATATTCTCACGGCAGTGAGCAAAATATTATTTGTTCATTTCAATTAATGACATGAGTTTCAATGATTTGGAGTTATATGTTTTATTCGCTTTATAGTTCTGTCTGTTGCTTGTTAATTCATCTTAGCATAATTTTTCTCGGTCAAAATTAAAAGTTTCACAAGAAAGTTTTTTCTTTTAAGACAAATGTACAGAATGGGACGCCTGGGTGGCTCAGTCGGTTGAGCGGCTGCCTTTGGCTCAGGTCATGATCCCAGCATCCTGGGATTGAGTCCCGCATCGGGCTCCTTGCTCGGCGGGGAGCCTGCTTCTCCCTCTGCCTCTGCCTGCCTCTCTGTCTGCCTGTGCTTGCTCTCTCTCTCTCTGACAAATAAATAAATAAAATTTAAAAAAAAAAAAAGACAAATGTACAGAAAACCTGATTTAAATTTTTTTTTTAATTTATTTGACAGACAGAGATCACAAGTAGGCAGAGAGGCAGGCAGAGAGAAAAAAGCAGGCTCTTCGCGGAGCAGAGAGCCCGATATGGGGCTCGATCCCAGGACCCTGGGACCATGACCCGAGCCGAAGGCAGAGGCCTCAACCCACTGAGCCACCCAGGCGCCCCACAGAAGACCTGATTTTAAAAGTCAATGATCTAGGATTCGGGGAAGCTGGTGAAGTAGGAAGCACCAGGAATCTGCTTCCCCACCTAAACAATAATGGCACTGGCAAATCTGTCTGATAAAACTTTCATAGACCTGTGGAGTTTGCTGAAGGCTTTTAACTTCCAGGGGAAGGCTTGGGGTTAATTGCGGTCACTTTCGGGCAATTTCAGCTGTTAGCACAGTGGAAGCTATGTTTCTCCCACTCCAACAACAGGCAGACAGCTGTGTACATGTTCCTGAAGCAGGCTGCACATACCTTAGAAAAGCAAGAGAGGGCAAAAAGAACTCCGTCCCCAAAATACTAGGTATCTGTGCTGATTGTTGCTTCTGACCAGAAAGGTGCAAAGAGGCAGATGGCCATTGATGCTGCCCCTCCCCTCCAGCTGAGGTGAGTTCCAGGAGATTTAAAGAGCTATTGCTTCCCCCACCCACCCATTATTTTTGGCTTTTCCCATTTAAGGAGCCACACATTAAAGATTAAGATGCTCAGATCGACTGATTATATAACAAAAACTGGAAAGGACTACATGTGCCCAGGAAAGGGTCAGAGAAAACATAAGACAGTAAGTTTGCACCTCAGGCTCATTATCTTCAGCACACAGCCTACAAAATAACAAAACTTAAAACAACAACAAAAACAAACAAAAAACAGCAAGCCCTGGGGATTGTATGACAATCTGATTTCCAAAGTTACCACAGTATTAGATTAAAATGTCCAGTGTTCAACAATAACAAAAAATCACAAGGCATCCAAAGAAACAGGAAAGTATGACCCATTCAAAAGAAAAATTTTAATTAAACGAGATTTGTCCCTTTGAAAGACTTAATGGCAGATATATTAGAAAAAGACTTTAAGACAACAGTCCTAAAGATGCTCAAAGAAATAGAAGATATGAAGGAAATTAAGAAAATGATGTGTGAACCAAATGGAAGCTTCAATAAAGAGATTAAAAAATCCTAAAAAAGAAAACGAAAAGGAATGCTGGAGCTGAAAGGCATAAGTGAAATGAAAAACTGACTAGAGGGGTTAAAGGCAAATGTGAGGAGGCAGAGGAATCAGGGACTCTGATGACAAGACAACAGACACTACTGAGGCTGAGTACAGAATTACTTTAGATCCAAAGATACAACTGTCTTAAGGATTTTTTTAAATTATTTATCTAGGGGCGCCTGGGTGGCTCAGTGGGTTAAAGCCTCTGCCTTTGGCTCAGGTCGTGATCCCGGGGTCCTGGGATTGAGCCCTGCATCGGGCTCCCTGCTCAGCAGGGAGCCTGCTTCCCCCCACCTCTGCCTATTTGTGATCTCTGTCAAATAAATAAATAAAATCTTTTAAAAAAATTATTTATCTATTTTGTCACAGAGAGAGAGAGAGGGCATGAGCACACAAAAGCAGGGGGAAAGGCAGACAGAGGGAGAACCAGGCTCCCCACCAAGCAAGGTCCCAATGCGGGACTCAATCCCAGGACCCTGGGATCATGACCTGAGCCAAAGGCAGACACCCATCCGACCAAGTCAACCAGGCATTCCACCAAAGATACAACTGAAAGGATGGCAAAAGAAATTCTATGCAAAAAGTAACCAAAAGAGAGCAGGGGTAGGTATACTAATACCAAATCAGACAAAATAGACTGAATCAAAAAAGATTACAAGACAAAAAAAATTATACATTAACAAAGATTCAACTGAGCAAGATGTAAGAATTACAAACATTACACACCTCATGGCAGACTATCAAAATATACAAAGTAAGAATGGACAGAACTAAAAGGAGGAATAGTTCTACAGTAACAGCTGGAATTGCAGATTAAGATGGCAATATAAGAGGATTCAGAACTCACATCCCGCCACAGACACATGGAATCTACACCTATATACAGAACAATTTCCTCTGAAAGAAACCCAAAAACTAGCTGAGTGATTCTTATACATTGGGAAAATAAGAAAACAAACAAACAAAAACAAAACAAGGGGCGCCTGGGTGGCTCAGTGGGTTAAAGCCTCTGCCTTGGGCTCAGGTCATGATCCCAGGGTCCTGGGATCAAGCCCTGCACCGGGTTCTCTCCTCAATGGGGAACCTGCTCCCCCGCAACCCTGTCTGCCTCTCTGCCTACTTGAGATCTCTGTCAAATAAATAAACAAAATCTTTAAAAACAAAACAAAACCCATCCAAATCGAAAGAAGGCCAGACACAATCTCAGGAGAAATATCATTCTCAATGTGGCAATGCACACAGTAAGAGAGCTCACAACACTGAGCTGCTCCCTGAGGACCAAAAAGTTTGAACACCACAACTGGTACCCCACTTTTAAGATCAGAAACTGAGAGACAAGCCCCAAAAACATCTAGCTTTGAGAACCAAGAGAATCTGTATCTGTGAGACCCACAAGGCTACAGCAAACTAGGAACCAGTTCTTAAAGAGCTCACATGCACAGACTCACCCACCACAGGACTCAGAGTAGAAGCCACCAACAAAATCAGGCCCAGTCTTTCTGCAAAAAAGGCCTACTTCCTAATCATAAAGCTTCAGCCTGAAGGGGAGGCTTCTAATTTAACATACATCTAGGGCCCAACTACAATCTGCTCCAAAAACTGAAGGGGCCAACAGGTACCATCTTCACACTCTCCCTCTGCCAGGCCAGACGTGTTTCCAAAAACTTGTATACACATCTGTACCCAACTTTTATGCCTCTGGCCCAGAGAACACATTCCTTCATAACCTAACTCTGGTGGCCAGTGTGGCCTTTGTTCATGGGTTCAAAAGGAAGTAGTGAACAAAGAAACACTTATCTGGCTGTCACACCATTAATACTCAGTGCCTAGGACACAGACAGAAACACCCAGCCAACTCCTAGTCCTTCTACTGACTGAGGCATAACCACATACTTTAAAAGCTGCTGCCTGAGGGTCTGGTTCAAATCACCCTGAATCTAGTAGCTGACTGTCCCCACTCTGGGACACTGACAAGTCTTGTCATACCCTTAATTCCTGAGAGTCACGAAGAATAGAGAAGGCTACTAGGACAATCACAAAGGTTTGAGAGACAACCAAGACAAAGAACAGGACTGAACAATAAAGATCATCTACTACATGAAGCCACACCTAAAAAACTGCAAAATATGGCTGTTTGATCTAGTGCACAGAAACTAACATAGTCATAGGAAATGAAACAGAAAAATATATTCAAAATGTAAGAATAAGATAAAACCCCAGAAATAGCCCCAAAGGAAATGGAGATTGATCAAATGGTGAGAATTTCAACAGAAGAGATAGAAAATGTAAGAAAATACTGGAGAAGTCACAGAGCAGATGACTACAATAACTGAACTAAATTACTGAATAATGAAATTCAATGTTAGATTAGATGAAGCAGAAGAAAGTATCAGTGAACTTGAAGACAGGGTTGTGAAAGTTATCCCAACAGAGCAGCAAAGGGAAAAAGAATAAAAGAAAGAGAAGGTAGCTTAATGGGCTTATGTGAAAATAATAAACTAACAATCAAGTTAGAAGGGTCCCAGAAGGAGAAAAAAGAAAGGGACAGAAAATTTATCTGAAGAAGTAAATGGAAACTTACCTTTCTTTTCCCTGGAGAAAGAAAGAGAGATCTAGATCTGGTAAGCCTAAAGAAAACCAAACTAGATGAACCCAAAGACCCACACCAAGACTTTTACAAAGTATCAGAAGTTAAAGACAAGGACAGAATCTTCAAAACAGCAGAAAAAAGAAAACTTGTTTTGTACCAGGGAACCCTATAAAACTATAAGCACATTGAACACAGTAAGAACACTGTAGGCCAGAAGAAAGTGGTACGATATATTTAAAATGATGAAAGGGAAAAATGCCAATCAACAATACTCTATCTGACAAAGTTATCCTTCAGACCTAAGAGAGAGAAAGAGCTATTTTATACAAGAAAAGCTTAAGGAATTCATCACCACCAGACTGGTCTTACAAGAAATGCTAAAGGACTTCTTTAAAATGATAGAAAAGGAAGCTAATTTGTAACAGGAAAACATGAAATTTCAAGTTATAAATCCCACTGTAAAAGTAAAGATATAGCAAAATTCTGAGTAACCTAATGGCGTAATGGGGGTGAGCTAATCACTTATAAAGTAAAAGTAGTAAAAATAACTATAGGGGCGCCTGGGTGGCTCAGTGGGTTAATGCCTCTGCCTTCGGCTCAGGTCATGATCTCAGGGTCCTGAGATCGAGCCCCACGTTGGGCTCTCTGCTCAGCAGGGAGCCTGCTTCCTCCTCTCTCTCTGCCTGCCTCTCTGCCTGCTTGTAATCTCTGTCTGTCAAATAAATAAATAAAATCTTTAAAAAAAAAAAAGATTCTTTAAAAAAAAAAAACTATATAACTTGACACAAGATACACAAAAGATTTAAACTGTAACATCAAAACATAATACATAGGGTGGAAGAGTAAAAACGCAGAACTTTACAATCCATTTGAAGTTATCAACTTAAAATAGATATCATAAATACAAATGTTTTAAGTACCCACCATGGTAACTACAGTGGAAACATCTATATTACAAAGAATAATAAGAAAGGAATTGAAGCATATCACTACAGGAAACCAACAAATCACAAAGGTGAGAATGAGAGGACTAAGGTAATAAGAAAACCACAAGAGGGGCGCCTGGGTGGCTCAGTGGGTTAAAGCCTCTGCCTTCGGCTCAGGTCATGGTCCCAGGGTCCTGGGATCGAGCCCCACATCCGGCTCTCTGCTCAGCGGGGAGCCTGCTTCCTCCTCTCTCTCTACCTGCCTCTCTGCCTACTTAAGCTCTCTCTCTTTCTGTGTCAAACAAATAAATAAAATCTTAAAAAAAAAAGAAAACAACAAAAGAGTATATACACACTTATCAGTAATTACTTTAAATGTAAATGGACAAATTTCTCCAATCAAGACACAGAGTGGCTGAATGGATTAAAAAATACAAGATCCAGGGATGCCTGGGTGGCTCAGTCGGTTAAACGTCTGCCTTCAGCTCAGGTCATGATTCCAGGGTCCTGGGATCGAGTCCTGCGTCAGGCTCCTTGCTCAGCAGGGAGTCTGCTTGTCCCTCTCCCTCTGCCTCTACCCTCTACTCGTGCACTCTCTCTCTCACTCTGTGCATCTCAAATAAATAAAATCTTTTAAAAAAATACAAGATCCTCCTATATGTTGCATACAAGAGACTCACATCAGATATAAGGACACACATAGACTGAAAATAAAGGTACAGAAAAAGGTATTCCATGCAAATGGAAACCAAAAGAAAGCTAGGGTACATACACTTATGTAAGAAGCAAAAAGAGAGGGGCGCCTGTGTGACTCAGTAGGTTAATTGACTAACTCCTGATTTCAACTCAGGTCATGATCTCAGAGTCATGGGAATGAGTCTGGCTCCACACGAAGCAGGAAGCCTACTTAAGATTCACTCTCCCAGGGTGTCTGTGTGGCTCAGTGGGTTGAAAATCTGACTCTATATTTTGGCTCAGGTCATGGTCTCAGGGTCATGACACTAAACCCCACATTGGGCTCCATGCTGAGAGTGGAGCCTGCTTAGGATTCTCTCTCTCCCTCTCTATCCCTCCTCCTCCCCGTGCATGCTCTCTCTTTAAAAAAAAAAAAAAAAAAGACTTAAAGACATAGATTGTAGTAAGAGACAAAGATGATCATTACCTAATGATAAAGGAATTAATCCAATAAGAAGATATAACATGCAAATATTTAAGCACCCAATACAGGATCACCTAAACACACAAAGCAAATATTAACAGATCTAATAGGAGAAACAGACAGCAATACATTAACAGTAGGAACTTGAACACACCATGTTCATCAATGAATAGATCATCCAGATAGAAATCAGTAATGAAACTGACCTAACACTTTAGAGCACATGAACTCAGGCATACACAGAACATTCCATTCAGAGAATACACATTCTTTTCAAGCAGAAATGGAACATTCTCCAAGAGAGATCATATGTTAAGCAACAAAACATGTCTTAACTAACTTAAGACTGAAATCATATCAAGCAACGTTTTCAAACACAATGGTTGAACCTAGAAATCAATTACAAGGAGAAAACCGGACAAGTCACAAATACATGGAGATTAAACAAAATGTTACTGAGCAACCAATGGGTCAAAAAAACCTTGAGAGAAATGAAAATGGAAATACAGCATTCAAATTCATGGGCTACAGCAAAAACAGTCTTAAGAGGGAAGTTCATAGCAGTAAATGCCTATCTCAAGAAACAATCTCAATAAACAACCTAATTCATACCTCAAGGAACTAGACAAAGTAGATGAATGAAGCCCAAAGTTAGTAGAAGAAATGATATAAAAAAGATCTGGGCTGGGCAGCCAGAAGGGTGGTGGGGAGACAGGATCAGACAGTGACAAAAAAACAACAACAATGAAGTAGAAAGCTAGATATTTTGAAAAGATAAACAAAATAGACCAAACATTAACTAGAATTACCAACAGAAGAGAATTCAAATAAAACCAGAAATGAAAGGAGACGTTACAACTGACACTACAGAAACACAAAAGATCATAACTACTATGAAAAATTATAAACCAACAAATTGGCCAACCTAGAAGAAAATTCCCAGGAATATACTACTCCCAAGCCAAAATCATGGAGAAATAGAAAATGTAAACAAACCAATTACCAGTAAGGACATTTAGTAAGTAATTTTAAACCCTACTTACAAATAAAAGTCCAAAACTAGAGAGGTTCACTAGGGAATTCTACCAATAATTCTTAAGAAAATTAATACCAACACTTCTCAAACTCTTCCAAAAAACAGAAGACGAGTGAATACTTACAAACTCCTCTTACGAGGCCAGGATTACCCTCATATCAAAACCAGACATAAAGCCCTCAAGAAAAGTACAGGCCAATAACCTGGATGAACACCGATGGAAAAGCACTCAACAAAATATTAGCAAACTGAATTCAACAATACATTAAAAGGATCATACATCAGGATCAAGTGGGATTTAGTCCAGGAATGCAAAGATGGTTCAACAATCACAACAAACAAGGTGATACACAACATTAACAAAATGAAGGTTAATAATCATATGATTATCTCGATGCAGAAAAAGCATATGACAAAATTCAACATCTGTTTATGGTAAACCTCTCAATAAAGTAGGTCCAGAAGGAGCATATCTCAACTTAATAGGCCATGTATGACAAAGCAACAGCTAACATTATACTCAATGGTGAAAAGCTGACAGCTTTTCCTCCAAGATCAGGACCAAGGCAAGGATGCCCATTCTTTTTTTTTTTTTTTAAGATTTTATTTATTCTTTTTTTTTTAAGATTTTATTTATTTATTTGACAGAGATTACAAGTAGGCAGAGAGGCAGGCAGAGAGAGAGGAGGAAGCAGGCTCCCTACCAAGCAGAGAGCCCGATGTAGGGCTCGATTCCAGGACCCTGGGATCATGACCTGAGCTGAAGGCAGAGGCTTTAACCCACTGAGCCACCCAGGTGCCCCTATTTATTCATTTGATAGACAGAAATCACAAGTAGGCAGAGAGGCAGGTAGAGATCGAGGAAGGGAAGCAGGCTCCCCACTGAGCAGAGAGCCCAATGCGGGGCTTGATCCCAGGACCCTGAGATCATGACCTGAGCCCAAGGCAGAGGCTTTAACCCACTGAGCCACCCAGGTGCCCCAAGGATGCCCATTCTTATTACTTTTATTCAACACAGTAGTAGCAGTCCTAATTAGAGCGATCAGAGAAGGAAAAGAAATAAAAGAAATCCAACTGAAAAAGAAAAAATAAAACTATTACTATAACGTGATATTCTATATAGAAAAACCTAAAGAATCTACCCAAAAAAGTTGTGTGTGTGTGTATACACACAAACACCCTGTTAGAATAAACACATTCAGTAAAGTTGTGAAAACCAGTATAAAAAAAAATCTGTTGTTTCTATATACTAATAAACTATTAGAAAGAGAAATTCAGAAAACAATCTATTTACAATTGCATCAAAAAGAGTACTATACCTAGGAATAAATTTAAGCAAGGAGGTAAAAATCTATACCCTGAAAACTCTGACACATTGGTGAAAGAAACTGAAGGCACGTGTTCATGGATTGGAAAAACTAATATTGTTAAAATGTTCATACTACCCAAAGCAATATACAAATTCAACGTAATCCCCATCAAAATTCCAACGGCATTTTCACAGAAATAGAAAAGACAATCATAACATGTGTATGGAACAACAAAGACCCCAAATAGCTAAAACTATTCTGAGAAAGAATAATGCTGGAGGCATCACACTTCCCGATTTCACACTATATTACAAGCTACAGTAATCAAAATAGTATGGTACTGACATAAAAACAGACACACAGATCAACAGAACAGAATAAAGAACCTAGAAGTAAACACATGCACATATGGTCAATTAATTTATGACCAGCCAAGAATATATAATGGCAAAAGAACGGTCTCTTCAACAAAAGTGGGAAAACTGGGTAGTCAGTGTAAAAGAATGAAACTGGACCACGACTTTACACAATACACAAAAATTACCTCAAAATGGGCTAAAGACTTGAAGATAAGACCTGAAACTATGAAACTCCTAGAAGAAAGCAGAGGCAATAAACTCCCCACATCAGTCCTGGTGCTGACTTTTTGAATTTGATATCAAAAGCAAATGCAACAAAAGCAAAAATCAACAAGTGGGACCACATTAAACTAAACAATTTCTCTACAGCCAATGAAATCATCAGTAAAATGAAAGGCTAACTATGAAATGGGAGAAAATATTTGCAAAACAGGTTATCTGCCAAGGGGTTAACAGCCAAAATATATAAAGAATTCATATAACTCAGTAGCAAAAGAAAAAAATCTGTTTTAAAAAATGGGTAGAGGGGCACCTGGGTGGCTCAGTGGGTTAAAGCCTCTGCCTTCGGCTCAGGTCATGATCCCAGGGTCCTGGGATCAAGCCCCGAATCAGGCTCTCTGCTCAGCAGGGAGCCTGCTTCCTCCTCTCTCTCTCTGCCTGCCTCTCTGCCTACTCATGATCTGTCAAATAAATAAATAAATAAAATCTTAAAAAAAAAAAGGGCAGATATGGGATGCCTGGGGGCTCAGTCAGTTAAGTGGCTGCCTTCAGCTCAGGTCATGATTCCAGGGTCCTGGGATCGAGTACTGAATCGGGCCCCTTGTTCATCAGGGAGCCTGCTTCTCCCTCTGTCTCTGCCTGCCACTCTGCCTGCTTGTGCTCTCTCTCTCACACACACAAATAAATAAAATATTTAAAAAATTTATCTCCGCCCCCTTTCCAGCTGCCTCTTCCCCCGCCCCCCACATGCACTCTCTCTCCAAAAAAATAACGGGAAGGGGAAAGAAAATCTGAATAGAAATTTTTCCAAAGAAAATATACAGCTGGCCAACAGATACATAGAAAATATTCTCAACATCACTAGCCATCACAGAAATGCAAGTCAAAACCATGAGGTGGACTACCTCATACCTGTCAGAATGGCTATTGTCATAAACACAAGAAATAAAGAGTTGGCAAGAATGTATAGAAAAGGGAATCCTTCTGCAATGTTGGTAGTAATATAAATTGGTGTACCACTACAGAAAACAGTATGAAGTTTCCTCAAAAAATTAAAAATAGAACTACCATATGAACCAGCAATTCCACTTCTGGGTATTTACCTGAATGAAACAAAAACACTAACTCAGTAGGATATATGCATCTTTATGTTCACTGCAGAATTATTTACAATAGCCAAAACATGGAAACAACTTAACTGTCTGTCAACAGATAAATGAACAAAGATGTGATGTATATTATAAAAGTGAATGAGGGGCGCCTGGGTGGCTCAGTGGGTTAAAGCCTCTGCCTTTGGCTCAGGTCATGGTTCCAGGGTCCTGGGATCAAGCCCTGCATTGGGCTCTCTGCTCAGCAGGGAGCCTGCTTCCCTTCCTCCCTCTCTCTGCCTCTCTGCCTATTTGTGATCTCTGTCAAATAAATTTTTAAAATCTTAAAAAAAAAAAATAAAGTGAATGATAGTCACATAAAAAGAAGAAAATCCTGCCATTTGTGACTACATGTATGGTTCTTAAGGGCATTATGTTTGATGAATTAAGTCAGATTAGACAGACAAACATTATATGATCTCACTTGTATGTAGAATCTTAAAAGCCCTAAGCTCATAGAAATACAGAGTAGATTGATGATTGCCAGGGGCAAGGGTGAGGGGGTTTGGAAAAATGGATGAAGGTGGTCAAAGGGCACAAACTTCCAGTAATAAACTTAAAAAGGCCTGGGTATATAAAGTACAGCATAATAACTATAATTAATAATGTATTATACATTTGAAGGTTGATAGGTTACTAAATCTTAAAAGTTCCTTTCACAGGAAAAAAGACCCTGCAATTCTGTGTATGGATGTTAATTTAGCTTAGTGTCATAATCCTGTTGTAATATGTAAAAATATCAAATCATTATGTTATACACCTGAAACTAATATAATCTTTTATGTCGACTACATCTCAATACAAAATAATAATTGGAGACTTCAACACCCCACTCACAATACTGTACAGAACAACTAGACAGAGGATAAATAAGCAAAGAGTAGTAGTAGAAATAACACAATAAACCAATCAGATCTAACAGACATATACAGAACATTCTACACAAGACACAGAGCTAACAGACATTATAAATTCTTCACAAGTGCACATGGGACATTCTCCAGGACATATCATATACCAGGCAACAAATTAAGTCTCTATGTATTTTAACTATACTCATCAGTACAAAGTTCTTCTCCAACCACAGCGGATATCAATAACAGAGGGAAAACTGAAAAATTCACAAAACTGTGGAAATTAACACACTTTTAAAGAATAGACTCAAGAAGAAACTGCAACGGAAATGAGCAAATACTTAAAAAACAAAAATGAAAATATACCAGAATTTAAGGGACATAGAAGAAGATGTACTAAGGGGTGGGGGGCATTTATAACTATACACACTTAAAATTTAAGATCCCAAATCAACAACCTAATATCACAACTAGAAAAAGAATGAACTAAACCAAAGGTAGCTCAAAGAAAAAGATAATAAAGATTAGAATAGAAATGAAATAGGCAATAGAATGAAACCAAAAGTTGGCTCTTTGAAAGGATCAATAAAATGGACAAAAACTTTAGCTAGATGGACTAAAAAAGACTGATAAGGGGCACCTCTCTGGCTTAGGCAATAGAGCATGGGACTCCTGATCTTGATCTTGGTCATGAATTCGAACCCCGTGTTGGGTGTAGAGTTTACTTAAAAACAAAACAGGACACAAATTATTCAAGTCAGAAATTAAAGTAGGGCCATGAGCACTTCTACGAAAATAAAAAGGGCTATGAGAGTATTACGAATAGCTGTATGCCAATACATTGGATAACCTACCTGAAATGGTTCAAGTCCTAGGAACAAAAATTACAAAGAAATAAGAAATCTGAATAGACTTATAACTAGTATGATTGAATTCATAATAAAAACATCTCTAACAAAGAAAATGCCCTGAACCTGATAACTACATGAGTGAATTCTATCAAACATTTAAATAAAAACTAACTGATCCTTTCCAAACTTCTCCAAAAAGTTGAAGAGAGAACACCTTGTAATTCATTTATTAGGCCAGCACAACTTACTACAGACTAGTATTATTTCTCAGTATTAATGTAAAAACTCTCAGCAAATTAGTAGTAAATAAAAAATAAGCATATTAAAGGGATTACACATCATGACCAAGTAGGATTTCTGGAATACAAGGATGGTTCAAAATAGGACAATGGATCAATGTAATATACCACATTAACAGAAAGAAGGGAAAATGCAGAAAAAGCATTTGACACAATTTAACACACTTTAATGATAACATATTAAAAATAACTAGAAATAGAAGAAAATTATCTCAACATAATAAAAGCCATGTATGAAAAAAGGTAAGGATGTCCACTTTCACCAATGAGACATGGTTCTAGAAATTCTCGATAGAGCAATTAGGCAAGAAACAGAAATAAAAGGCATCCAAATTGGAAAGGAAGTAAAATTATCTGTTTACAGATGGTATAATCTTACATGTAGAAAACCCTAAAGATTCCACAAAAACAAGTGTTAAAATAAATTAATTCAGCAAGGTATCAGGATTCGAAATCACCACACAAAACTCAGATGAACTACTATAAACCAACAATGAACAATCTGAAAGGCAAATTACAAGAACAATTCTATTTACAACAGCATCGAAAACTATTAATACTTAGGAATTAACCTTAGGAAGGAATTTACCTTAGGAAGGTAAAAGAGTTGTACAATGAAAACCATAAAACATCGCTGAAAAAAAATTAAATTTGATATAAATAGAAACACAGTTCATGTTAATGGATTGGAAAATAATATTATTAAAATGTCAATATTATTCCCATGGAATCTACAGATTCAATGTAATCTCCACCAAAATTCCAATGAGGTTTTTGCAGGAATAGAAAAACCCATCCTAAGATGCATGCGGAATCTCAAGGGATCCGAAATACCCAAAATAATCTTGATAAAAAACAAAGCTGGAGGACTCACACTTCCTGATTTCAAAACTGAAAGGTACAGTAATCAAAACAGTGTAGTATTTGCATAAAGACAACAGATAGATGAATGGAATAAGAGAACCCAGAAATGAACCCTCATGTGTATGATCACATGATTTTTGATAAGCTTGCCAATACGATTCAAATGGTGATGGAAAAACTGAGTATCTACATGCAAAAGAATGAAGTTGGAACCTTCCCTAATATCATATACAAAAATTACTCATATTGGATCAAACATCTAAACGTAAGACCTAAAACAAAACTCTTAAGAAAACATTGGATAAAAGCTTCATAACACTGGCCAGGGCAATGATTTCTTGGACATAGCAGCAAAGGCACAGATAACAAAAGGAAAAAATAGACAAACTGGATTTCATGAACACTTTAAAGAATTGTACAACGTAAGATACTATCAAGAGAATAAAAAGGCAACCCACAGAATGAGAAAAGGTATTTGCTAATCATGTATGATAAAGGTTTAATTTCCACATATATAAGTATTCCTAAAGCAACAGAAGCCAAACAACCTGTTCAAAAATGGCCAAAGGACTTGAACAGACATTTCTTCAAAGAGGATAGAAGACTGGGGCGCTTGGGTGGCTCAGTGGGTTAAAGCCTCTGCCTTTGGCTCGGGTCATGATCCCGGGGTCCTGGGATCGAGCCCCACATCGGGCTCTCTGCTCCACGGGGAGCCTGCTTCATTCTCTCTCTGCCAGCCTCTCTGCCTACTTGTGATCTGTCAAATAAATAAAATCTTAAAAAAAAAAAAAAAAAAAGATAGAAGACTGACTACAACGTAAGACCTAACAGTTGGCTTTTCTTAACCTAAAGCAAGCGCCTGACTTAAGCTTTGAATGCAGAGGCATCTGCTTCATCCCCTTCAAAGAAAGCTATTTCTAATAAACACACTGCCAGCCATAGGACTAAAGAGCTAGGCTGCGTTCCCACACTGAGAATCCTTTGCTTTAGAGATCTTAGTTAATTTCACTAACTGACCATTTGGGCCACTTGTTTTTTTCTCTTCCTGTGTTTATATTCTTACTCTTATGTTTTAAGTTTACTAATAAAGACCAAGCCCTTGAAACTCTAGGTCCTCACCCTCAACACCAGTAAAAGCAGAACCCTAGTCCTGTTCTCTAATTCCCTGTCTCCCTTTCTGCGCTAATGACCTGGTAGTGTGGACCCCAGGGAATGTCTTGTATACTCCAAAGCTTATAAATAATAAACTACTTTTTTCTTCAAAGCTTTCTAAAGGTTCTTGTTGAAGGACATCTTGCAATCCTAATAACCACAAGGTTCAGTCCAATCATAACATAGGTTTGGAAAAGGGAAAGATCCCTGGGAAGCTCACTGGTTCCAGGCATTTCTATTCAATACCATTACCACAGATAGGCTGAGATTGGCACAAAAAGATGACCAATAAATACATAAAAAGATGATCAACATCACTAATCATTAGGGAACTGACCTCACACCTATCAGAATGGCTACTATCAAAAAAAAAAAAAAAAAAGGAAAAAAAACAGTATCGCTGAGGATGTAGAAAATCTGGAACCCTCCTGCAGTAGGCGTGAATGTCAAATGGTACAGCCACTGTGGAAAACAGTATGGGGGTGAGAGTTCCTCAACAAATCAAAAACAGATTCCAGCAATTCCACTTCTCGGTATACATCTGTAGGGATTAGAAGAGACCTCTCCCAGAATGTGCCACTTTGGCATATGGATTATTTTGTGCTAAAGGCACTTGAGGCCCTTCAGGCTCAAGAGAAAATTCTGTCCTCCTCTAACCACACAGAACAACTTAAATTGGGGGTCTTTTCCAGAATAAAAGTTATTAAGAGATAAATTTTTATCTGAGCCACCCATCTGTATGGTACGGCAAACATATCTAATCACTAAACATCTGCTCTTTTTACTGCCTTGTGAAGTGCATTCCTTTCCTCTGAAGTCCCAGACCCCAAGCCCATTTTCCTTCATTCAGAATGACATATATACCTCATTTTGCTAGTCTTTTCATATCTATGTGGATTCCTTAAATGTATGCCTACTAAATTTGAATTTCTCCTGTTTATCTTTCTTATGTCTATTTGATTCTTAGTCCAGTTAGAAGACCTTTGAAGAGACAGGAATTCTTGCCACCCCCCTCCCATATCCAAAAGAACGGAAAGCTGGGTCTCAAAAGAGAGATTTATACACACATGTTGATAAGAGCATCATTGACAATAGCGAAAACATGGAAGTAACCCAAACAGCCACTGACAGATGAAAGGATAAACAAAATGTTGTATATTCATACAAGGGAATATTATCTGGCCTGAAGAAAAAAGGAAATTCTGCATTATGCTACCATATGGACGAACCTTGAGGGTATTATGGTAAGTGAAATAAACCAGTCACAAAAAGACAAATATGTATGAGTCCATTTATATGCAGTACCTAGAGGCGGCAAACTCAGAGACAGGAAGCAGAACAATGATTGTCAAGGACTAAGGGAGTGGGGAATGAGAAGTTCTAAAGTTTCAGTCTTACAAAATGAAAAGAGTAAGGGAGATGGGTGAGGTGATACTCTCTCAATATTATCCGTGTATGTAAAACCACTCATCTGTAGGTTAAAAAAAAATTAAGAGGACAAATTTTGTTACATTTTAACACACACACAGCTTGGTACACGGCTCCCAGTCTTCCTTCACCACAGTAAAAAGTAACTGGATGTTAAACCCAAATACCCTGGACTAACATGTAATGCCTTCCACAATCTGGATTCTTCCAACTTTCCCAACCGGATCATTGAGAAGACACAGATTATAAGAATGGTCGACACACTATCCTGCTATCCTGGGCTAACAACGACATCTTGTGGCCAGTGAAGAAATCATTATTCTGCACAGTATTGCTAGGCGCTTCTCAAACTTTCAAATATACTTAAGTGTGTGTGTGTGCGGGGGGGTTGTCTTGTTAAAATGCATACTATGACTCAGGAGGTGGGGTGGATCCAGGATCTGTATTTCTACGTAACTCCCAAGGAATGCTAATGCTTCTGATCTGGGAACAGCCTGGAGGAGCACACGTCTTTAGTTCATTGACTTCACTTGTGGAGGAACACAGGTGTTCCCTGGTCACCCACTTCTCTCCCCTTTTTACCAGTTACAGCTTCTTATACTGTCACGATCCCACCCACCATGCCCGTGAGCATTTCCTTCTGAACTCCTCCCCACTTTTCTACCGACTCCGGTCCAGTTAGCGCAGGAGGATCGCTTTCTCTCTGCACCTGTGTCAAATCAGTCTCGACTGAGAAAATGAAGATAGTTTCTTCTTTTAAGCAGCTTGACTGACCGCCACAGATCCTTCCTCTCCTCCATCTTCAGTTAAGCAAAGGGGCTGGGCTTCCAAGTTAGGTTCTTGGGCCGCAGACCCGCTCGTATCTAACTAATCACCCCCCACCCCCGAGATGGTGGGCAAGCAATACCCCTTCTGTGAGCCTCAGTTTTCTTAACTCTAAAACAGGGTGAACAATGACACCTTCCTCAGAGCTGTCCTAGGCATTAAGAGTGCTCATAAAGGCCGCTGTATCTCTTGGGCTGGGGTGCAGCGGCAGCCCGCCCCTGCTCCTCTGCACCGCTGGCGTCCGCCCCCCCCCCAGGAGGCCCCCCCCCCACACACACCTGCGGGCATCCGGCACCCGCGGGCGTCCTCACACACCTCTGCCGCCCCCACACACACACACCCGCGGACGCCCCGCCACGCCCGCGCAGCGCTCCCAGCGTCTCCCGCACGCTTCCATGCTCAGTTATTTCTCAAAGGGAGCCCCACTCTCAGTGCCAGCTGCCCCCTCAGGTGCACGCAGTGACGCACGCCAGGAAGCCGCACAGCCGCCCGCCCGAGAGCCTGCGAAAGAGACGGGCCCAAGACCTCCGTTCTCCTCCACCAGCCCGACGCTCGGCTGAGGCGGGGCCGGCCGTGGACCGCGGAGCCCTCCGCGTCCGGGAGACGTCTGGGGGCGCGCGGCCGGCGGAGCCCTTCGTCCGTCCCCAGGGCCTGCGGGCACGTACTGAGCTCGCCAGTTGTCTTCTCCCGCTGTCCCCGGTTCCTCGCACGCCCGCCGCAAGGCCGCGATCTCAGCCTCCAGGGCGCGGACCTCCGCCTGCTGGGCATCCATGGCCTGGGGCTGACTAGCCGCATTAGCAGCTGCTCGCGCCTCGCCCCGCACTTCAAACCTCCCGCGCTGCCGGCGCAGACCATCCCTTAGCTCGAAGGGGGAGACGGGGAGCGGCCCCCCCCGCGTGCCACCTGCGCCCGCGCGCAGTATCCGGGCTCGTAGGTGTCGCTGCGTTCCTGACCTCAGCTGGTCCCTAGCTGTCCCTGCACTCCGAAAGAGTTGGCTGGCTCCAACTCGAAGCCCAAGGGCGCGGCAGCCCACCCCTCTCCAGTGAACCTTGGAGCCACCCGACCGAATACGTCACTGGAGAGGCGGTTCCTGGGCCACGTGACCAGGAGCCTCTGTATTTTTCGTCCGCTCTGTCACTTCCGCCGTCCTAGTCCAGGAGTCAAAAAACCGGAGGCTCTGTTCGTCTTTAGTATGAATTAGGGAGTTTCGGTTTGGACTCGTTTGCAGACATTGAGGGACGGATGACCGAGGCATCACCGTACTCCAGACGACCGCAAACGAAATGAAGAGAACTCGAGAACTGAGCGTGGTCCCGGAACCTTAGCAGGCTGGATTGGAAATCCAGTAGGAAGGAAGACAGACCGCCCCCTTTGGGCCACGTGACTAGAAGTTAGGGACCTGGGCGGCCCTGGATGCGGAAGACGGCGTGGTGAGGAGTGGGTACGGGGTGTGGGAAGGGAGGGGGTCGTTTAACACTAGGGAAGTGTGAGGAGTTAACAGCTGAGACTAGATCTGTGACTAGATCTGGTTTATAGTTGTGGTTTCACCATTAGTTCTCCGAATGGCATTGGGAGGATGACCACCTCTCTGAAAAACGAGAGGCTTGCAAACTGCCTCGTACAACGCTGGCACGTGTGTTAAAAAAAAAAAAAAAAAGCCAATATTAGCTGTGGTATCAGTTGTTCTCGTTGTGACTGAAGAAGAGCACTTTGAAGGGGCTTGTGTTGTGAAATAGCGTTGTGATTGTAGCATCTGTGCACATGTCAGAGGACTGAGGAGCTCCGGGATGGAGAGCTGTCTTTACATGTTAACCGGCCACATCCCATTTCTGCCAGCTTTTGTTAAAATGAATAAATGACTGTGTGAATGAATAAAGGAAAAACACCTAAAATATGCATAAATGAGAGGGGGTAGAGCCTAATACTGCGGTCATGTAGAGGGAAAGAGTTTCCCGGTCCCTGGGTCTGTATGCGTGCAGAGGTGTTCCAAAGTGCGTTTGTAGAAAACATGGATTTAGGGCTGGAGCAGAGTCTCAGGGATAAAATTTGGAAGTAATGCACTAGGAAGTGAAACACAGGTGCAGGCCACCAATTTGACGTTAGAAGGTGCAGGAAAAGGAGTTGGGCTTTTTTCAGATATGAGAAGAACCAAGGGAAAGAACTTTTCTAAGTGGATAGAAAATTGTTTTTCTCACTAGAACACACTTAGTGTTTGCGCAGCCTTCATGAAAGCCAACAAAGAAGTGAAGCGCCTATTTGTGGGTGGCCTTGGCCAGAACATTTCCAAGGCTGACCTACAAAATCAGTTCAGCAGATTTGGAGAAGTTTCTGATGTGGAGATCATCACACGGAAAGATGACCAAGGTACGTTTGTAGTCCTTCATGGGTTGTTAAAGGCAGATAAAATTTATATCTAGTATCACAAAATAATGGAACCCCACAGTGAATGTTAGCCCTAACGCTGAAAGTTATATGTGTTTCATTATAAGATACCTTTCTGTGTGTGCCAACCCCCTGCCCTATGCCTTGAAGGTGTTATGTAAAATGTAGAACCTGCCCAGAATACATTTCTGAAATCAAAAGACTTTCTAAATTCCAAAACATCTGCTTTCTGAAATACGCAACCTTCAATTTCCAAAGCTAGAATTCTAATACTTGCTAGGTGTTGGTGTCCTGTTGTATAGAATATCACTAACATACAACAATTGAAACATTTCTTTAATTGATGGCTTAATTTTTTTTTGAATAATTTGATAAACATGCTTAGAAAAAATGCAGTCTTTGTATCCAATGAGAACTAAACAAGATTTTTCTTTGAAAGAGTAAGATTCTAAGAGTCGTTAAGTTTAGAAACTTGATCATTTTTTTTAACGATTTTATTTATTTATTTGAGAGAGAGACAGTGAGAGAGAGCATGAGCTAGGAGAAGGTCAGAGGGAGAAGCAGACTCCCCAGTGTGGGACTCGATCCCGGAACTCCAGGATCATGACCTGAGCCGAAGGCAGTTGCTCAACCAACTGAGCCACCCAGGCGTCCCAGAAACTTGATCATTTTATATTGTGCTTTGGGTAAGAGTTTAAATAAATTAATATTATTATTATTATTTTTTTTTAGGAAACCCACAGAAAGTCTTTGCATATATCAACATTGAAGTAGCAGAAGCAGATCTGAACAAATGTAAGATTGTTATATGCTTTTTATTCTATTTGCCAGTTCATGTAACTGTGTAACTTAAAATAACTTTGGTTCTAAATCTAAACCTTAACAGCCACTTGTAAAACATCCAGAGAAATATCCGTGGTTGAGAAAATTCCAACATCCTACAATTCAGCAAGTTTAGGTCCATCCCATTTGGTGTCAGCAGACATAGGGCAGCACGTTGCTCAAAAAACGTTCAAGTATTCTCGAATATTTTGAATAAGAGAACACATGTTCATAGAAACTGCCTGATAACACATAGGCCACTGGATATTATGCCATACTCCCCCTCCCTGTGTGTTCGTTTCTCAGGCAGCTAATTCTTGTCATTAAGCACCGTTAGGAGAGGGCTTCACTGTATGCTCTTATAAGACGATATCCCTAAAATTATGAAATCTCTGTTGGTAAGTTTAGTAGGGCTGATGAGGGAAAACTGGCTTTCAACAAAGAAGGAGGGGGAGATAATTGATGCAGGAATGTGTGCGAGTTATTAGAGGCTGGAAAGTCAAGACACTGAAAGGAGAACACGCTAATGGAGAAAGAGGGCCATCAGCCTTCTTTGTTCTCCTTGGGGGAAAAATAATTGATCTGTCCTATCATTCAGTGAGAAATAAGTAGTAGTTAAGAACACATCAGCTTTACTCTGTGACCTTTGACAAGTTCTTTAAACTAGAAGCCCCAATTTTCTCATCTGGCATATGACAAAAATACTGCTGACCTCATGGTATCACCACAAAAATTATATTGAGTAATATGTTGGTACTTAGTGTAGTACCGACCATGTAGAAATTCTGCTCATTGTTATTACTAACAAAGGTGATAGCAGATATTGAGAAAAGTCAGCTACTGGGGCATAGGAGTTGAAACACAGTTTAGTCGTCTGCACCTAATTTACTTGCAAGCCACACAGCGATAATTAGCGTGGGGTGATAAATAAAAGTTCTATAGGATTTCGTTGTCCTCTAGTTCACTCTCCGAAATTACATTCATGTTTTATAGTTTAGTGTGGGAGATAACCATAAAATGTTAAATAAATGTCGGGTGTTTCACCAGAGGTTCCTGGCATCACTTTGTGGAGGAATGATAAATTTCACTTTGCATTTTACACATTGTTTCATTCAGTCCTTCCAGGAACGCTGGACAATAGAGAGCTTAAGGACTCCTGGGGTGGATGGCTTAGCTGAGACCAGGACCTAGGTCTTTTCTCCCCAGGTCGCGGTTTCTTTATTCTGTGTCTCTTTTTCTTGGTATTAATTAGAAAAAGCATATGCTGCCATGTGTTTTTGCATTGTCATGTACTTGAGTAATAATTCTTTACTTTATAGGTATGTCTGTTTTAAATAAAACAAAATGGAAAGGTGGAACACTACAAATTCAGCTAGCAAAAGAAAGTTTTTTGCATAGGTAAGATGTGTTCTGCATGGATTTAAACTTTATTTTGTTATATTGTAAATGGTTTTATACATTCACTTAGTTGATTTGAAACTATCAAGTAATAATGTTATTATCAAGTAATAATGTTATTACATACTTGGCAAATTCAAACATTACAAATAGAGCTAAAATCCTTTCACCTGTGACTCCCCACGACCCCAGGCCCACCAAAAAAGATCATGCAATGCATTTACATGGGTTTTTTTTTAAGACTTCATTTATTTGACAGAGAGCATAAGCAAGGGGAGTGGCAGGCAGAGGGAGAGGGAGAAGCAGGCTTGGCGGGGAGCAGGGGCTCCGTCCCAGGGTCTCGGATCATGACTTGAGCCGAAGGTAGACACTTAACCAACTGAGCCACCCAGTAGCCCCCAACATGTGTTTTAACTTCAACTATATATACCTATTTCATCTTTGTAAACACAACCTTCTGTGGGGATGTAGATTTTCCCCCTTTTTTTGAAATGATTGTTTTGTACTATTTCCAAAAATAACCGTACCGTAGGGTACTTGGTTCTCCCTGTGATGATGGACATTTAGACTTTCTGCTTCTTATAATGGATGACCCTTGAGAATGGCTCCTGCATAGTGCATGGGTTCCTTGGGTTTATATCCACAGGGTAGTTGTTTTATCATAGGGTTATGGACATTTAACATTTTAATAGATAGTACCAAATTGCTTACGTTGATTTTGGCTGTTGATGCTAGAGTCATATAAAGACACGAAGATGATAGGAAGTCCCTGAATGAGAGGCATAAGATTAATTATATAAGTGACTTAAGAACAAGACGGTGTAATAACCATTAGAGTGTTTTAAGATTCTGCAAGGTATTACCGTCAGGGAGAAAAGACTCTATGGGTTTGGGAGCTTTCTAAATAGGAAATAGTTTAGGGATATACAGCTGGAGTTGATGAGATTATTCTAGGCCCAGGAAATGGCAAGGTCTGAAACAAGTGGCGAGCAGCCTACTGAAGGTATATTTTGAAGGATTGGTCTGGTGAGAAAAGTGAGAATTTGACTGTTCTTCAGCTCAGGGCCTCTGTGAACGGGGTAGTGGCGGGACTTTATCCAGTAGCAGTTCGGTGCCTACTCCGTGTCAGAACTGGAGCCCTGGTCCTGAGCAGGTGAGCATGCTGTGCTGCTGCTCGGGAGTGTCTGGGCAGGCACACCTGAGGAGCCTGAGTCTGGTCATCATTCTGGGAAGTGGAATGTAAAAGAGGCAAAAAGGCCCGTGAGGACTGGGCAGTGCAGCTGTCCAGGCCTGAATAAGGTGGGGGAGTTTGAATTGGAAGGTTCAGATGGCATCCTGCATTCTCTTCATTAAGAGGGTAGAAATAATCAGGACTTGGCAGTTTGGGCTCTGAAAGACACCTCATGAAGAGTGAAAGGATTAAGGATGGAGAAAATGCTAAAAGTAAATAAGCAAAGGAGAAAACTGAGAGACCCTAAATGATCACTATAAAGTCAGACAGCTTTTTTTTTTTTTAAGATTTTATTTATTTATTTGACAGACAGAGATCACAGGCAGGCAGAGAGAGAGGAAGGGAAGCAGGCTCCCTGCTGAGCAGAGAGCCTGATGTGGGGCTTGATCCCAGGACCCTGGGATCACGACCTGAGCCGAAAGTAGAGGCTTTAACCCACTGAGCCACCCAGGCACCCCAGCTCTTTTGTGTGTGTGTGTGTGTGTGTGTGATGTTAGTCACCATAAAATACATCATTAGTTTTTGATGCAGTGTTCTAAGATTCATCGTTTATGTACAACACCCAGTCAGACAGTTTTACAGTATTAAAAATAAAAACTGAAACAAAGCACTTAATTGTTTGGTTGGTTATTTTTAACTCCCTTATTTATATATATGTATTTTTTTATTCAGATTGGCCCAAGAGAGAGAAGAAGCAAAGGCAAAGAAAGAAAAATCAACAATAGGCAACACCAGCTTTTTAGAAAAGATGGGAATGGTGGATTTCCATGTGAAAGCTGTGCCAGGGACGGAAGTGCCAGGGCACAAAGTGAGTCTCGATGGCAGCCTGAGTAGCCCAGGAACTTTAGAGTCCTGAGACCGGGAGACCATGGGTGCCATGTCTAGAGCAGTTGCTTTTCCCCTCGCTTTGAAGCACTTAACATAGGCAGTCCTTATCGTTTTCACAGTGCATTTACAAGTCACAGTGCTCCCTCATTTTAAGGGAAGAAATCAAAACCCAAGTGGAGGTAGGTCTCCCAAGGGACATCGGTGGTGAAGCATACAGGCTGGTCCCAACTTAGCCTTTTAATGATTCTTTTTTGTTAGTGTCCTACATGGTTTATGTGGAACTGATAGCTGCCCCATTTGTCCTTCTTTTTTCTTTCCTCATACACTTTTTTTGAGAACTCCTGTTTTCTCATCAAAAACAAAACCCAACAGTAATCATGGCCCACTGTGAGTTTGATTTTTTTTTTAAGTTGTGTTTATGCAGTGTTCTTTCCTATTTTTTTATGCAGTTATGCAGTTATTCTTTCCTATTTGTAACATATATAGTAAATGTGTTTTTTTTTTCTTTTAGAATTGGGTCGTGAGTAAATTTGGAAGAGTCTTACCTGTCCTTCACCTAAAGAATCAACATAAACGTAAAATATCCTTTGCAGTTGGCCTTTCAGAGTAACTTCTTATTTACCACAGCGATGGATACTTGCAGAAATTCACTTCATCCCACTAGAATTTCCCTGTCTCTGTCAGTTAATCTTCAGTGCTTAAATATTTATGTTCATTTCTAGGCAGGGTAAGACCTACCTGCTTCCATGTGTGAAACAATGAGAGGTTCATGTGAGGAGGCTTCATACTAGTGAGTGACAACAGTGACACTTATCAGAGAAGCACTTGTACTGATTACATCCCCTGTCTTGACTGACATGGATTCAAAGCCATTGACCAAGGTGCTAAAGAAGGGCGAAGGGGCTTGGCTGTGGTTGAAGAAGGTGCTGGGGGGAGGTGGGGCGTGGTTTGCATTAGTAGAAAGTGAGGGAAGAGGACCAGGCAGGAGGAAACAGTAGGTAGGAATATGTAGACAAGCAGGAGAATGGTGGGCGGAGAAGTAGTGTGCATGCTGGATGAGGAAATGTGGAGGTCTGTTCCCTTGAGGAAATGAAGTCAGATTGTCTGGGAATTCCCAGCGTGGTGGACTTGTAACCTGTAAGCTGTGTGCTGTGAGCTGTAAGCCTGCCTGCCAGTCAGGGAAGCAGAAGCAGCATGGGTGTTCCCGAGGGGATGCAGTACAGACAGCAAGTGTGGGGGAGCACACAGCTGATGGGCAGGTTGCCGGAGATTAATAGCTGTGGCAGACGCTACCGCCCTGGGGCTAGAGAAGCAGAGAGGGGTGTCCTCATTGGTCACAGCTCCTGTGCCCCAGGAGAACTGGCCACATCTGTTTCTGCTCTCCCACCAGTAGCACTAATGTCCGGGAAAGCTGACTTCCTCTCAGCCTTCCCTCTGTGGCAGCCACTGACAGCAGAGAGGAGGACATTGAAGGACAGTGTGAAGCTGACAACAGACACTGCCTGGCACATCTCATGTATTTGGCACGCATTCAATAGTTACCAGATGCTATTTTAGTACTTACTAAAGTCCTAAAAAGATTTTTCAGGAGTGATCACTGAAAGCAACTTACACTTGCCTATTCATATGTGTTAGAAAACCAGCAAATGCTAGCTGTCATCACAGCACTTTGACATTAACTAGAATTTTTCTGGACAATGTCAGCAACAAAACAGGCCTAGGAAAGAATTATTAGCTTCCTAATAAAGACGATGTGGAGAGAGCGTAGAATGTGGACTAGATGTTACTGAGCTGGGAGAACCAGAACTATGATATGCCAGGACTGAGGAGGCAGGAATGGCCAAGGCAGTTGGAGTAAAGGACATGCAGCACCCAGCTGTCCGCTGCTGGGTGCCCCTCTGTGCTCTGCTTGATGGTATCCGCTCAGATTTACAGAAAATCTGCATGGGTTTGCTGTTCTGCCAATTAACTATGCTGGTGCTCAGTTTTAACTCTGGACATGCATGGCCAGTGCCACAGACCGTAAGGTCACCTAGTGACGTGCTCATGGTGTTCGATGGGAAAGGGAGGGCAGGGTGAGTAAGTGATCAGCTCTAGGTCAAACAGTACTCCCTGTGGTTCACCACATTGATGGGTGTTCCTAAAACCTAGTGCCTGTGTTTTTGTTCCTTGACTCTGGTAACATCATGAAGTATGATCCATCAAAATACTGCCACAACCTAAAGAAGATCGCGGAGGATATCACACATGCCACCCCCGTGTCCAGCCTCACCTGGGAACTGGAAGGAGGAGATGACCCGATGAGTAAGAAGCGACGAGGGGACTTCTGTGCTGTTCACAGCCCCCCCCAGAAGAGGATCAAAGGACAGAAGAACCAGGCGTCTGCTGCTTCCCCAGCTGTGAGAGGAAGACCCCACATGGTCCCGGGGAGTCTGCATCCCACACAACAAGAAGTGGCACAGGAAGCACCGTGTGAGCGCATTACTGCTCAGTTACCCCATGTCCTTGCTTCTCACAGCCAGAAACTTAACAATGTGTTTGTTCAGACTTCTGGCGTGGGAACTACCAGGAACAGAAATCACAGGTCTGATGAAGATACGGATTCTGAAGAAGAGATACAACTACTGATCGAGAGAGAGGAAAGCCTGGGGAAAACTACACGGTCCTCAGTGGGTGACTCTGCAAATGAGCCCTTTGAAGTTGTAGGGGGAGACTTCAGGTCAGGTGTTCCCAAGCTGTGTTCTGTAGCAGCGGCAGGTGTGGGAAACGATTGTGACTACGATTCAGGAGATACAGATGAGATCATCGCCGCAAAGAAAAAGACTGGTAAGGTCAAAACCAGTGCAGGGTTTTCACAGATGGAAAAGTCTGCACACAAGAAAACATCTTCAAAAAATAGAAAAAACTGTGAGCTTTCCGGTAATTGTGTTAAAGCACAAAAAAGAAAGACCGACCCAGAGCGAGCCATCAGTCCCAGGGTTACAGCCCACTGCAGCAGCAGGGAGGATGCAGGTTCTGCATCAGAATCCGCCGAGTCTGCAGGCGATGAGGAGTACGACGCCATGATGAGAAACTGCCTCCATGTGCAGCTCACCTTAGCTGATCTAGAACAGCTGGCTGGCAGCGACCTGCAGGTTCCAGAAGAAGATCCCAAGGGTGGTGGTGATGGCCAGGAGACCACCACCAAGTGTGACAGGACTCCGGGTGGCCTGCACAGAGCCCGGCCATGTATCTGTCCTGAGGACATTGTGGCTGCCCTCTTAGAAGAAGAAGAGAACACCTGTGGAAAACAGAAACCAAAGGAAAACAACGTAAAGCCAAAATTCCAGGCTTTCAAGGGAGTAGGCTGTCTTTATGGAAAGGAATCGATTAAAAAACCCTTGAAAGAGAGTGTTGCTTCTGACAGTATAAATAAAGATCAGAATTCCTTGAAACTTGATCCCGGCAGCATGTCCATGGAGAAGGGGTCCCCACCTGCTAACGGCTCATCAAGCAAACTAACTCCTCTCCAACATGCAAAGAAGACAAATGACCCAAACCCAACTCAGCCTCAAAAAAGACGTTCTACTTTCCAGAGCCAGAATCATAAGATGGTGTCCCCTGGCAGTTCAGAAGAGGGAGGTAGAAATCCTATTTCTAGTCTGTTGCCATTAAAAGATAAATCTTTAAGTCTTGGTGCAAAGACCCCCAGGGTAGGCTCTGATGAAGACTGCCACCACAGGACAGGGGAGACCGGAGAAGGCTCTGGACAGAGCAGCCCCCCGATGCCTGGGAAGGCACTGGAGGGCTCCTCCAGGAGAGACGCTCGGGGAAGCAACACCGACTTCCCACTTTCTGTGAGCAGTTGGTCAGGTGTTCGCGCTAAGGAGAGACACGCTGAAGACAACCAGAAGCGTTTGGCAGCCTTGGACGCAAAGCAGAAAGCAAAGGACGTGCGGAAGAAGCTGGTTCATAACGCCCTGGCGGACTTGGTGAGTGCACTCCCAGTCTGGGTGCCACAAGGCCACCCTTCCTTCCTGTGAAGATTGGCGTGCCCCTCCAAGCTCCTCGTCCCAGCACCCGCTTGTTTCATGTCATGTCCCTTGAGTGAGAAGCTTTTGTCACCTTGTGTCTTTAGTATATACCAAAGGAATTGAGTTTGAGCTTTGTTTACTGAAAACATTCTTACTTGCTTTAATGTAAAGTTTTCCTCATGTTTTCTTTTCGTTTGGAAACTATAATTGGCATAATTTAGTGACATGTCCTAACGTGTCTGAATTTGCAAATAAGTCACTTGCCAGTGATACATATCTCACTAAGAGTCAGGATACTGACTTTATTCTTCCAACAACCGTAAGTGTCTGCGAAGTCCCAGGACTTCACAGTTAGTGCTAGACTTCCGGAATGAGGATCGTGGTCCCTGCCTCTGGTGGTGGTTGTCTCACAGTGTGGGTGTGCACAGGGCCCAGAAAGAAGAGTGCCCGTACACCCCAGCAAGTCAGCCAGGTGGAGGGGCGGGGGCCTTCCTCAGCCTGAATAAAGTCGAAGGTAGAAGGATCAGTGCGAACTGGTTGGGTAGAGGCAGATGGGCGGGAAGGGAGAAGAAAAACATTTGTGGGAAGGGAGCAGTTTGTAGTCAGTGTAACCGAGATATGCAGAGCATGAGGATGCCCAAGAGAGGAGCAGGGCAAGTGGTGGGACAGCTGTGGAGGTTGGACTTTACTCTGTGAACACGGAAAGGAAAGGGTGAAGGTTTGCTTCACGTATGTAACGGAACAGGAATCTGCACACTCTGGCTCACTGGCCATCCAGCCTGTGGCCCGTTTTGGTACAGCCTTCAAGCCAAGAATGATTTTTACGTTTATAAGGGTTTTTAAAGAGAAGAACCAAGATTATATGTGGCCTGCAAAATATTTACTTTCTGGTCGTTTACAGAAAACATGTACCAGCCACAATCTGGGAAAGATTTTTTAGACCATGACAAGTCAAATTGGGAAATCTGAAACCAGGGAGTCTTTGGAAGGTCATGAGCCAGAACCAAGGCAGTGACACTGGGAATAGATCTAAAAGATACCAGCTAGGTCCATACTTGGAACTTGGGGACCAGCTGGACATGGAGAGGGAGAAGTCTTAACATTTCTGTCTTGAGAAACACTGTGGATGGTGATGTTCACTCTAAGGAAGGAGAAGGAGCCTTGGCGAGGGAAGGAGACAAGGGGCTTTCTTTTTTTTTTTTTTAATATTTTATTTATTTGACAGAAATCACAACTAGGCAGAGAGGCAGGCAGAGAGAGAGGAGGAAGCAGGCTCCCTGCGGAGCAGAGAGCCCTATGCGGGGCTCCATCCCAGTACCCTGGGATCATGACCTGAGCCGAAGGCAGAGGCTTTAACCCACTGAGCCACCCAGGCGAACTGACAAGGGGCTTTCTTAAGGTGTAATGCCTTTGTTGACTGCTCTAGGATGGTCATCCAGAGGACAAGCCAAAACACATCATCTTTGGCTCTGACAGTGAAACAGAGGAGCAAAGCCACCCAGGAGAGGAGCCCATGAAGGTAAGTAGCTCAGGAAGCCCATGTGGGCATTCCACCACTCTCGCAGGTCCATTTCTGCCTGCTGCACACCAGGACCTCCCCAGAACTTCCACGTTCAACATCAGGCCCTCCTGAGCTGCAGTGGTCCTCAGCACCCCTGACCACCAGACGTGAACACCAGGGACCTTGGAGGTTCTCCCCCATGTGACTCTATCCTCCACACCATCTGCCAGGTAGCATAAGTAGTAGTGGAACCCTGCAGGAAGTGTTCCCTATAATAACTGCACGCCTCCTCCAACTGCGCGGGAGCCTCCGGATTAGTGACCCAAGTCCTGGGAGATGCATCTGGGCTCCTGGTTCTTCAGTGTGAGAGGGAGACTGCATGAAGAAGGAATTGCAGATGGCCTCCGCTGTTAACAGAGCACTTTCATGTGCATCTGTGTTCCAGGAGTCCGTGAACAGAGCCTCTGGGAGGCTGTTTGACAGCAGCGAGGATGAAGAATCTGGCTCGGAAGACGACAGTCACAGGTTCAGAATTAAACCTCAGTTTGAGGGCAGAGCCGGGCAGAAGGTTAGTGAAGACTGAAAATAATCTACCTGCGGGCCCTTGGTGACAGGGTTTTTCCCTCCGGGTAAGTGCAGGCTGACCTGGAGCTTCCGGTATTTATTTGCGTGGTTTGTGGGTCGGTGAGGGTATGCCAGCACTAATGTAGTGAATTCGGGTGAGGGAGGTGCACTTGGAGGGGCTCCTGTGGGAGCGTGGTCTTGGGAACATGGCTCCCAGCTATCCGTGTGTCTGTGTAGCTCCTGGACTTGCAGTCTCATTTCGGCACCGACGACAGATTCCGCATGGACTCCCGATTTCTGGAAAGTGACAGTGAAGAGGAACAGGAAGGTAAATATGTCCCTGCCCAAACAGTCCTGATGTCAGCTGGGGGACCCTGAGAAGTCATCAGGTGTAGGAGAAACTATGCCCCAAGACTTGGAACTGTGAGGCCTGTGACCCACGGGTGCTTACGCAGTCCTCCTTGAGCTTATGGGTGGAGTTACTCAGAAAATTTCAATGGCTTGAAGCTGCTTGAAAGGGTAGGAGAGGATAGCTTCCACCAAAGACCGTCTTCCTCTGTCCTGTCCCTGTTCTAGGGGAGGCAGGAGAGGCCCTGACGAGGTTGGGGGAGATAGTTGAGCATCTGCCCTCCGTCCAGGGTGCATGCCAGGGGCGGGTGTTGGAGCGGCAGAGCACCACGGAGTCGTCCCGATGCGGTGCATCTCGAAGCTGTGATGCTCCCTAGGACTTCCTCCTTTGCATCGGCTCCAGACTGTCTCTACATGACCTTTCACTCTTACCCTTCAAAAAAGCCCTCACCTCCCATCTGGCCAGGAAGGCGGCCCTTCCAGTGAGGTCCCTGCTTGCCTCTCCCATCTCTGGACTTCTCTGTCCTCACACCTTTTTTTCTTTCCTCACTGAGTTAATCTATCCCAAGCCTTAGGCCTCACCATTCGCACTTCCTGTTATCCTGCTCACAGGCGTGCTCATTCTGCCCTTCTTTTTGTGGACACAGTGAGGCTTCGGGTCCCCAAAAAAGCCATTCCTTCCGCTCTCATTGCCACTCCCATCTTTTGCCTTCTAAACTTGAAATTAAAAAATAAATTGCAGCTAATTCAGAAGCAATGGCTTTTTGTTGGAAATACATTCTCTGATCTCATTGAGGTGATTTTTCTGTGTAGTGTGTGTTTCTGGAAACCAGGGTTCAGAGAGTAAATTCTCCGGGGTCCACACCAGCTTGCATTTCAGAGCTGCTTGCTCACAGTTTCTCAAGGAGGCAGCAGCAGACAGAACCATGGAGCCGGCGCTGAGTACTGTGTCGTTGCTTTCGGACCTTCGGGCTCTTTGCTCACTTCGTCCAGCTCCAGCCTCTTCAGCCTGTCTGTGGCTTTTGTCCCTGTTCACCTTCCCATGTTCTCTTCCCTCTGCTCGCATCACACAGAAACTCTTGTTTCTTCCTAATTCTTGGTTCCTGGTTTTCCCTTTGCCTTTAGGTATATATTCTGCCCAGGGCTCTTAGGTTTCTTGTGGCCTCAGCCTTCCCTTACACATCAGAGTGAAAGTTGTTACATATTAGCACATCCACATGGTCCAACCTAAAGTAAACTCTTTGCACTCTCTTCAGTGTGTGTGTTCCTATTGTTTCTGTTCCTATTGTTTCTGGTCCCGAATTGTTGCTGTTCCCGGTACCTGGCAGGCCCTCCCATCAGAGGATCTGCTTGGTCTCTTCTGCCTTAGACTCCGCCTGGTTTATAAAGCTTTTCTTGATGGAGTTGAACCTACTCTCTACCTCCTTTGAACCCTTAAGACACTTGGGGGGTATTTCTGTAGAGAACTTACTCAAATTAGTGCTTTATTCTGGTATCTGTTACTTGGTTGCTTGTCTTCTGCGGTGAATTCAAGATTCTGTCAGGCTTAGAGCTCTGTATTTCGGCCTGCAGTCCAGACTCGCTGCTTTATTGTCTGATGTTTGTATTCCCTGTAGTTGAAGATAACAGCATTTGGGGCCACAGTGTCCTGTGTGTGTAGGACCCATGGGTCTCTTCCTGCAGCATTTATTACTGAACCAGAGACCAGGCGACTGTGTTGTAACATGTTATGACTAAGAGTTGCCATCCTTTACCACTTTTCACTTTTAGGTTGATATGTAATTTAGGTTACATTTTTAGAGTGGTTAAAAAAATCAGTCTGTAATCACTGTGGTTTTGTGATTAGTATCTTGCTCTGTTGCATTTGTTGATCTTTTTTTTTTTTAAGATTTTATTTATTTATTTGACAGAGAGAGGTCATAAGTAGGCAGAGAGGCAGGCAGAGAGAGAGAGAGGGAAGCAGGCTCCCTGCTGAGCAGAGATCCCAATGCGGGACTCAATCTCAGGACCCTGAGATCATGACCTGAGCTGAAGGCAGCGGCTTAACCCACTGAGCCACCCAGGCGCCCCGCATATGTCGATCTTTATCTTAAGAACTTTGATTTGGGGGCGCCTTTGATTTTGGGTTCTGCTGGGCAGGGAGCCTGCTTCCTCCTCTCTCTCTGCCTACTTGTGATCTCTCTCTGTCAAATAAATAAAATCTTTAAAAAAAAAAAAAAGAACTTTGATTTGTCACTGAAAGCCATCAAATGCAGATTTCGTTTTCGTAATTACAGGTGGAAATGGGACTTTTCGTTCGTTGGCCCTGCAACTTCTGGATTCCCTGTGGTGTTGAGCGCCATGGGGTCGGGGAGGTTGGGAAAACAGGGCTGGACTTTTTTTTCTTTCTCCTGTCTGAGCGAGCTTTGCCCATGTTTAAGTGCTTGATGATTATTATATGATTGAGACTGCTCTAGTTACGTTTGCCAAAAGATTACTAATTCTGCCTTTCCCTCTAAGAGGTAAATGACGAGAAAACTGCGGAGGAAGAGGAGCTTGCTGCAGAGAAGCTCAAAGCCCTGGACATCATGCAGAGTGTTTTGCACACCACTGTGAGCAATTCTGCGCAAAAAGGATCGTTAGCTGCCAAGAAATTTAGGTGTGATTTATGTTCCATCCTGTTCCACCCTGTACCTTTTGAACTCAGTTTAAAACTAGGCCATTTTAGACGTCCTGGGGAAGGCAGTTGGCAAAATATACCAGACCCTAAAATCAAATTTACCTTGGACCCAGTGGCTCACTTCAAGAAACTAATTTTGAATTTTTTCTCTAATTTTGTGCTTAGATGTCATAGCAACATTGCTTTCAATAGTGAAGCAGCTGGACAGTGGTTTAAATATTAACTGTAGAACTATATAAATATAATTTTTCATTATAGAAAATTTTAAACACATTTTTTGTAGAGACTGGTGTATTGAAAGGCCTGTACACCAGCTCCTACAGTCAACAATGTGATCAGTTTTCCTTTCGTTTTTTGGGGGTTTTTCTTTAAAATAAGCTCTACACCCAACAGGGGTCTTGATCTCATGACCCCGAGAGCAAGAGTCATGTGCTCTACAGACTGAGCCAGCCAGGAGACCCCAGTTTTCCTTTCTGTACTTTTAGTCACTTTTCCCACGAAATATTTTATGCAGATCCAATTTTGTTTGTATTTATTTCAGTATCTGTAAATTAATTTTTAATAAAAAGATTCAGGGAAACTCAAAACTGGGTAACTTAAAATACGACTTTCTAACAAGATCCTGATACTTCGTGTGGTTTTGTCTTGCTCAAAAATTGGAATTGTCCCAATGTTGAATTATAATTTGCTATTAATTTTTTGCATTAGGTTCTAATTTCTCTCTGCCAGCTTACTCCTGTCTGTTGTTTTCACAGGGATGTTGTACATTACGATCCAACGAGGCATGACCACGCCACTTACGAAAGGAAAAGCGATGATAAACCAAAGGAAAGGTAAATCAGCTACTTCTCTCTGTAGCAGGATCATAAGAATTAATCTCATTTGAGATCCTGAGAGAAATAGATAGTAACCCTTACCCATCCATTGGCCTGCATTGTATTTAGTGGAAGACCAGGGAGGGAAGAGTTAGAGTGGAATTATTGCCATGGTAGAGAAAGTCGTACTTTGAAACAAAGGAATCTCCTGCGTGTGCTTGACATGTGCTCCTGGGCTAGTGTGGTACCCCCTCCTTGAATTAGTTTCTCATGGCTGTTGTAACAAGTCACCACAGACGTATGGCTGAAAACCACAAAAGTTATTTTCTGGCATTTCTGAAGGCTAGGAGTATGAAGTTAAGGTTACTGAAAGAACTGTGTTCTCTGCGGAGGTTCGGAGGCAAAGATCTGTGTCCCGTCTCTCTCCTGGCCTCAGGTGACCACAGTAGTTCATGGCTGTGTTTCTCCATCTTCACATGGCCACCTTTTCTCTGTGTCTCTCATCTTTGTGTCTATTATAAGGACACTTTGATTTAGGGACTGCCTGGATAATCTTGGATAATCTCTTGTTTGTGTCATAGTTACAGAAGATGCTGCCAGGAAACTAAGTGAAGGCTATTTGGGAATGGTGTCTTCCCCCAGAGCAGGTGACCCCAAAGAGGAGGAGGCCACAGTGTATTTTATGACCTAGTCTTAGGTCACACACTGACAATCTGCCTTATAAAGTTTTCTTGGAACAAGTCACTAAGTCCAACTCAAATACTTCGATGAGGGTGGGGGGCTTGGAAACACCACCACTTAAAGGGAGAAAGTAATGAGGAATATG
Source organism: Mellivora capensis (assembly GCA_004024625.1). Lineage (NCBI taxonomy): Eukaryota > Metazoa > Chordata > Mammalia > Carnivora > Mustelidae > Mellivora > Mellivora capensis. The sequence continues at coordinate 44,513 of PISX010001499.1, forward strand.
TGAGCATATTTAAAACTGCCATAAACCGCCCAATGGCCACAGATTGTTTACATTCCTGCCACATGCAGAATATGCTCACCCCTCCCTTGATGGCCCAGAAGCCTCACTTTTACAATATCTATTCAGAAGCTGGGGTGCTGTCACCCACATAAGACCTAGAGGCAAATGAGGCCTAATGAGTACAGCATCGTGAGTGCAGTCCCTCTGATCAGAGATAGAGGAGAACTGTGAACTAGAGGACAGGTCACCTGTCCCTCTGTGAACACACAGTGGTTAGGCAAGCACAGGGTGGCCGCCAGAAGGCCTGCTGTTCACCTGAGGGAAGCAGAAGGAATGGGGTTCACTGCTCCGTAGCAGCTCTGAAGTCCACACCAGGAAACGTGGGGACTTCTTTGATTAAAACCGCGGGCCTGGGGGCACCTGGGTGGCTCAGTGGGGTGAGGCCTCTGCCTTCGACTCGGGTCATGATCCCGGGGTCCTGGGATCGAGCCCTGCGTCGGGCTCTCTGCTCAGCGGGGAGCCTGCTTCCTCCTCTCTCTCTGCCTGCCTCTCTGCCTACTTGTGATCTCTGTCTGTCAAATAAATAAAAAAATCTTAAAAAAAAAAAAAAAAAGGAACTGCGGGTCTGGTAATGATTCTGTGTGGTTCTTGACTCTGCCTTCTGGATCATCCTTCCTTTTTCTTTTCTTTCCTTTTTTTTTTTTTTTTTAAGATTTTAATTATTTATTTATTTGCCAAATAAATAAATAAAATCTTTAAAAAAAAAATCAAGACAGTATATTGTCTGCTGTAGTGATTCTACTCTGTCTTTGTGACAGGAAAGCAACCACAGGCAATATGTAAGTGAGGGAGGGAGGCTGTGTTCTAATAAAATTATTAGCCAGACACTCAGGTTTGCATTTCGTATAACTGTTCATGTCACAAAACCATTTTTTTATTTTTCCATCCATCTCAAACCATAAAAGTTACTTTTTTTTTTTCTTAAGATTTTATTTATTTATTTGACAGACAGAGATCACAAGTAGGCAGAGAGGCAGGCAGAGAGAGAGAAGGAAGCAGGCTCCCCACAGAGCAGAGAACCCAGTGCGGGGCTCAATCCCAGGACCTTGGAATCATGACCCGAGCGGAAGGCAGAGGCTTTAACCTACTGAGCCCCCCAGGCGCCCCCATAAAAGATACTCTTATCCAGCAGTCCATACATAAATAGGCAGCAGCCTGGATTTGGTCCTTGGGGCCCAGCTTGCCAGCACCTGCTTTACACTGCGTTTTCCTGTGTTTTAGATTGGATCTTTGCTTAGATGCCACTTCTTAAAATACCATGTCATTTGCCTTCTAGAAATTAGGGGTCTTCAAAGCCATGAGCTCCTGGTTCCTTATAAGAAATGTCTTTAGGTTCAGTGTCTGCTCACATTGTACTACAAGTGGCAAATACCTTCAGACCCTCCCAGACATCTTCCTAGCTCGCTCCCAGTTCATAGGCACTTCCTAAGTTCTGCTTTAATGGAGGTGACCCAGTGCTGCTCAGCATTGTGCCGTGGCAGAGCTAGGCCAAGGGATCCCTTTCCTCTGGGTCCCAACAGCATTTCCCTCACTGTCCTGCCACCAGCCTGCAGCTTCCTCAGTGGCTGTGTGATTCCTCCTGACAGTTTCTTCAGGCTCTTGCTAACACCATCCTTGCTGCCTTCTGAGACCTGCCTATTACCTGGGCTCTGCAGCCCCTCCTATGGTTTGGGTTTTTGTTAGAGCAGCACCCCATGTCTAGATAGCAAATTCTGCAACACTCATGAATTGCTGTGTAGAAAAACTTCCCCCAAATTCAGTAGCTTGAAGCCTTAAAGATTTATTAGATTCCAGTTTCTCTGGGTCAGGAATTTGGGAGTGCTTCACTGGGTAGTTGTGGCTCAGGGGCTTTCAGGAGATTGCCTGCAGGATGGCCCATGCACATGTCTGTTGGCTGGAGGCCTTAGTTCCTTGCCTCTTCATTGGCTGTTTGTGTGCCCTCCCAGCAGGGCAGGTGGCTTCCCCCAAAGCTGCTGATCTGTACAGGGGAGCACAAGGAGAGCACTGTGGTACCCTCAGTAGTCACACACCATCTCATCTGCCTTAGTGCATTCCTCAAGGGGTCATGAAGTCCAGCCCACACCAGGGAATGGGGGGATTAACTTCCACATCTTAAAAAAGGATCAAAGGATCTTTGGAACACTTTTAAAACCACCACATGGTGCTTCAAGGATAATCACATAGAATTACCTAAAGTACACCATTTTTCATAGAGCTGAGTTCCATAGGCATCTCTGTCTTAAATCCTAGCCAGGTTGGTGTTTTAAATGAAGTATTACAAGTTTCTTTCCAGGGCACCTGGGTGGCTCAGTTGGTTAAGCATCCGCCTTTAGCTCAGGTCATGATTTCAAGGTCCTGGGAATGAGCACATGACGGGCTGCCTGCTCAGCGGGGAATCTGCTCCTTCTTCTCCCTCTGCCTGCCCCTCCCCCTGCTTGTGCTCTCTCTTTCTCTCTCTCTGTCAAATAAATAAATAAAAATAAAAATCTTTTTAAAAAGTTCTTTCTGGGGCGCCTGGGTGGCTCAGTGGGTTAAAACCTCTGCTTTCAGCTCAGGTCATGATCCCAGGGTCCTGGGATCGAGCCCCATATCGGGCTCTCTGCTCTGCGGAGAGCCTGCTTCCTCCCCTCTCTCCCTGCCTGCCTCTCTTGCCTACTTGTAATCTCTGTCTGTCAAATAAATAAAATCTTTAAAAAAAAAAAAAAAGTTCCTTTCCATGATATAGTCTCCCCCAATAAGAACCAGTAGGTTAACTTACTGTCTTGTTAACTATCTTGTTATAATAGTTACAGTAGTTATAATAGTTAACTATCTTGTTAACTTACTATTTTAGGTAATACAGTTAGAATTTTGGCCCAATATTACTCATGATATGTAGAGTGGAGTCTAATAGGAAAAAGGACTTTAATCTTTTAATACCTAAAACTCAATATTGGCAAACAACCATCTAACTTTTTGTCTGAGATCAAAGAGAAAATAAATGCAGAACAGGTTTATAGTAACATCAACATTTCATATCAAGACAAAGTAGATGTAGCATGTTTATAATTCACTCCTAAAACTTAATTATGACCAAAATTTTTACACCAATTTTGCAAAACTCACAGAATTTTAGGACTTAGAAGTTACCTGGTTTAGTGTGTTTGTTTTGCAGGTGAGGTTACAGGCCTAATGCCGTTAAGTGATTTTCTTAAAGCTAGTATGTTGGTTGTCATTTCTGGAATGTAGTTCAGAGGATGGAGGAGGATATAATGCATGTGTAATACTTGGAGCTGTTTGACATAGTTTTGTGTATTAAAAGCTTACTGGTCAAGGTTCTGCTTTTATGAGTAGAGTTTTATATGTGGATCCTCTTGGTTGTTGAAAGAATGGGATTAGTTTTCCAGGGTGTTCTCCTAATCGCTGGCAGCTGATGGTCTCTTTGTGATGCACTTGTCTGTAAATGTCACTGCAGTAAAGCAAAACGGAGGAAGCAAAGGGAAGAGGCCGAGAAGCTGCCTGAGGTGTCTAAAGAGATGTATTACAGCGTTGCTGCAGATTTAAAAGAAATATTTCAAACTACAAAAGTTACCAGTGAAACAACAGACGACACACCCTCCAGTGAGAATCATGATGGCGAGAAAGTTGACATCCACCACCCCGCCACTCCGACGACAGGGGCCGAGCAGCCTGGCGGGTTCACATTCTCCTTTTTTGATTCAGATGCTAAAGATGAAAAGGAAGGTACTTTGAAAAAAATTTTTTAACATTTTCACTTCAGGCAGCTTGAACATAATGGATTGAGTCTACGTTAAGTGTGTGACATAACATTAGCTGAAGAAAGAATTATTTTCTTCCACCTAAATGAACAACATGAGATTCGGTATCATATGGTCAAAACAACGTGCCAGGAGGTGTGTCTAACAGCAAGAGATTGTTTTTGCACTTAACGGAGCAAACGTCTAGTTAGATACCATGCGAAGGGAAGCCCAGGAGTAATGTGCAGCATTCCTTCTTCTGAGTGGAAATAATCACGAGGAAGTACACAGTAAGCCGATTAAACAGCTTCATGCCTTACATGCAGTTAGAAAAGCCAAGACTTGTAGAAAGCCAGTGCCATCTGGAAGGGAAAGGAAGAAATAGGCAACTTGGCTTTATACAGGTACACTATGTCAGGGATACATCAGTCCTTTCAGACTTTGTCCTTGGAAACATGCCAGAACCTGGAGAAAAACAAAAACACCAGTATGCACAAGTTCAAGTTCCCTTTCAGGAGGTTTACCTTAAAGGCCAACATGAGCCAAAAGTTAAATGCCTGTTAACTTAGTGATAGTCTCCCCTGGTAAGGGAGACTGCTGCTCCTCACTTGGTGTTCACTATGGAATGCAGCTTTCCTGGAAGTTCACTGTAAAAAGCAGGTGTCCACATCCCGGAGAGTATGTGCCCACCTAACCACAACGTGTGCTGCATTAAAGATGAGCAGTTAAAAACTGTAAGCAGCTAAGTGTTTAATGTCAGTTCTGTCGTCCTCCAGTATGAGGTGCAGAGACCCAGTATTTCAGAATTTGGGCAAGTTAGACCCAGTGACGCATCATGTGCTCTGCTCTTTTGTCCCCTGGAGTGCCAGGATCAGCCGCACGCTACTGAGCAGAGCTGGTGTAACACTGACTGTAATTCCTACAGCCAAGAGCCACGTGTGAGAACCCTGAGCGCTGAGACCCCTTAGTGACCTAGGAGGTGTGAGTTTGGTGCTTCGGGAGCCTGGGGCACTGTCCACAGGTTTTTCAGCAGTTCTGGAAAGAGGGTTTAGGAATTGAAAGTGTACACATAAGTTCCTTTCCTCGTTGATGAATAAATGGGGGACAGGGACACCTGGTCTCACTTCATCATGCTTTATTTTAGGCATCTCTTGCTAGCACAGGTGCCACCCTTTTGGTTCCTTTTAAATTATGTTGCCTGTTTATAAACCTTTGGTTCTTATGTCTTTTTATACTGTTAGTATATTCCTAGTCAGATCACCCTGGCAATGCCAAAAAATAAGACCTCTTCTCAATTAATATTTGAAAATTTAAAAAGATACTATTTTAAATTAGTAGTTAAGATCCTGGACACTTAGAGATACATGTGCATGGTAAAAGTGACCAAATGAGTGTGTTCAGCTACAGTCCTGTCCCTTTCCCTTGTCATGACAATACAGATGCCTACAGAGCTGAGCCAGTGAAAACAGGGAAGGTTGTCTGGCAGGGAGCCCCTCGTTTCCAAGACAGCAGCTCTGAAGAGGAAGATGTTGCTGAAGAAGAAACAGAAAGCGGGAAGCCCAGCCCCAGGTAAGCAGTTTCTCCCTGTGTAACACCTGAGTTAGACATGCTGATACAAGTATACAAGGCAGCTTCATTTTCTTCTCCACTCCTTCAGAGTTCTCGAGCCTTTTTATGACAGCCTGTTTCCTCTTCTTCAACCTGGGTAGCACTGGGTGGGGGTCTGAAGATCTGGGTCTGGAAGGAGGGCCCTGGAGCTGTCCCACGGGAAACACTGGCAGATGGGGTAGTAATAGTGGGATGAGACCGTGAGCAACCAGCATGGGACTTAAACAGCTCTTGTTACCAACCTTTCAGATACGAGAGTAAAATGTTGAGTAGAGAGAGGGTGGAGTCACTTTAAATCAGGACAAAATGAGCAAAACATAAAGCAGATCTATTTAAGGAATAGTTCATTTATATTTTCAGTGTAAACATTTCATCTGAAATATTGAAATTAACCCGGGTCTGTCTGTCTGTCTCTCTCTCTCTTCTCTTTTGCTTCAGAGAAGTATCATTACCTGAGAAAGAGACCACTAGATTTTTCTTTTTTTCTAAGAATGATGAAAGACTTCATGGTAAGTACATTTCTCTGTTCAATGGTATAGGACAGGAAATGGCACAGTTCTCACACCGCACATTCCAGTAGAGTCACATGCATCCAGGAAAAGAAGTATTTGGCAAAAATTGTGATCCTTTGCCCTGTTGTGTGGTTTAGCCATCCCTGTTAGACTGATGCCGGTAGGCTTATGAAGCCCTAGAAGGCTGAGGGCTCCAACTCACTCACCCTCCCTCCCTCATTCAGTATCACAAGGACTTCTTTGTTATGGGGACCTGCTTAGATGCTAGACGTGCAAAACTCCTGTTTCTAGGACCCTGAAAGTTCAGGCTCTTGGTGACCTCCTAAAACCCTAGCACAAACAAAAACCAAGATAATAATGGTAAATAATACATAAACAGTAAGTTTATGCTGTGTAAGCAGTGCTACATTTTCATTTTGTAAAAGACAAAATATTCTTAAAATTAGTATAAATTGGGAAAAAAATGGTGTTAACTAGAATTGAAGCTCTTGATGATGCCAATACTAGCATACCATCCGTTTTAAAGGCATTAATCTCCTGCCTTGTCTTTTTTTTTATTTTCCCCTAGTGGGTTCTGATTTATTCTGGAGAGGAGTGGGAAATAACATTAGCAGGAATTCTTGGGAGGCCAGAACAAACAGCTTGCGGATGGTGAGTAACTGCATCTCCATGTTGATTGTCTCCTAGATGTGGTGCTATCTTTGTGTTAATATTTTTCTGGTGTAAGAGAGTAGGGGTAGGGTGTGAACCTGAGACTATGATTTAAATGCTCACCGTGCAGGGCAGGGCATGACTTAGGTCGGGCCACACCTGGTGCAGGTTAGCAATCTGCAGAGCAGCCAACTTAGGGGCCCAAGTTCCAACCATGCTTGTTAAGTAACAGTAAATCATGATATTTGGGGGAGATTAAAATACAGTTTCAATTGCAGGCATTTAAAAAGTTTGAATATTCCCTGTTCATTCAGAGTGAGCACTCCCATAATGGTTTCCATAATCCTCGCATTGAATAATTCAAATTTTACTTAATAGTTACTGAACACCTTGAAAATGATTTACATTTATTTTTAACAAAGGTGTGATGTTTTTATAGGACTGCCGAAAGAAACATAAAGATGCCAAAAGGAGAGTGAAACCAAAATGATGACTGTCAGCATTGGTTTTGATACGAATGTGAAGAAGGCTCACCTGTGGAAATTGGATGATACAGAAAATAATCTTAAATAAGAAGAATTCACGGTGAAGGAGTATTCAAAATCTGTCTGGTCGATATCGCTCTTTTAATGTGGAATTCCTGTGTATCTCTACCTAAGGAATTCTTCAAAAATTTAACCTGATCTTTTTATTTTTATTTTTTTTTAAGATTTTATTTATTTATTTGACAGAGATCACAAGCAGGCAGAGAGAGAGAGAGAGAGAGAGGGAAGCAGGCTCCCCGCTGAGCAGAGAGTCCGATGCGGGGCTCGATCCCAGGACCCTGGGATCATGACCTGAGCCGAAGGCAGAGGCTTTAACGCACTGAGCCACCCAGGCGCCCTGATCTTTTTTTCTAAAGCACAGGATAATCCCCCCAAATACTTTTTATACATAATCTTTGTGCTATCCTCAGTTATGCTAGGTACTTCTAATGCAAGGTTTACATAAAGTCTTTTTAAATGTGTGGGTAAGAGCACTTGTGTTTTCCAAATTTGGCTTTGTGTGATTTATATACTATTTGAAAGATTTATTTTTGATTGTGTAGAATATACTTTACCTCCATTTTGTCCTTTAAAAAAAAAAAAAAAGAAGTTAAATACAAATCAATCAGAGTTCTGTACTTGTGTCCTGATGAACAACTAACTGAAATGCAAGACATTTCAGCCGAGCATTATAGAAGAGTTCTGTGAGGACCAGGGAAGGATGCTAAGTAGAGTTTTCCTGTTCTTGGCCTCCAGGAATCATTAAGCCCAAAATTCTGGTTTGACCAGAGGCTTATGAAAAATCCAAGTTAGTTGTCAGGACTCTTGAGTCCAAAGAGGGAAGCAGATTTAGTATCTCCTTGAATCTACCTGGTTAGGATTCAAGACAGGTATGCCAGTGAAACCACACTCTCTTCAGAGTTGTGTTACAGAGACAGCCCCCAGGGATGGTCCTTGAGCCCCAATGTGTATATCTGGAATTAAAGTATTTATTAATTTATATCTTAACCGATTATAAACTTTAGAGGGCTGTGATGTCATCTTGTCTATTGACTGTTGTGTCCCAACTGCCTAGAACCATGTCTAGCCCATAGTGGTTGCCCAGTACATTTTTTTTTTTCTTTCAAGATTTAAATTGTAGTTCACATGTAGTGTACTATTACTGTCAGGGGTAGACTTTAGTGATTCATCAGGTCTAACACCCAGTGCTCATTATATCGAGTGCCCTCCTTTATGCCCATCTCCCAGTTATCCCATCCTCTCCCACCTCCCCTCCAGCAACTAAGTAAGACAGAAAGGGAGGCCAACCATAACAGACTCTTAAATACAGGGAACAAACTGAGGGTTGGTGGTACATACATTTTTGAATAAACAAGTCCAAAGAACTAAGCAGCTGAAGAGTCTTTTGGGATTCCTGTGTTTCCAAGACTTGACAGAAAATAGAACCACCACTCAGCAGGACAAATAATCCAAATGTTTCACCTTCTATTCATGTAGATTACATTTACACTTTCCTCCTGCTGCATAACAAGTCATCTCAATAAAATAATTTTGCTCACAAATAAGCAATTTGCTCCGGACTCATTTGGCACCCCTCACGCCTCCTCCCCGTAGTGTCCGTGGAATGGCTCAGCCAGGGCTGGAGAATCCACTTCTAAGATGACTCACTCAGTGCCTGTCCCTGCGTTTCCTCCCAGGTGGCAACTAGGTTTCAGAAGCAAAAGGTGACAGTCTCCCTCCACTATATTCTGCAGGTCACAATGTACAGCCCAGCCAGAACCAAAGAGAGGGGACACACTGTCACCTCTCAGGGGGAGAAGTATCAAGGAATTTGGCCATATTTAAATCTGTCACACCCTCCATCTTCAAAGCAGACAAGTGATGTCAAGTATCCTTGCCCTTCCCTATTCCTGCTCCCCAGATAAAACCATCTTCAACAATTCTGTGTCCTCTGGTATTTCTCTCCATATCTCTACCTAACATGCTTATGCTCTGATTTCTTGGTTTTTCCTTTTTTTTTAAGATTTGATAGTGGAAAAAACAAGATTTGATAGTGAGTGTGTTCCCACGTGCAAGCACAAGTGAGAGGGCAGAAGGAGAGAGAGAATTTGAAGCAGGTTGTACACTGAGCACAGAGCTGGATGCAGGGCTCTATCTCACCAGCCAAGATCACCGCCAGAGCTGAAATCAAAAGTTGGGCAGTTAATCGACTGTGCCAACCAGGCACCCCTTCCTGGTGTTTGTTTTAGACATTGTTTTGACTCCTACTCTAACAAGTGAGGGGTCAACTCTGAACCAAGTTGTGGATTTTGATATTTAACTCTTTTCCCACTTGCTCAACTTCTTTCTGGATTTAGGCTTATACCTTTCAACAGTAACATAAAATGTTTCTCAATCCAACTTTTAGATGATCAGACATGTCATCCCCACCTTTTTTCCAGGACACGTCTATCTGTGAGTCTTCTATCCTGCTCTAATCTGGAGTGTCTGGACAGATGGTGAAAATGAACTGCACAAAGCAGAGTACTTCTAGTTAGTAAGATGAAGAAATACCACATTGCCCCTTTTTCGACCCCGTGGTGCTGGTGACGGTGTCTCGCCGCAGGTCTTCCCCGCGGTGACGGTGTCCCGCCACAGGTCTCCGCGGCCCTAAACCTTGCAACGGTCACTCAGGTCGGGGCCGCACCACCCGCGTAAAACGCGCAGTTAGCGGGCACAACAGCAGCTACTCCCCGCGCCCCACAGTCCGCAACCCGAGCAAACTACGTGCCCGCCAACCCCCGCAGGAAGCGGTTCAGCTGAGGAGCGCAGCCACCTTCCCAGCGCGCACCGCGGCGCACGTCAGGTGGGCGGGCCGGAGCCCTCGCGACCAATCGGGGTCCGGGTTGTTGATGGGTGCCGGATAGTGCACGCTGATTGGCAGGAGTGGACCGGCCTTTTCCTCTCTGCCCAGCGCTGTCAGAGCGTTGCATCACCTCTGGACGCCCGGCGGCGGCGTGGACGCTGTTCTTTCCTGGTGCGCCTGCACAGGGGCCTTTCAGGTACCCCCGCCCCGACCTGCTCGCAAGGTCGCCGCAGGTAGTCCTCGCCCTGCCTACGGGCCTCTGTTGTACCCTCGCCTTACCTTTGAGGCTCTCCGGTACCCCTAGATTACCCCGCCCTGTCCGCAGGGTCGTCCCTAGTCACCCCGCCTTGCCCGCGGGGTCTCCTCTGGTAAACCTCCTCTCCCCCTGCGCCCTGCCCGCAGGGTCTCCCTGCATAGTCCCCCTCCCTGCCGGCAGTGGCGCCCCAGGTCACCCCGCCCCGCCGTCCTGCCCACGGGGTCGCCCCAGGTACCCCCGTTCTGCCTGCTGGACTGATTGGGTGATGGCGAGAATTTGTTGTGGCATTTCAGAATGTGGGGAAATGATTTGACGATCGGGGCATTCCTTTGAAAAAATATAGTGTTAGCCCGCGGGAAGGAGGGTTCATTGCCAAGGACCTGAGGTTGGTGGTGAGTAAACACAGCATCCCGGCCGCATATGCAGTGTGCCTGGTGCTTGCGCCCGCAGCCCGGAGCAGAACAGTTTTCCTATGGGGTTTGTAGCGGGGAGAAAGAAGTCTTCTCAGGAGCTGCCCTGGGCTTGGGGCCTGGAAGCTGAGTAGGACTTGGAGGAGAGGTTGAGTCTGAAGGACCCTAGTAAGTACGGCAGGATTTGGAAGTGTGTGTGTTGCTTCAGAAGAGGGGACCTTGCGTCAGTTACTGCAACTTTAGGGTGTGTAGGGAGCAAGTGGGAGATGGCAGCCTCCAGCCTTACGAGTTTTTGTGTTGAATGAAATGGTGTTGGGAATGAGTCCAGAAGAGAAGAGGGGTTTTTTTATATAAAGGTGAGGCTTAGTTTTAGCATTCAGGTTTTGCATAAAGATCAGGAGGGATGACACTAGAGGTAATTGATTTAGGGAATTCCTAGTAGTATCATGAGCTTTTTTTCTTTAAAGATTTCATTTATTTATTTGACGGAGAGAGAGAGAGAGGATCACAAGTAGGCAGAGAGGCAGGCAGAGAGAGGGGAAAGCAGGCTCCCTGCTGAGCAGAGAGACATGCGGGATGGATGGATACAGACCCCGGCCCAGGACTCTGGGCCCTTTAACCCACTGAGCCACCCAGATACCCCTTATCATGAACTTTTAAAACAAAGTAAGTATCAGTCGGAGCACCTGGGTGGCTCAGTCGATTGAGCATCAGGCTCTTGATTTCAGTCCAGGTCATGATCTCAGGGTCGTGAGACTGTGCTGCAGGTCCGACTCTGGGCTTAAGTGGAGTCTACTTGAGACTCTCTCCATCTCTCTCTCTCCTTCTGACCTTCACCCCACTCACACTCTCTGTCTCTTTCAAATAAATAGATAAATCTTTATTAAAAAAAAAAAAAAGTGGGGGAGGAATTCCAAAGCCAATCCTCTTAATCACTGTCTTGTGCCAGGAGGAACCATGGAGTGGGATAGGTTGAAAAGGCAGGTGGGAGGAGTATTGCTGATGGAAACTAAGGATGCTGGCCAAGAGATTCCTTCAGACCATCGGTGTCAGCACACACTGGAGGATAGGCAGTAAGAATGCTTCTGCAGGCACCGGATTTACAATTGAATTGGAGAGTGTGTGAAGTAAAAACCACAAGATTTAGGAGAGTTCTGAAAAGGGGGATTGATAAAAGCCTTAGGGAGGAGAGTGCATTATTTAAGCTAGGTAATGCTAGAGTATGTGGGGAGAGTTCCAGAAGCATGAAAGTAGTAGATCAGAAAAGTGGTTTTGTTTCTCAGTTTGATGTTCCTGGTGCTTGAGTTTTGTAAGAGTAAAGGTCAGGAGGAAAAGTAGTAATTTGGGGTAAGACCATGGTGGCCTTGAGTGCCCTATTGAAAAGTCTGTACAGAATATTGTTGGGAGAGAGGAGTTACTGAATTTTTTTTTAATACAAAAGTGGTACTTTCAGAGCTGCTTCTTAGGAAGTGGATGTCGGATATACGGTATTTATTTTTCTCTTAATTTTAAAAGGTTTTGTGGTAAAGTTAATACATAACGAGAAAAGTGGTATGAAGTAATAAAGATTTGTTCTTTCATGCTCCCCAGCCTCCGCCATGGTAGAGACATAGTGAAGTTTGATGGATAGCCTTCTAAATTCATCCAGAATTACTTAAACATAGATTTTATTTACATACGTATGTTTTAAGTCTCTTAAAAATGATAATACGCGTAGTATAAATAGTTAGAACTATGACCTCCTTTTTTTCTTTCTCAATATGTAGGCAGTATGTATATTTGATATATTAGGATTATTTTTAATGCCTACATGGTACTGATGTGCCATAATTTATTTTAGCCATTTATTCATGGATGTTTAAGATATTTCTCTATATGCTTCAATTAATATCTTTGTCCATATTTTATACATTTGTGTAAGTATATCTGTGGGGTATATGTTAATAGGATATGACTCAATTGAGAAAGAGCTGGAGATAGACCCACCTCTGGGTGAGATGTGACTTACTGTCACATATTATGAAGCCCTGGGGAGGCAGAAGAGGAAACAAATAGATTTAGAGGTCAGATGTACATGACTTTGGTGATCAGTTAGATGTGGAAATTATCTGGTACTATTAAGGGGACTCAGATTTCAGGTAATGGGAAGGAATAGTGAAACTACTAGTACAGTGGAATTAAAGACAAGCAGATGTTGCAAGGAAGTGCATGCATTTTTTATTTTTAAAAGAGGAGAGGGAGAGTGGGGGAGGAGCCACGGGAGAGGGAGAGAGAGAATCTTAAGTAGGCTCCACACCCAGCACAGAGTTCGCTTGGGGGGCTCAGTCTCAAAACCCTGAGATCATGACCCAAGCCAAAATCAAGAGTCAGATGCTTAACTGTTCCATCCAGCGCCCCATGGGTATTTATTTGTAAAATATTTTTGTATGCATTTCTAAGATCTATTGAAGTAAACACAAGTAAAAGTCAAGGAGGTTATCTAGAAATTTCTGAACAGGTCTGGGAGAGTCTGGAATACGGACAGTTGGAGGGTGAGGATTATGGTAAGAAGGAAGAAGAGGAGATTGTTTTCCCTTAGCATGACCTGGTGATTAATCTTTCTCCTCTTTCTGCTCCCCATACTCCACGCCCTGTGGTTACTGGATGCTGTTTGCAAGTACAGCTCTCCAGTGGATGTGAGGGGCCAGAGCAATCCTGTGATTTATGCGTGGGGGCTGTTTCTCCTCAGCAGCCGCCACAGCCCGGTCACTGATACATGGCTCCTCCCTGTGCTGTTAGGTGGAGTCTTTGTGTTTGGCATAATAATGCACTGATTCTTAATTTGGGGGGGAATAGAAGCTCCCTAGAAAGGTTTATAAAACTCATGACCCTTTTTCACCAAAAGTGTAAATCTCACTTTCTAAAAAAAAAAAAATTTTTTTTCTTCAGATAGGCATTCCTGAATAATGATTAGAACAGTTCAAGAGTAGTGACTTAAAAACTTTACTGTGCGGGCTGATCCCCTGGGACCTTGTTAAAACGCAGGTTCTGAATCCTCAGTCCAAGGTGGGCCTGGTAAGTCTACTATAGTCAGCTCCCATAGGTACTGGCAATTCTAGAACTGGCCTTGAGGAGCATTAGAAGTGACAGAAAGAAATGTATTGATATCCAAAGATCTGTTAATCTTCAGACGTAGCCTTTTCAGTTTCAGTAGGCCTCTAATAAGGTGGTCACTGAACCAGCAGAACCCCTAATAAATCATTAAGACACACCCTTACCATCTGTGAAAGGCCAGGCATTGTAACAAGATGCAAAGATCCAAAATGCCATTCAACTTCTGTTTAACACCATTTAATGACACCTAGACAGAAATGGATGCTTTGATTCATTAAGTGGCCCACCTGTTCTTGTCTTATTTTTTTCCATATATGAAACCCAAAGACAGCCTCACATCTCAAAAATAAATGAAAGAAAAGGAGAAACACTGCTGGTGAAAAAACAACAACAACAAAAAAACAAAACATTAAAAAAAATTTTTTTAATGTGTATGAATTTTTTAAAATTTTGGTTTTTTGGATAGCATGGGTCAATTATTGTGCTTAGGTGTTGGTACTTTCAGAATTCACTGAGGTATTTAGGTCTCTTTGCTCTCCCTTGGCCTGCCTCTCCCTCTGCCTGCTGGTCCCCCTGCTGTGCGCTCTGTCAAATAAAATCTTTTTTTTTTTTTTTAAGATTTTATTTATTTATTTGACAGAGAGAGACACAGCAAGAGAGGAAACACAAGCAGGGGGAGTGGAAGAGGGAGAAGCAGGCTTCACGCTAAGCAGGGAGCCCGATGTGGGGCTGGATCCCAGAACCCTGGGATCACGACCTGAGCTGAAGGCAGATGCTTAACAACTGAGCCACCCAGGTGTCTCAGTAAAATCTTTTTTTTTTTTTTAAGTTAAAAAAAAAGGTTTTATTTATTTGAGAGAGAGAGAGCGTGCGTGCACAAACAGGAGATCTGCAGAGGGAGAAGGAGAAGCAAAGCAGATTCCCTGCTGAGCAACGAGCCTGACATGGGGCTGGATCCCAGGACTCTGGGATCATGGCCCGAGCTAAGGGCAGATGCCTAACCGACTGAGCCACCCAGGTGCCCCAAGTTCTTGAGTTCTTAAGATTCTCTATTTTCTCTGTTGTTTTCTCATTATTAGTAATCTTGTCCCCTTTTAATCTGATGTTGGTTTGGAAACCTGGTCACCAACCTTATTGGAATTATTAAGTAAGAGTATATAGACTTTGAGGAGGAATGGGATGGAGGATGCTCCCTAGATAGTTAAGCCCCAGACTGATCAGGTGTTTCTACAGGGATTTTTAGCAGAACTCTTAAAAACGCCACTTTAAGACTTCTCTTACTAGGGACTAAATCCAGGATGTATACAGTTTGTCCAACACAAAAATCACAAATAAGTGATAAAATAGAAAATTGAAATGAGCTAGAAATTATTTGAATGTCAGAGTTATATCTTTTTAGCTTTTTTTTCTTTTTTTCTTTTTTTTAGGTTTTACCTGTTTTCCTCAAAGAAATGAGGTTATCTCAACAAAAGTGCTATCTGTCCTGTGAGTGTAGGTAAAAATTCTTACCTACTTCGAGATTTACTTTTTTTCAGGTTAATGCATTTTTAGTATCTTTACATAAATTTCCAAGATTTTCTTGTTTCTTCTTAGAAGTATGTTGTCTACAATTACTAAATGTTATATTAGAGTTAAAGAAATAAGTAAAGAAAAAAAAAGAAATAAGTAAAGAATGTGATTTAGAAACAAGTTTTACAATAATCAAAAAGTACTGGGGTACTTGCGTGGCAGTTAAGCATCTGCCTTCGGCTCAGGTTGTGATCTGAGGGTCCTGGGATCAAGTCCTGCATCAGACTCCTCGATCAGCAGGGTGTCTGCTTCTCTCTCTCTCTCGCTCTCTCTCGGGGTGCCTGGGTGGCTCAGTGGGTTAAAGCCTCTGCCTTCGGCTCAGGTCATGATCCCAGGGTTCTGGGATCAAGCCCCACATCGGGCTCTCTGCTCCACAGGGAGCCTACTCTCTCTGCCTGCCTCTTTGCCTAGTTGTGATTTCTCTCTGTCAAATAAATAAAATATTAAAAAAAAAAAACCCCACAGAATGGGAGAAATTTTTTGCAAATTCTGTACCCCCAATAAGGGACTTCTGTCTGGAATATATGAAGAACTCCTATAACTCAACAGTTTAAAGACAACCCAGTTTAAACATTGTACAAAAGATGAATGGTAATTTCTCCAAATAAGATATAAATATTGCCAATAAGCACATGAATATGTGATCAACATCACTAATCACTAGAAAATGCAAATCAAAATCATAATAAGATACCACTTCATACCCACAGGATTTCGTATAATTCAGAAATGGACAATCAGGAGTGAGGATGTAGAAAAACTGAAATACTCACTGCTGGGAAAATGTAAAATGAGGCAGCAGCTTTAGAAAACATTTTTGGGTAGTTTCTCAAAAGTTAAACACAGATTCCATGTGATCCAGCAATTCTGCTCCTGGATGTAGACCCAAAAGAACTGAAAACATATGTCCACACAAAATCTTATACATGGGGCTACCTGGGTGGCTCAGTGGGTTAAGCCTCTGCCTTCAGCTCAGGTCATGATCTCAGGGTCCTGGGATTGAGCCCCACATCGGGCTCTTTGCTCAGCAGGGAGCCTGCTTCCCCCCACTGCTGCCTGCTCTCTGCCTACTTGTGATCTCTCTCCCTGCATCAAATAAAATTTAAAAAAAAAAGTTATACATGAATATTCATAGGAAGATTGTTCCTAATAGCCTAAAAGGGGAAGCATTCCTAATGTCCATGAACTAATGAATGGATAAACTATGGCATAGCTATACAACGAAATACTCAGCCATAAAAAATAATGAAGTATAAAGACATGTTATAACATAGAAGAACTTTGAAAACATAATTCTAACAAGACAGACACATGATTCCATCTGTATGAAATGTCCTGAATAAGAAAACTCAGTATTGCAGAAAGCAGATTAATTATTGCCAGGGGGCTGGGGAAGAAGGCAGTGGAGAATGACTGCTACTGTAGACAGGTTTTTGGAGCAGGCAGGGCAGAGTGGTACTGAAGATGTGGAATTAGAGCATGCTCCTGGTTGCACAACCTCGTGAATATACTAAAAACCACTGAATTGTACACAAGTGTGGACTTCATGGTATGTGAACTGTAATTCAAAAAAGCTGTGATGTTTTTTGAAGTATAGTGTACTGTCATGGATAGTAATACATACACTCATTTTAAAGTATGCCCCTCCGTTACTCCTAGACTTTGCTGTTAAGAATAATAAATTTGCTTTTCTCTTGCAGCAACAAAATGGTTCAGCAAGTTCCAGAAAACATCAATTTTCCTGCAGAAGAAGAGAAAATCTTACAGTTCTGGTCTGAATTTAACTGTTTTCAGGAATGCTTAAAGCAATCAAAACATAAGCCGAAGTATGTGAATTTCTTTGGTAATGGTAGAGTCTTTAAGAATAGTCATTTCTAAAAAAAAAAAAAGAATAGTCATTTCTTAGACCGAGTTCCATGAAGGCAGAAGCTTCATTGATTTTTGTGCTTCCAGCATCTCCTAGCTCTCTGCATAGTGGGTACATATTGAATGGATAAGTTTTTAAATATTGAGGTAGATTCTGTTTCTTAAGAAGTCTGAATAGTTTATGTATCACCTTCTTCCGTTCTACTTTTCTCATTCTTATCACCCTCATTTAAACACTAGACTAGTCCTAGCTTCCTGTTGGAGTACTTCCTGCTTCTAGTCTCCTTAAAAACGGAGGTCCTTTAAGGAGGTCCTTTAAGTCCTCCTTAAAGGACTTAAAAACCAGTCCTTTCTTTACTGTTTTTATCATGTGTCTCCTGTGTTCAAAAACATCATGAGATGTTTGTTCCTGTTTTACTGATGAGGTAACTCAGGATTGGTATGAATAACTTGCCTTATGTCATGGAACTAATAAACCAAGTGCGGATAGTCTGATGAAGGTCATTCTAGCTCCACCGTAACAAGGTTTTTTGAAGACAGGACCTCCAGTAAATATTTAACCGTTTGTGTCTGTGAATTTTCTGGTTTACTGCTTTTCTACACTCTATCTGCTTTTTATCACTCTACTATGATAGGAGCTATCTGTAGAAAAGTATTATCCTAAATTTTTGCTATTTTAAAGTCCCTTAACACCTTTTTATTGCCTCTGTTAGATTTACGTTCTATGATGGGCCTCCTTTTGCAACTGGACTACCTCACTATGGACATATACTTGCAGGGACAATTAAAGATATAGTTACCAGATATGCTCACCAGAATGGGTTTCATGTTGAGAGAAGATTTGGATGGGATTGTCATGGCTTACCTGTGGTATGTTTGAGTCACCAGTCTTAAAAAGTTCTGATTTTTTTAATGAGCGTTGGATTTTATCATGAATTTTTTTCTGTAATGTACTTTGTTAATATGAATTTTTCCTAGAATGTTAACATGAATTTTTCCTATAATGTACTTTGTTTCTACAATATTATTTATAGTTCATTTTCTCTCTAGATTTTTGAGATCCAGGTTTTAAAAATCTGTGTTATTTGCTAGAGTTGCTGAATTGCATTTATTTCAGAGGGCAGGGATATTAACAATCTTACTGTAAATTTTCAGGAATATGAAATTGATAAGACACTGGGAATCAGAGGACCGGAGGATGTAGCCAAAATGGGGATTGTAGAGTATAACAATCAGTGCCGAGCAATTGTGATGAGATATTCTACTGAGTGGAAGGTATGTTGGGTTATTTTCAGTGGAATGAACGAAAACTTTAATTTTTAAATAGAGTTGAAAAGGTTAATACCCCTTTTGTGCTTTTTATGAGAAACATCCAAAAGTATGGCTATCTGTGTGAGGTTGTGACATAGGAGGGTTGACCACTCTCTTTAAAGAAGTATTTAGTTTCTACCAACAACACTATTAAGCTGTGAGCTTAAACTGCGCCCTCTCTTATCTATGCACTTGACTGTACTTAATCTCCTACCTCCTCACTGTATATGACAGGAATCAGGTTGTCCTAGCAAAAAGATCAACTTGAATGTTGCAGTAAAAAAAATTCTGGTGTTAAAAACAATTCAGATTTGGCCTCGGTGTTCTATTAATTTGACTCCCATCCTACCTACTGCTTCTGTTCGTAAGTCCTGTGAAGGGCTGGCAGAGCTCCTGTCTCTCTCGTTCTGATGGGTGGAGGAGCAGAGGTCCCCGCATCTTCCCTGGTTCTCCAGCTAGTGTGTCTGTGTACCTTAAAAACATGTCTTTCTGTTTTTCCATCTCTCATCACTTTGACTTCTCAAACCTACTGTTGGAAAATTCAGAGTTTCCTCTGTGGATAGTATCAGTCTTCTAGGCCTCACACACCATCCTCATGGATCAAATCAAATGCCAAATCCTATCCAGTCTTTTTCTTCAGTGTCTCTTGTCAAGTCATTGCATTCCTACAATCTCCCTGGCCCCAGACCCCACTCCCTGAGTTTCTGTAACCATCTCTTGATTGGGCTTGTGCTCCAATTCTTTGTACTCATCCTGCCAGGTTATCTCTCTCACAAGACTTGCTCATCGTTGTCTTCCCTGCTTAAAATTTTGAGTGGCTTCTCTTTGCTGGTAAATAAAATCTGATTTCATCAACCTGAAAATCAAGCTCCTCAATTCTCTCCTAACTTTTTATTTTTCAATTTTTTAATTTTTTTATTAAAAATAATTTTTTTTTCCTAACTTGATGCAGTCACACTTTCTTGCCTGGCTGCCAGAAGGAAAAATCTAACGAATGTAATATGCATGTGGCTTTTTTTTTTCTTTTTCTTAAAAAATTTTTTTAATTTTTTAACTTTTCATTTTGAAATAATTCAGACTTAGCAAAAAATTTCAAAAATAGTTATGAAAGATTCCCTTATACTCTCCTTTCCCAAATTCTGACACCTTTAATAATCATAACATAATTATCAAAAGCAAGAAATTAACAGATACAGTATAATAGACCTTCAAATTACACCAGTTGTTCCACTAATTATTTCTTTTTTTTTTTTTTTTTTAAGATTTTATTTATTTATTTGACAGAGATCACAAGTAGGCAGAGAGGCAGGCAGAGAGAGGGAGGAAGCAGGCTCCCTGCTGAGCAGAGAGCCTGATGCGGGGCTCGATCCCAGGACCCTGGGATCATGACCTGAGGCTTAACCCACTGAGCCGCCCAGGCGCCCCATCCACTAATTATTTCTGATCCAGGATCCAGTCTAGGAACACACATTGCATATAGTTGTCATACTTTCTTATTCTACTTCAACTCGGAGCATTCCCTCAATCTTTCTTTGTCTTTTATGACCTTATCACTTTTTCTTTTTAAGTTTATTTACTTATTTAATTTCTACACCCAACATGGGGCTCAAGCTTACAACCCCAAAATCAAGAGTCAGATGCTCTTCCAACTGAGCCAGCCAGGCACCTGCCCTTGTCACTTTTAAAGAGTACAAGCTGGTTATTTTGTAGAAAGTACCCCAAAGTCTGGTGTCTTCTCATGATAAAGTTTAGGTTATGTAAACATTTTTTACAAGAATACTCAGAAATGACATCATGCCCTTCTCATTCTGCCATTATCAGGAGGCCTGTGATGCTAAAATATCTCATTCTTGACATTAATTTTGTTCACTAAGGTAATATATGTCAGTTTTTTCCATTGTTAATTTGCAGTTTTTCCTTTGTAATTAAGTATGCTGTGGGGGAGTCTTTGCAAATACCCTATTTCTTATACTTTTGTTTATGAATTTTAGCATCCATTGATGATTCTTGCCAGCAACAATTACACCTGTGGTGTATGCCAAATGGTAGTTTGGGTAAACTTTTATAAAGGAATCCTAATATTTTTAACTGACATCATCTGCATATAGGATGAATGCCAAGAAAACTGGTTCTTAACCTTACATAGTACGTTGTTTACTGCATAGGTTTACCTGAAACATTGGTTGTTTTGTTTTCCCCAAATCATTGTATATGTGGTGACGATAGAAATGAGACACATTGATGTGCAATAACAAATATCATTGTTTAATAACTCTAACATTCATATTTTTAAAGTCCACTGTTACCAGACTTGGCCGATGGATTGACTTTGACAATGACTACAAAACTCTGTATCCACAATTCATGGAATCTGTCTGGTAGGTTTACTTGAAATTTAAATATAATGAATATTCTGTTTATTGCTTAGTGGAGAGATCCTCTAGCATGAATCGGTTTTTCAGATTCACAATTATTTATCTAAAGTCTTTGGGATGGATTTGGTTTTTGCTTTTAAAGCTTTATTTATTTTGAGCACTTTTCAGTTCATAGCAAAATTGAGAGGAAGGTACAGAGATTTCCCCTGTTGCCTGCCCCCACGCATGCATGGCCTCCTCCACTACCAACAGCCACCCTCAGAGTGACACATTTGTTACTATTAATGACATACACTGACACATCATAATCACCCAAAGTCTATAGTTTACATTAAGGGTCACTCTTGGTGTTGTATGTTCTGTAGGTTTGGACAAATGACATGTAGCCATCATGCTAGCATCATATAGAGTATTTTTACTGTCCTGAAAATCTTCTGTGTACCAGCTGTTTATCTCTATCAACCCCTAGATTTGTTTTATAATTCAATAAATTTTGGATTCTGCTAAGGTAATAGGATATGCATGTACTCTGTGGTATATATAATGGCTCCAACAGGTTTAGCAGCAACTTGTAATCAAATACATCAGTATTTTTGCATCAGAACACACAATTGTTCGTGCTAAGTAGACAAAACAAAGAATATAAATGGCCTGATGTCAGTTAAAGGGTATTGAGGGGGGTTTTTTGGTGGGGGGTTTTTGTTGTTGTTTGTTTGTTTGTTTGTTTTTGGTCAAATTGGTACCAAATTTAGGGAAATTAAGTTTCAGAAGTGTTTTTGTTTTGTTTATTAAGCCTAAGAGATTGTATACTTGTATTTTATACTGAGACAAGTTGTATAGTGCAGTCGCTTGCATAGCAAGTTACTTCTTTTTACTAGCGTTGCTTCTTTTTACTATTACAAAACAAGTGTTACAATGCCAAAGTCTTAATAGGTGTACCTCTTCTAATTATATGAGAATCATTACATCTCCTTACTGGGCAAACAGACACCGTTATTATGACTGCCAAGTGCCCTAAGCACAGACCTCGGGCATGGAGGAAGGCCTCTTTTATTAAATTACGCATAGTGACAGGTGAGTTGCAAAGCTCTTTGGTACCACGCACTTCCTTTGTGCGCTTTGTAGGCACTTGTGGCTCTTACTGCCTTCCTGTCCACCTGCTTGCATTGCTGTTAGTCGAGATCTGTGGTACATGCTTGTCACAAGTCCTTGGCCTCTGAGGAGCTAGATGCCTTGGGGGGCAGTTCTCAGACCCTCTGACTTGACAGGGCCCCGTGATCGCATCTCCAGACCCATCTCCAGGTTGCAAGGTTGGAAGCTGATAAGAGTCTCGAGGGGGCTTTCCATTCACTGAACAGCTAGACTTCTTAAGATCAGAGAAGCTCTAAAAACCACAATTTGGGTTATACACCTCCCGAGCACTTAAATGTGGCTAGTATGGCCAAGAAAATGAATTTCTCATTTTAATTTAAATTTAAAGTAGCACATGTCGGGGTGCCTGACTGGCTCAGTTAGTGGAGCATGTGACTCTTGATCTCAGGTTTAGAAGTTCAAGCCCCATGTTGGGTACAGAGATTACTTAAAAATAATTTTTTTTTTTTTTTTTTAAGAGCACACGTGGCGAGTGCCTACCATGTTGGACAATATAGCTCTACACAATACTTCTTACTTTACGTAAAACTGTACTTGAATCAGAGAAAACAGTTTTTAAAGCTTCTCAGCTTTAGGGCGCCTGGGTGGCTTGGCCGGTTAAGCATCTGCCTTAGGCCCAAGTCAGGGGGATCTTGTCCCTGCTCAGCGGGGAGCCTGCTTCTCCCTCTTCTCCCTGCCTGTGCTCTGTCTTGCTGTCTGTCTCTCTCTCTTTCAAATAAATAAATAAATAACTCATTTTTAAAAAGGCTTCTAAGTATTAGAATATTACTGGGGAACACGTTGGCAGATAAATAAGGCATGTAGATTTAGAGGGAATATAAAAAGATAGTAGGAGATACCTTTAATAATGATGACATTAATAATGGCAGATAATTTAGGTGGAGTTGGTGCTTTTCACTACATAAAGTATTTCCCTATCAGTTTTCCCACATGATTCATAGAGTCCTGGGTATTGGGTTTGGACCCTGTTCGAGGTGAAGACAGGTGATCGACTTGCATGAGATCACAGTTTATTTTTTATGATTCCTAGGTTTCAAACTGAGTCTTAGGATAATACTCCTTCTCTAGTCTTCTGTGAATATCCTTGAATCAAAGTATGTAATTTAAGACTGAGTTTAAACTTGGGCAATTTGAGGGGTACCTAGGTGGCTCAGTTGGTTAAGATCTGACTTCAGCTTAGGTCATGATCTCAGGATCCTGGGACTGAGCCCCACATCAGGCTCTGCTCAGCGGGGAGTCTGCTTCTCCCTCTGCCTCTTCCACTGCTAATTTTCTCCCCCTCCCCCAAGTAGATAAATAAAACCTTTAAGAAAAAAAAACCTTGAGAAATTTGTGCTAAGGTGGCAGCATAGGAAGATCCTAAAGTCACCTACTTGCACAGATCTACAATTCCTGGGGAAAAAGACCTGGAAACTAGCTGAACAACTCCTCCACAACAAAAGGCCCACATCAAGATGGGCACTGGGAGGCAGAGATAGATTGATTGATTTACTTGTCGTAGAACTTCAGCCTGAGGGGCTGGCTTTAGGTTTACTACTATATCTATAGGCTACAAAGGTGCCCTTGGGAATGTGCCCCAGGGGACACCATATTTGTGCTGTCCCTCAGCCTCACTGCAGCTCACTGATACCTCCCAGAAAGAAGTTTATGTATTTGTATGGATACCCAGATTTTGCAACTGTTAGCCAGGGGACCAAATTGCCTGATCTGGAAGTCCACAAGCTTTACAGTGCGGTCCCACAGGGCTGTACACATTTGTGTACTTTATTTTATTTTTTAGGACTTTATTTTTTTATTTGAGAGAACACGGGGGAGAGTGAGAGGGAGAAGCAGACTCTCCACTGATCAGGGAGCCTTACACGGGGCTTGATCCCAGGATCCTGGGATCATGATCTGAGCCAAAGGCAGACCTTTCACCAACTAAGCCATCCAGGCCCCCCCTCTATTTGTGTACTTTGTAAAAGCTGCTGCTCAAGTGTCTGGGTTCACATTCAGCCTGAAACTAGGTTCTGACAGATAGAGACCTCACCCTGGTACACTCACAGGTCTTGGAATGCTCTCACCACCAGTGAACTATTGAGAATAAGTCAGGCTGCTTAGGCAATCACAAAGTTTGAGAGATAACCAAGAGCTCTAGGGCAAGGTTGAACAATAAAGTTCATCTCCCACATAAGACTGCTCCTTCAAGACTGAGAGGGTACCTGGGTGGCTCAGTTGGTTAGGCAACTGCCTTCAGCTCAGGTCATGATCCCGGAGTCCCAGGATCAAGTCCCACATTGGGCTCCCAGCTCCACAGAGAGTCTTTTTCTCCCTCTGACCTTCTCCTCTCTCATGCTCTCTCCCATTGTCTCTCTCTTAAATAAATAAATAAATAAATAAAATCTTAAAAAAAAAAAAAAGACTGGGAGAGGTAGCGGTCTTATGTGGTACAAAGAAACAAACCCTGAGCATCAAGCAAAATGAGACAGGAGTAAGTTCTAAACAAAACAGCAAGAAAACCTCAATGAAATGGAGGCAAGTGGGGCTCCACAGTAAAGAGGACCTCGAAATATTAAAAATAGAAATACCATATGATGCAGTAATTCTGCTTCTGGGTATTTATCCAAAAAAACCCCAAAACACTAATTCAAAAAAGATGTATGTACCCTTAACGTTCATCACAATATTATTTACAGTAGCAAAGGTACGATACTAACCCAAGAGTGCACTGACCGATTAACAGATTAAAAAAAAAAGCAGGGGTGGGTGACTGGGTGACTCAGTCAGTTGAGCGTCAGACTGTTTGATTTTGACTCTGGTCACTGTCAGGGTCAGTGGGATGGAGCCCCGCATCAGGCTCCGTGCTCAGGGTGGAGTCTGCTTGAGATTCTCTCACCTCCTACCTCCTCCATTCCCCTGCTTACCCACTCCCCTCTCTTTCTTCAATATAAAATCTTAAAAAAAGATGTGATGGGGGTGCCTGGGTGGCTCAGTGGGTTAAAGCCTCTGCCTTCGGCTCAGGTCATGATCCCAGGGTCCTGGGATCGAGCCCCGCATCAGGCTCTCTGCTCAGCAGGGAGCCTGCTTCCCCCTCTCTCTCTGTCTGCCTCTCTGCCTGCTTGTGATCTCTGTCTGTCAAATAAATAAATAAAATCTTAAAAAAAAAAAAAAAGAAGTGGGGTGGGGCCCCTGGTGGCTCAGTCAGTTAAGCATCCAACTTTTGATTTCGGCTCAGGTCACAATCTCAGGGTTGTGAGATTGAGCCCCACATCAAGCCCCATACTGGGTGTGCAGCCTGTTGAAGATTCTCCCCCTCTCTCTATTCCCCCCCACTTCCTCCCTTTCCTCTTAAGAAAAAAAGAATGCAGGGGGAGGGAGGGAGTGTAAAATAGAGTATCACTCAGTCATAAGAAAGAGTAATTCTTGCCATTTGACAACATGGTGGACCTTGAGGTATTACACTAAGTGACCTAAGTCAGAAAGAAATACCTTTTGATTTCACTTAGATGTGGAATCTAAAATAACAAAACTTGGGGCACCTGGGTGTCTCAGTCAGTTAAGTGTCTGCCTTCTGCTCAGGTCATGATCCCAGGGTCCTAGGATCAAGCCCTGTGTTGTTGGGCTCCCTGCTCACTGGGAAGCCTGCTTCTCCCTCTCCCTCTGCCTGCTCTTCCCCACCTCTCTCTCTCTCTCTCTAGTAAATAAACAAAATCTTTAAAAAGATAAAATAACAAAACTTAAGACACAGAGAACAGGATGGTATTTGTCAGGGGAAAGAAGAATTTGGAGGTGGGCAGTGGGTAAAGGGAGGTCAAGAGGTACAAACTTGCAGTTATAATTCACGGAGACGTAGCACACAGCATGGTGACTCTAGTCAATAATATTGTGCATATTTTAAATTGCCCAGATGATAAATCTTAAAAGTTCTCATAAGAAAAAAATTGTTGTAACCTTTGTGGTGGAGGGTAAGTAGACTTACTGTGGTGATGATTGTGGACTGTGTACAAATACCAAATCCTCGTGTTGCACACCTGAATCTAATACAGTGCTACATGTCAGTTACGCCTCAGTAAAAATATAAACTTGGGCAATTTTACATAGAACATCACTTTTTAATTTTTGCTTAAAGCCAAGCAATACTATGAAAAAAATGTGCACAGTTTTCCATAAAAATGTATTTTAACAAGTGGGAAGAGTTTATTTATTGTACCAAGCACATAGGAATTGAGCTATAAAAACTATACATAAAGACAGAATTAAGGGCTCCCACCAATGCATCGTGACATCCAGCCGGGACAGGTCTCCACAGGAGACCCCATGATGTCTGTTACCATTGACATTTCAGCATCTTGGTACATGTAGCTTAAAGCAACATGGTTAAATGTTTAATAAAAGCTTTTGACTAACTGTAGGAGAGATATCCTAATCCAAACTATTTATTCTTTTTAAATTGCCTTTGTAAAACTGCCCACAGTATAGTAAAATTTAAGCAATACACCAGAAAACTATTAAGAAAAGCAAAAACTGAAATCCCAACAATATTGTTAACATGTTGGTTAACATATTGGTAAAAATTTCCTTTTTCAGCATCTCTAAAAAATGTAAGTATATGGATATGTACAGTTTTTCCAGTTAGTATGTCAGTGGACAGTATGGTGTGGATTGCTTTTCTCATGCAACATCAAGTCACGAACATCTTTCCATGGACAGATACTACCACTTTTGATGTCTATACGATGTCTCCTACAAATCTGCTTTAATTTGCCAGCTAGTCCACAGTTGAGAGACAGACATGATTTTTCCATTTGATTGGCTGATAGAAACTCTACTGCAGACAAACACATAAATATCTGAGTTTGGGGAGACAGAATTTTGGTTGTGTCATTGTTGTAAAACTGTGTCTTTACTTGCTAGGTGGGTCTTCAAGCAGCTCTATGATAAAGGCCTTGTGTATAGAGGTGTGAAAGTCATGCCTTTCTCCACCGCATGCAACACTCCACTGTCCAACTTTGAATCTCACCAGAACTACAAGGTGCGTGTGATGTGATTGGGCATTAACTTGTATGCATGGAAATTGAAGGGTTGTGATCACAGTAGCCAGTCCCGGTGTGGAATGTTAGCCTGGGGAGTCCGTCAGATTGCCCATTTCTTGCGGAGTGCTGGTAATGTTGCCAGGCACTGAACTGAGGCTCTATAAAGGGTAAAAGTGAGGGATTTTTTTTCCCCTTGAGATTTGTGAATGATGTATCTTTACCTGACAGCATCTGCTTGTTTTGACCGTATCTTTGTGCCTCTCTCGGGTTAATTAGTCCAGCTCTGCCCTGTTTCCCTCCAATCACTGCTTTTGGAAGGTCTTGGTTTGAATGAGGATGCCTCATCTGGGACCTTGTGGTGTTAGTCATTTGTTACAAGTATTTGGAAGCAAATCTGATTTGTCCTTGGTTGGCAGTATTATGCTCTTTTTGTCTGATGAATGGAGTAACTGCTGTCACTGCTGTGAAAGGAGAGTTGAGACGGGTCTCATGTTCACCGAAGTACACTCACTGCTTTACCTTATCAAGAAGGCGGTAAAGGCGGTGAGTTTGAAACATGGAACTTCTCTTCTCGTGTGTGTACTCAGGAGGTGTTTTTATTTCTGAGACCTCATCTAACCCTCTTTGTTTTTAAAGGATTTAGTTTGTTTGACAATTGTGTTATACATTAAATATCTTTAAAACACAAGAAATCTTTATTTTTTTTCACATTACCATAGTACAGTTATCATACTTAAGACAGTCCTCAGTCGATCAGTAATATGAATTATCTATTATAATGGTCTAATGCCTAGATATTATCAGTGTTCACATTTTCCTTTTTACGATTTTATTTATTTATTTGACAGAGAAAGACACAGCAAGAGAGGGAACACAAGCAGGGGAGTGGGAGAGAGAGAAGCAGGCTTCCTGCTAAGTAGGAAGCCCGATTCGGGGTTGAATCCCAGGACCTTGGGATCATGACCTGAGCCGAAGGCAGATGATTAATAGCTGAGCCACCCAGGTGCCCCATTGTTCACATTTCTGTATGTCTCTCAAATACCAGGCCTTTTTCCCTCTATTCTTTGTTGCTTTTTTTTTAATCAGGATCTAAGAAAGGCTCATGTATGGCTGCAGTTGTCTTTCAGGTCTGTTTTCATCTGTGGTCTCCATTTTGCTGTCTTCCCCTTTTTTTTCCCTTGCAAATCATTGTTTAGGAAACAGGTTTTATCTTATAGAGTTTCCTATAATGACTTTTGCTGGTTATGTCTCCACGGTCCTCTAAATTGGAACGTCTCATGTTTGTCGATGTCCTTCCTTCGGTATATGTGTCATGAACAGAGGTCACTGTTTAAAATGGCTTTCATTTGTATCTGGCTTTTCTCAGCATGATGTTTGTGACAGTCATCTGTGTTCTGTGGAGTTAGGGATCTCTTGTTCTAGTTTCTGTGCAAGTGAATAATCCACAATTTATGTATTTACAGCACATTTCTCTCCACTTCCTTACAGCCTGATAGGTGACAGCTGTGCCGAATCCAGTGTTTCTTCCCATGCACGATTTTATACTTTTACTATCTGCCTAAGTATTCACAAACAGTATGTAGCGCTCTTAGGCTTGTCTTTAACCACATCCATTGCACTTACTCCATACCTTGCCGTTCATAGGAAGCATTAAGTTTTAAAGATTCTTCCTTCACCTTGACACATGTAATTTTGAGTTAATTTTTATCTGCTGTACAGTGTTTGATATGACAGATTGTAGCGTATTCATTCTTTTGATAGACATTTTCAGGTGTTTTGAATGGTAGCCAACAGTGTTGCTGAGAACATTTTTGAACATAAATCCTGCGTACTTATGCTGCAGTTTTCTTTGGCTTCTAGATTTCAACATTTTAGATCCCCAGACTAGCTGTGAGCTCCTAGAGCTTTTAGAGGGTATCCTCTTCTGTAAGTACACAAGTGCATTCTCTTGGGATGAGCAGGCTGTGCAGAAGTAAACTGAGTTTCTGTTCCAAAAGGTAAACCAATTGTGGCATATAAAAGTATTTATCTTTTTTACATCATCTGAATTTTCAGACATTGTATTATACATACATGAATTGTGCCCTACGTTCTTTATTGTGCCCGGCCTCTCTTGCTCAAGGTTATGTTTGTGAAAAGTCATCCATGTTGTGTGTAGTTGTAGATCATCGTTCTAATTACTGTCTGGCACTTACTTTACCTACTGTACCATTGATGAGTATCTAGGTGATTCCCAGTTTGGGGCTCTGATCAGTAGTGCTACTATGAACGTTCTAGAAGTGGGGAGCATGCATACACACGTCTTCTATGGGTTACATACCCAGGAGTGGAATTACTGAGTTACAGGGTGTACTTAACACCTAGCTCTAATACCGGGTTCGGCAAACTGTGAAGTGCCAGATAGTATTTTAGGCCTTGTGGTCTGGATGTTCTCTGTTGCAAGTACTCAACTCTGTCAAAACCATTCTTTGTTCTTGTGGTATAAGAACACGGGTGAGGCCAGAGTTGGCCTGTGCATCATGGTTTGCTGCCTCCTACTCTGGATGTCCTAATCTGTACTCTCTCCAGCCAGTGAGTACTCTGCTTTCTTGCCAGCACTTAGCGTTTTCTGTCTTTTCTCTCTAGCCAATCTACAGTTATGTTGGTTGCAACTAAGGTTTGTTTTTATTTCTAACTTTTGACATTTTAGACTTTTTTTTTTTTTTTTTACATTTTTGACATTTTAGACTTACTGAAAAGTTCATAATTGATGGTCACCCTCTTTCACCACATCTGCATTGTCCGCTCTCCCTCTAGGAAATGGCGGTAGAACAGGGCCCTTTGAGAGTAGGTTGTAGCCATGATGTCCCTTTTCCTCTAAAGGTTTAAATACATATTTCTTAAAATCCATACTCTTAAATAATTGAAGTTAGGGAATTAACATTGTTAAGTATTACCATCTAATCTGTAGGTTGATTCTGTTAGTGGTCCCACTGATGTCATTTTCAGCAAAAGAGAATCTTAGGGTATGTCTTTCGTTCGGGTGCTCCATGTCCGGCCTTCTTGGAGCAGCGCCTCAGTGTCTGGGATTCCTGATGCTGGCATTCAAGGCACAGAGGCCAGCACTCCTTCAGGTATGCCTGACGGTTCCTGTGTGGATGAGGTGAAGTTTGCAGAGCTCCTCCTTCTCAGGGCACTTTATTCAGAACTCAGTGAGTTGGCCTGGGTCAGGGGATGAGTTTTTCTACTTTGGAGCTATTTATTAAGTATCTTAAAATCCTTGATATTTTCATGTTGCCATAGAATTGGAACCAATTTTTTATTTAATGAACTGAATTAATATTGGCATATTGCAGTTTTAAGTACATGGTGTTTAAAAATTACTCATTCTTTTATTTTGGAATAAAGAATAATTCTGCCTTTTAGAAGCATTATTTTGTTGAGCTGACTTTTTATGGGTTTATTATAAAAGTAGGTCATTATAATAGTGAAACCTCTAATGCATATTCCTCTTGATACATTTAAAATGTTTTACTTATGACTACCAAATTGTTAAAACATTTTTCAAGAGTATAAAGAAATTAAATTGGAATTTCTTGCTTTGTATTTTCTTTTTATAAATATGGCAGCTGGAAATCCGTTTTTTAGGATCAGTTCCCTTTTCTTCTGTAGCTATTATTATGGATTTTATAAAAAGGTGTTTTATCTCATTTTATCTCAGGATGTTCAAGACCCTTCAGTGTTTGTAACTTTCCCTTTGGAGGAAGATGAAAATGTGTCTTTGGTGGCTTGGACGACCACTCCCTGGACTCTACCTAGTAACCTTGCCTTATGTGTTAATCCAGACATGCAGTACGTAAAGATTAAAGGTAAGTATGGGCCTGGTTATTTATGACTGATACAGAGAAGATCACTTTACCTTATCTTGGGATAGAATGAAAGCTTACATTTCTTTTGGTGTAAAACTAAAAGTTTGTTGTCATTGTTTGTTTTCTTAAGAATTATTTATTTGAGAAAGAGAGAACATGAGCAATGGGGAGGGGCAGAGTGAGAGGGAGAAGCAGGCTCCACGCTAAGCAGGGAGCCTGAATTGGGGCTTGATCCCAGGACCCTGGAACCATGACCCAACCCAAAAGCAGCTGCTTACCCGACTGAGCCACTTAGACACCCCTAAAAATAGAAGTTTTTGATAAAGTGTTAGGCTTAAATAGAAAAATAATCTCTACAAGAGGTGGGTTTTTTTCATTTTTGGTTGAAAAGTAATGCACATAAAAATTTCAAAAGTAGATATAAAAAAAGGATACCTTACAATTTTCAGATTGTAA
Organism: Mellivora capensis; assembly: GCA_004024625.1. Lineage (NCBI taxonomy): Eukaryota > Metazoa > Chordata > Mammalia > Carnivora > Mustelidae > Mellivora > Mellivora capensis. The sequence goes on from PISX010001499.1 coordinate 75,798, forward strand.
TACACTTTTACACGTGATGCCCCGTTACAGGTGAGGAGCTGGAGATTCAGAGAGGTGGCCTCTCATCTTTGCCAGGAACCCACCAACCAGTGAACTCATTCAGACACTAGCATCAGATTGCGCAGGTTAAGGGCCCAGTCCTGCAGGCGGCCCCCCCGGCCCCCCTCCAGCTTCACTGCAGGTAGCAGTTGCAAGTCCTGTGCTTCTGACAGACCTGTGACCTCCTCGAGTTGGATTCATTTGCTAGAGCAGCTCATAGCTCGGAGACACTGTACCAGTTTACTGTGAAAGGATGTAAAGGGTACATGTGAATGGTGGAATGAAGTCCATGGGGTGAGGCCAGGATGGTCCTGAGCACAGGACTTCTGTCCCTCACAGAGCTGGTGTGGGCTGCCCTCAGAGCATGTGGATGCATTCACTAACCTGGAAGCACTTCACACCCCATCCTTGTGGGGGGTTATGGAGGCTTTACTACTTAGGCTGGATGCATTAAATCCTTGGCTGTTGATGATTGAAAGCCTCCTTAGGTGACCTGGGGGCTTTCCTAATGTCCCCTTATTAGCATAACAAAGGACCCCTTTATGGCTGTAACCAGTTAGGAAATGACAAAGTTTTAAGAGCTGTGCCAGGAATGGGGACTAAGACTGAAATATGTATTTATTGTAAGTCCTCACAGAGTCAGTACCAGAACTTGAGAGTTCTGTGCCTTTCAGATAGTCCCTGGTAGAGAGTTAGCCAAAGTCCTCATGAAACCCTTTCCATAGAGATTTACATGAAAAAAGAAGATTCTTACCTTCAGGTTTGGGTAGTTTATGGAGGAAAGGGAAGCCCTGGAAAGAAAAGAAAGCCATAGTCAGAAAAGAAATAACCGTACAAGATAGGTGACTTGATTCATAGTGGCTTGTGAAGCAAGCAAAGGACTGGAAGGAAGGAATGGGGGAAGGGGGTGCACAGAAAACAGGTGTTTTTATTATTACTTAGAAGTGCATTGGGAGGGATTCCTGGGTGGCTCAGTTGGTTGGGCGACTAGCTCACTAGCTCGGGTCGTGAACCTGGAATGCCAGGATCAAGTACTGCATCGGACTCCTTGCTCAGCGGGGAGTCTGCCTCTTTCTCTGACCCTCCCCTCTCTCCCCTCTCTCGTGCTCCCTCTCTCTGTCTCTCAAATTTAAAAAAAAAAAAAAGTGCCTTAGGAGCAGATAGGATCAGCAGCTGGTTTCGTATGTTCCCAGCCGTGGGCACAAAGCCTCTCCAGGCAGGGGCAGGCCCATGGCGAGAGTTCCCTGTGTCTCCCTGGGGATGTGGCCATTCATTCTCTAGTGAACCTGATAACCTGAGGGGCCATCAGGTGGAAGGACTTCAGTCCTTTCCCTCTGCTGCCTGCATGTTACTCGGGTACCTGGTGGGCCATTTGTCCTGAGTTTTATCCAGAAAACTTGGACTCTGGTGACAGTGAAGGTCTGATGCAGCCAGAGCTGGTGGGTGGCAGTGTTGTTTGTAGTAGCTTTTCAGTGAATTGCAAAGGCTTTCTCAATGATCTGTTGATTCTCATATTTCTTACAGTGAACTGAATATACATCATAGACTCTAGCAAATCCTTGGGTATATCAGGGGTTCCTGGCTGGCTCAGTTGGAAGAGTATGCAACTATTGATCTCAGGGACATGAGTTCAAGCCCCATGTTGGGTGTAGACATTACTTAAATAAAAACTTTTAAAAAATCCTTTGGTATATCATACTTTACAGGTGGCAGTTTAAATTAGTCTTTTTTTATGAGGCGATGTGTCATTTGCTATTAAATTGTAAATGTTTATACATTTATTTTAGCTTTTCTATTCCTAGAATAATATCCTCCAGAAACACTCTAATAAGGGTACAAAGATAAATGCAATGTGAACCCTCATGTTCACAGTAGTAACAATCTGAAAACAACTTCAGTGTCTAATATTAATTGATAGGTGGAAAATGACTTGCACGTCTTTAGAATGGAGTACAGTGCAGCTATTTAGAATGAGAAGGGATAGTCTGTGTTGATATATGGAAAGATGTTCACAATATAGTATGTAAAGACACTGAAAACAGTATTGACTTATGTCCCATACTTATTTTTTTAAAAAAGTAGCCATTTACGTAAGATTTGTGTTAGTATACACATAGAAAAATACCTGGAGGGCAACACTCAAATGATAGTGTCAAGATGAGTGGGGACTTTCACCCAGGGAGTTTCTTGGTTTGTTAATAGTACAGTTCTTAAGCATTCCCATATATTACCTCTGGTCAGAGAAAATAAAGATTACTTTATGTAAAATGGAGAGAAGTTCAGTTAAGTGCATGTACTGTTTTCTTTGGGTCTGCAAATCAGTGTGCGTCGGTGCCCTGGTGCATTTCTCTGTGACTGCAGCGCATATGGGGTGCGGCGATACGGGACCCCGCAAGGGAGGATCTGCTGGTGCGTTTCTAGACTCTTCTGAAGTCTGAATGTCACTGAAGTCCACTTTTCCCCTTGCTCTCCTAGATGTTGTCAGAGGAAAATTACTCGTTTTAATGGAAGCCAGATTATCAGCCCTCTATAAGTTGGAGAGTGACTATGAGATCCTTGAAAGGTGAGTATACAATATTGATTCGTGCATGTGTGTGAGTTAACTTTGAAAGGTGAGACACTTTATTACCCAAAAGCTCAGTTTTTCAAGTTCAGCTAATACGACTGAGTACATTCACGTCACACATTCCATCATTAATGACTAAGAAACAAGTAGTAAACCAGGAGGGAGTTGTGACTTAATTGTCTGCAGTTTGATTTCTTTGAGGATTTTAGTCTAATTATGAGTTTGCCTTTCTCCTTTTTCTAGATTTCCTGGTACCTGTCTCAAAGGCAAGAAGTATAGGCCCCTGTTTGACTATTTTGTGCAGGTGAGCTTAGGGACCAGTATCACACGGGTGCTCTGTACCTAAGTACTGGGTCACCAGAGTGCTGTGATGATGCCTGCAGTGGGAGTCGCTGTACTGCTGTCCCATGGCTTGTATGGTGCGCCTGGCTTATACGGGTGTCTGTGGCTTTTCAGTTAAATTGTGTTTGTATTGCTTTCTTGGTTTAATAATTAAAATCTATGAGAATGTTTTTAATACTTTTCTCAAGTTAGAAAAGGAAACACATAAGTTCGTATATTTTTGTTGTTTATAGTCTACAAATCATCCAGGAAATTTATTGGGTTTTTTGTTTCTTTGTTAGTTTTGTTTTGTTCTGTTTTTTTGGGTTTTTCTTTTTTTAACAAATTTAAGATATGCTCAGAATAAAACCTGTGTGTAACAATAAACAGAGTTCATTTCAAAGAAACTGATGAGGTGGGTGTTCTAAAACCTGGCCACCAAGGCAAAGTTCATACATGTGGTAACTTAGTTTTCTTAAGAGTCACAAAGCTGGGGCGCCTGGGTGGCTCAGTGGGTTAAAGCCTCTGCTTTCGGCTCAGGTCATGATCCCGGGGTCCCGGGATCAAGCCCCACATCGGGCTCTCTGCGGAGAGAGTTCCTCCTCTCTCTCCCTGCCTGCCTCTCTTGCCTACTTGTAATCTCTGTCTGTCAAATAAATAAATCTTTAAAAAAAAAAGAGTCACAAAGCTGTTTTATGCAGTTTTCATTTTCTGACAACAGAGATTCCATAGTTGCAAGCCCACCACCGTTACCAAAAGAATAGAGTACACAGGAATTTCCCGTTGTTCCCCGTCTATTCAGGGATAGAGTTTGGTTAGTGCAGGTGACCTCTGCCCTTTGGGCTCTGTCCACAATATCGCTCACATCTGTCACTTCGTTTTTGTGCTCCTTGGGTGTTTTCCCATGTTTCTCATCTTCCAAGTGCTGTGGCACTGCCTGGCACAGTGACTCTTGACTCCCCAACACATAGCTGCTGACAGCCTACTGTTGCCCAGAAGCCTTACCAATAACACAGTCGGCTAACACATAGTTTGTGTTTTATGTGTGTTATATACTGTATTCTTAAAGATAGAGAAAAAAATTATTAAGAAAATCGTAAGAGAAAATATGTAATAGTATTTTCAGTAGTATACATTTATTGAAAAAAGCTTCTTGGCGGTTTAAACAGTTCTGAACACTTTGTTTTCCCAACAATTAAGTATATATAAAAAGGTTTTCTCTACAAAAAGACACAAAGTACAAAGTCCTAGCACATCTTATACTGACTTGGAATAGAGAAAGTCAACTTTCCATATTATGAGATTAGCAGAACCATGATACATAAACTTGGAAAAGTTAACATGTGTGCATAAATACCAATTAACTTATAGTCTGAATATAGATGTAGCACTTCCAAGAATAATTGCCAGGTTGAATGTGGCATATACAAAAACTGCAGCATGATGTAGAGAAGTAGAAATTTTTACAGAATCATACTCAGTGATCTCTTATGTAGTATGAACTACATTTTAATAGGCTAAAGGCGAAAAACAGCACCTCAGCAAGTACTGAAAGCCTTTAATAAAACTCAGCTTCCCTGTGTTTAAATCTCTTAGAAAACAAGGAATAAAGAAAACTAAAAAAGAAAAAAAAAATCCACGTATTGGTGAGCCAGGCGGGAGTGGATGCCAACCAGGAAGGTGATGTCCTGCGTCCTGGTGACCTTGGGTCAGCAGCTCTGGTGGCTCCCCAGCAGGCCTGGAGACACAGGGCAGGTGCCCTGTGGCTACACGTGGGCTGGGGTACCTTTAAGGGAGGTGTCTGTGCCCAGCCAGGGCAGGCTTTAGGCCACAGCTGTCCTGATGCAGTCCTGGAGTCCGGTTCCCAGAGGGCTAGGAGCGGGAGTGCCAGCGCTATCGCTGCTCTCTGGGCCCATTCTGTGGCCCAGCCTCCTGTCTGCCAGCTTTGGGTGCTGGACCCCACCACCCTGTCACCACAGGACTTGCAGCACTGCCTGGCCCCAGGGCCCCGGGGGACTGACAACAGCCTTGGCAGGCTCCCTGGGTACTCAGGGCAGCAGGTGTCACCTCTGCACCAGTCACCTTTCTTTAATTCAGTCCCCTGGAGACTGGGGTGGGCAGTTGAAAATAAACACCTTGTGGCTTTTGCTGTCCACTCTTAGGGAGAAAGATGTTTAAGTAGACCCTCAATCTGAGTTCAAGGGTTAGCTGTAAAGACCTTCCTCCTCCCTGTGAGCCTGCAGCCGCTTGCCCCCATACTCCTCTCGAGTATACTCCGCTTGGCCTGACTGCTTCCTAACCACATCCTCTAATGTTGCTTTAAACATATCCTTTACTGCTTTTCCTCCTTCCCTGCCTTTGTTTTCCTCCTGTTTAAAAAGTCCCTTGCCTTTCTTTAAAGTCAGATATACTCAAGTACAACCCACTCTTCAAAGCTGAATTCAGATACCATTTAAAAAAATACATTTTTTTGAAATGCCTGTGGTTTCTCCTGAAAAATGTCATTGCTCCATTCTTCTCTTATATATCTTAACATATTTTACTTTGGATTTTTTTTTTAAGATTTTATTTATTTATTTGACAGATAGAGATCGCAAGTAGGCAGAGAGAGAGGAAGAAGCAGGCTCCCCGCTAAGCAGAGAGCCCCATGAGGGGCTCCATCCCAGGACCCTGGGATCATGACCTGAGCCGAAGGCAGAGGCTTTAACCCACTGAGCCACCCAGGCGCCCCTGGATTTTTTTTTGTCTTAAAACTCTCACTAGGGGCCCCTGGGTGGCTCAGTGGGTTAAAGCCTCTGCCTTCGGCTCAGGTCATGATCCCAGGGTCCTGGGATTGAGCCTCTGTCAGACTCCCCGCTCAGCTCCCTCTACTCCTGTGCCCCCCGCCCCCACCGTTCTTCCTCTTTCCCTCTCTCTCTCCCTTTCTTTCAAATAAATAAAATCTTTGAGGAATAAAAGAAACATAGGAATACTGTGTGCCTTTTTCATAAGATCATTGGATTAAATGTGATTAAGTGTGAAAATCATTTCTGAAAGTACATTTTTACAGAGGCAGAAAGACAAGAAAGCAGAGGGTCAGTTTAGCTGAACCGGGGTATGTGCAAAGAGGTAGATGAGAGATGAAGGTAGAAGTAGGTCTGCAGCATTTTATGTAGTAACCTACATAATGTTTCTCTACAGTGTGTGGAGCACCTTTAACTAGAACTCGTCACTCCGGGTGCCCATTCCAGGTTTTTTGTGGTTTGCCTTGGTAGCAGGGCTAACAGGAAGGTGACTGGGAGCAGCACTCCTGAGGGGTGGGTGCGTGAGGAGACATATTCTGAGGCTGCATGAGAAGCTGCATGCGGGAGTAAGGGCATGGCTGAGAGGTTGGAAGAACTAATAAAGCCCAGTTTTATGACTAAGGAAGTTAGAACATTTTCAAGTCTTCATATAATTATTTCATTTCTAAGAGAGAAATAATTCATAGAAAAGAGCATATTTCTTCCCAATCTGAATCATTCTGTCCTCTTTCTGAAAAGAATTGTGCATGTGAAAAGTTTTTTCAGGGGCGTTTGACTGGCTCAGTGGTTAGAGTGTGTGACTCTTGGGGTCTGGAATTCGAGCCCCACATTGGGTACAGAGATTACTTTAAAAAAAATTTTTTTTTTTTTTAAGGAGACTAGCTTTATTTAAAAAAAAAAAAGTTTTTTCAGGTTCTTATCATACACTGTTACAAAATTGATGAACAGCGTGGTAGTGTTTCATTCACTGTGCCTGCTGACCTTTCTGTTCCAGTGCAAGGAGAATGGTGCTTTCACGGTGCTTGCTGACAGCTACGTGCGGGAGGAGGAGGGCACAGGAGTGGTGCACCAGGCTCCTTACTTCGGTGCTGTGAGTACTAGAAGTCTTGGAATTGTGTCTATGGGAAGGGAATGTCGTAGCCACTGAGTCTTTTGTGTGTGTGTGTGTGTGTGTGTGTGTGTGTGTGTCGTGCACCTCATTCTTGGGCACACTAGCCCTACTCTTCAGGCTCACTGCCCCCAAAGATGGTTTATCAAGCTTAAATATGCAATTTCCTTTCATCCTGAGCTGATCTCTGAAAATGGCGAGCTAAATCCTGGGTGTTGCTGGGCATTTTGTTTCCGTTCATTCATAAGTTAACTCTCCATGCACTCTGCTCTTTTCGGTGTGCCATTCTGTGAGTTCTGAAAAGGGCATTGACTCACGCAGGCCATGTGACCATCAGAGTGCGGAGAGGTACCACACCTCCAGGGTGCTCTTGAGCAAGTACCGTGGTGAGAGCAGAACTTGACCTCCTCAAAGCTGTATGGTGTGGCTAATTTTAAATTTTTCCCAGAGTAATTTTTCTAAAAATGCAGTCCTGTTGATGTCATTTGTATATGAACAAAATGCCCACTGGGGACAGAGGCTTGATTGTTCTGTCAGTGGGAGTGAAGCTAGTCTGTTTCCATTCATTTCACTTTCACGCTTAACCTCTGCAGAGATTTTTATTATAGAATTCTTCAAATATACACAGATGTAAAGAGGTATTAAAATAAATCCTGATGTTCACGACATCCAGCTGCATTAATTATCAACATCTGGGACGTCTGTTTCTTCTGTCTTCTACCTTGTCCTCTTCCCTCACACCTTCTCTGCTTTGGCTTAAGGTTTTTTGTTGGTTTTTTTTGTTTTTTTGTTTTTTTTTTTAATTTATTTATTGGTCAGAGAGAGAGGGAGAGAGAGCAAGCGAGCACAGGCAGAGGCAGAGGGAGGGAGAAGCAGGCTCCCTGCCGAGCAAGGAGCCCGATGTGGGACTCAATCCCAGGACGCTGGGATCATGACCTGAGCCAAAGGCAGCCGCTTAACCAACTGAGCCACCCAGGCGTCCCTGGCTTAAGGTTTTTGAAACAAATCCTCAACATCCTTTTCTTCATCTGCACATATTTCCCTACACAACTATGACTGATATGGCCCTTTATTTTTAATATTGCCACCATCCCACTGTTGAACGCAATAAAGTTAATGCTTCCTTAGTGTCACCTAATACCTGGTCAGTATTCAGTATGATGGAAGCAGTCTTCATAATACTGTTTACTGGGTTTCAAGAACTAGTCCAGTTTTAGTTATTCATAATAATTTTACGGTCAACTGGTATGATTCTTACACTGATAGTAAATAATAAAAAGAAAACTTGATTTTGAATTGTGGTTTAGGTTTTCCCATTAAAATGTATTTGTCATAAACTGGGTATGTTTGGGTTTGGGTTTTTTTTTTTTTTTAGATTTTATTTATTTGTTTGACAGGCAGAGATCACAAGTAGGCAGAGAGGCAGGCAGAGAGACAGAGGAGAAAGCAGGCTCCCCGCGGTGCAGAGAGCCCGATGCGGGGCTCGATCCCAGGACCCTGGGATCATGACCTGAGCCAAACGCAGAGGCTTTAACCCACTGAGCCACCCAGGCGCTCATGTTTGGGTTTTTTGTTTGGTTTCTTAGGTGCCACATAAGAATGAAATCATATGTTATTTATCTTTGTCTGATTTACTTCACTTAGCATAATACCCTCTGATTCCATCTGTGTTGTCAGGAATGGTAAGATTTCATTCTTTAATGGCTGAGTGATACTCCATGGTAGGCATCACATCTTCTCTATCCTCTCATTGTCTGGACACATGGGTGGCTTCCATATCATGGGTCTTGTAAATAATGCTGCAGTGAACACGGGGATGCATATATATTTTTGAATTAGTGTTTTCATTTTCTTCGGGTGACCAGCCAGGCCTGGATTTACCGGACCATATGATGCTTCTATTTTTAATTTTTTGAGGAATTTCCATACTGTTTTCTAGAGAGATTGCACCAATTTACATTCCCACGGACAGCGCACAGTAGTGCCTTTTTCTCCACATCTTCGCCAGAACTTTTTGTTTCTTGTATTTTTTATTCTAGCCTACCTGACAGGTGTGACATGATACCTCGTTGTGATTTAGATGTGCGTTTTCCTGATGAGTGAGGATGGGTATATTTTCACGTCTCTGTTAACATCGCTGTCTTCTTTGGAAAAATGTCTCTTCGGGTCCTCTGCCCATTTTTTAATAGGACTGTTTGCATTTTGGTGTTGAATTGTATAAGTTCTTTATATATTTTGGATATTTACCCTTTACCAGATAGGTCATTTGCAGATATCTCCCTCCATTCAGTAGGTTGCCTTCTATTTTGTTGATGGTTTCCTTTACTGTGCAGAGGCTTTTTATTGTGGTGTAGTCCCTGCAGTTTATTTTTAATTTTGAATCCCCTCCCTGGGGAGACATAGCCATACATATGTTGCTGTGACCGCTGTTCAAGAGATTACTCTCTGTTTTCTTTCAGGAGTTTTATGGTTTCAGGTCTCCCATTTAGGTCTTTCATGCATTCTGACTTTATTTTTGTGTGTGGTGTAAGATAGAGGTCCAGTTTCATTCTTTTGCATGTAGCTGTCCAGTTTTTCCAACATTGTTTATTAAAGAGACTGTCTTTTCCCCATTGTATATTCTTTCCTGCTTTGTAGTAGATTAACTGACCAGATAAGCATGGGTTTATTTCTGGGCTCTCTATTCTGTTCCATTGGTCTGTGTCCTTTTGCGGCAGTAGCGTGCTGTCTTGACTGCTGTAGCTTTGTAAGATACCTTGAAATCTAGGATTGTGATACCTCCAGCTTTGTTCTTAAGGTTGCTTTGGGCATTAGGAATCTTTTGTGGTTCAAGCAAATTTTAGTATTACTTGTTCTAGTTCTATGAAAAGTGCTGTTGACTTTTTGATAGGGATTGCATGAACTCTGTCCATTGTTTTGGGAAGTGTGGACATTTTAAGAATTTCGTTCTTTCAGTCCATGAGCATGGAATGTCTTTCCATTTCTTTGTCATCTTCAATTTCTTTTATCAGTGTTTTATAGTTTTCAGAGTACAGGTCTTTACCTCCTTGGTTAAGTTTATTCTTAGGTATTTTGTTACTTTTGGTGCATTTGTAAATGGGATTGTTTCCTTAATTTCTCTTTCTGCTACTCCATTATTAGTGTATAGAAACACATCAGATTTCTGTATGTTGATTTTGCATCCTGCAAAATCTGATTTTGCTGATTTTACTGATTTCATTTGTTCTAATAGTTTCTTGGTGGACTGTTTAGAGTTTTCTGTATATAGTCATCATGTCATCGGCCAAGTGGCAGCCCACCTTTTTCCTTACCAGTGTGGATGTCTCATTTGTTTTTGTCATCTGACTTCTCTGGCTAGAACTTCTGGTACTATGTTGACTAAAAGTGGTGAACTAGTGGACATCCTTGTCTTGTCCCTGACTATGGAGGAAAAGCTGTCAGTTTTTTTCACCACTTAATGCAGTGTTAGCTATGGGTTTTTCATATATGGCTTCTATTATGTTAGGGTATGTTCCCTCTGAACCCACTTTGTTGAGTTTTTTTCACAAGTGGGTGTTGAATTTTGTCCAGTGCTTTTTCTGCATCTATTGAGAGGATCATAGAGCTTTTAACCCTTTTTGTTAATGTGATGTAGAACGTTGATTGATTTGTGGATACTGAACCATCCTTGCATCCCCAGAGTGAATCCTACTTGATTGTGGTGAGTGATTTCTTTTACTGTAGTGTCAAGTGGAGTTTGTTGGGTATTTTCGTGTCTGTGTTCACGAGGGATACATGTGTGTCATCTTCCTCCTTCTTTAGTGGATACCCTGCTATGTACAGGGGTCTGTGCAGTAACGGCTGGGAAGATGATGTAATCCCTGTCCAGCTACAAGGCTCTGGGATTCTCTAAATGGTCCTGAATTAACTTCAGCTGAGAAGATAATTAAAGTCCATTGCACTTAGGTGTCAGAATACTGAAGCGTTCTCTTGTAAATCTGTCACCTCCCACACTCCTGTCTGGTACACACTCAACCTGTTTCGTTCCCCTTGTCCCCAGGACGACTATCGGGTCTGTATGGACTTCAACATCATTCAGAAAGACTCTCCTCCCATTTGCCCTGTGGATGCTTCAGGCTGTTTCACAGCAGAAGTGACAGATTTCACGGGACAGTATGTGAAGGTCTGTGTCTCTGTGACAGAGAAAGGTGTGGGTTTCATCACACTTCTTTCTTTAAGCAGCTTTTTATTAAATAGCTTCCATATCTGGATTTTTTTTCCAGGAAGTTCGTTTGGTTTGGTCTGGTTTCAGCACATAAAACCAGAAAAAGATAGATATTAGCAGCCACATTCTAAGGGTCTAGTATCTTCAGAGGAAGCGTGCTAGTTTCACAGGCAGGAGTCCTTGGAACTGGGTGCTGCCTGGTAACTCCTGAGGCAGTGCTGAGGCTTCAGGGCCGTCGTTGCTGGTGGAAGACTTCACTACCTCACATGGTCTGGAAGTGCTCAGTAAGATACCTAAAGTTAGACTGTGCCTCAGTTGTGGACGGAGTATTTTTACAATACATGTGGTGGTTGTTTTGTTTTGTTTTGTTTTTTAATTTTATTTGACAGAGGGAGAGACAGTGAGGAGGGAACACAAGCAGGGGGAGTGGGCAGAGGGAGAAGCAGGCTTCCCGCCAAACCAGGAGCCTGATGTGGGGCTTGGTCTCCGGACCCTGGGATCCTGGACCGGAGCTGAAGACAGCCGCTTAATGACTGAGCCACCCAGGCACCCTTACATGTGTTATTTTTGCCTCTTATTCACAGTAGAGATATTAAAATACCAGATTGCAGTGATACACGTAATTCTGTGGTGTTACCAAGTACTGCAGGATATTTTAGTGGCTAGATTTTTATTTTTTAAACAGGATGCTGACAAAAACATCATCAAGACTCTGAAGGAGAAAGGCCGACTTCTTGTCTCCAGCACCTTCACTCACAGTTACCCCTTCTGCTGGAGGTGAGAAAAAGTGAAGACTTCCAGCTCGAGCTTCTAGCCTGTGGGGGCCATGTAGCATGTGTGCGCATTCCACAGTCTGCGGTCCCCCTCTGATTTGTAAGCTTTACGGTTAGTGTGGGGAAACTGCCCTCTTGAATTCCATTCCTCTTGTATAGTTCCTCTTTTCCTCCGCAGTTGTCTGGGAAATATCGACAGGTACAGATGTTTTGTGTCAGGGCCACATTTCTTTAAAATGAGACATATCTTTAAAATTTCCCAGTGGAACATAGGGAGAAATAGAAGATGACACAAGTTAGAATACAAGATCGTGCTGTGAAGATGTGCGTGGAATTGGAATGTTCAGTGCCATCAAGTCTGTTCCCACATTGCCTCTTTGCTGAAGCTGATGTCATTTCTTAGACCGCTGTCACACACCAGCAGAACCATATTTTTTTTCTTGTTCTTTAAAGCTTTTACCTTCCTGGTGTTGTGGAAGGAGATGACCAGGATCAAGGACATAGGCATTAATGTTTGTAGAAAAAAAAAAAAGAAAGAAAGAAAAGGAGTTTTAGCAGAAGGCCAAGTAGATGGGGGTGATGTCAGTAAGGAACTAAAATTTGCTCTCACTGTGGGTGCCTGGATACCTCGGTCTGACCAGCCACGTGCTGCATTTTTGCTTCCCCAGGTCAGACACTCCCCTGATTTACAAAGCTGTGCCCAGCTGGTTCGTGCGGGTGGAGCACATGGTGGACCAGCTCCTGCGGAACAACGACCTTTGTTACTGGTGAGCAGGGGGCCATGTGTCCTCACAGGGTCCTGTGTCATGTGCTCACACTTCTCCCAGATTATAATAATTCTGATAGCTCTCTTTTAGTCTGTGTTTTCAGGAACATGAATTAATTTAAATAATATTAAAAGAAGTAGCATCCTTCCTAAGATAAGGCAAATGGAGGGAGCATTTTGCCTTTCTTTTAGCCTTAAATAATAGTCATTTTCAGGATAAATGTTTATTTTTGAATCTACCTACAGAAGCTATATGTGCTTCCTGCTTTTGATGCGTGCTGAGTTCATAGACCGTGCGGATGAGCACTGGTGGGACAGAAGCCTTGCTCTCAGCTATAATGTGACCTGCAAGGAGGCAGCCTGTAGGGCTGAATAAAGTCGGGCTGAATCTGCATATTATGGAAGACTGTTTTTCACCGAGAGTTCTGAGGGTGATCACTGTTTCTTACTTCCACAAGAACCCAACCTGACTTAAAAACTGCATTTCATTTTAGAAGAATAGGGAGAATCTCAGGGCAGTAAAAGGAAAGGATTATGAACTACTATGAACTTCAGCTTTGAGAGAGAGAGAGCGAGCACGTGCACAAACGAGCAGGGGTTGGGGAGGAACAAAGGGAGGAGAGAAAGAATCTTAAGGAGAATCCACACTGAGCATGGCTTAATGTCACAACCCTGAGATCATGACCTGAGCTGACACTCAACCAGCTGAGCCACACAGGTGCCCCATGAACAAGCTTTTTGTACTTTCTAGCAAATTGACCCTGATTTCTCCCCCAAAAAAGCAGTTTTTCATTTTCATTCCTAGGAAGCTCTTCATTGCCCTACTGTGTGAAGTGCTGGATATGGGCTGTTAGGCTGTGGCCTCATGAGAGTACAGGCCTATAAACCGACCTTTGTAATACGGGGCACAACTGGGGTGCTTGAGAACAGGATGTGTGGGACCGGGGGTGCCCTAACCAGCCTGCTGCTTAGGAAGATTTCCTGCCGAGCTGGACTTCGGGGTATAAGGAGCCATGGGATTGACTAAGCTTGGTGGGGAGAGGAGAGGAGGGAAGGCTGCAGGGTGGAGGTTATCGTGGTGGAGGGATGGCACAGGCCAAGGCGGTTAGGTGAGAAGCTGCATTCTGAGGAATTACCTTATTGCCGGAGCTTAGAGTGCAACGGCTGGAGACCCCCCCGTGAGCCTCAGGAGGCGGCTCCGGATCAGCCATCCATAACCCAGCCTGTTGTGTGGGTGCTGGGAGCCCATGCTAATGAGTGTCGGTAACAGCAGTATTGTGTGGACGCCCTGAAGACTAGGTCGGAGTGAGGCCAGGGTGGCTGGCGTCACGGTGACTCGTCGAAGGCTGCTGCCATCCCCTAGCTGGGGGCAGTGCAGGGAAGCACATGCGCTGTGGGGTTCCTGTTACAGAGCATCTCCGGGGTGAATTCACGATAGGTGCAGCACCGTGAGTGTCCTGCGCTGTCCACACAGAGGACGTCCTCCTAGGAGTGAGTGCAGCATCTCTAAGGCAGCAGGTCCACGGAGCATATGCAAAGATTTATGCAGATCTGATTTACACGTTTGCTTACTAATGTTCTCAGGCGTTGGCTGTCTGACCTGTTTATTGCAGGGTCCCAGAGTTTGTGCGAGAAAAGCGATTTGGAAATTGGCTGAAAGATGCACGTGACTGGGCAATTTCCAGAAACAGATACTGGGGTACCCCTATCCCCCTGTGGGTCAGCGATGACTTTGAGGAGGTGAGACGGGACCTTGTGTTCTCACGTTGATTTTTGCTGAAGCACTTCATTTGTACATCTGGATGTAGTTTCTTTTTTCTTTGCCCCTTTCTTTGATTTCATCTGTTTTTCTTTATTCCTTCCTAGAATAATATAAATAAGAATTTGGGTGTTTTTTTTTTAATTTATTTTTACTTTACTTTTATTAAATGCAATTTTTTAAATCTCCCTCTGTGTAAAAGTAAAGAAGGCAATTTGTATTTTTCTTAGGGAATCCACATGTGTGTGTAAATACGTATATAGGGTCTATGGATGTACCCCCACGTGCTGGACAGAAGCCGCCATGGGGGTACATCCATAGACCCATATACGTATTTATACGCACAATCACCTGGTTTTATAAATTCAAGGTTGGCAATGCTTTGGTAATGTTTTTTAAGCCTTCCCTTTTAACCGCCATGAGGGGGGATTTCACATGCTATGACTTGGTATAGGTCTGGACTCTCAGGCTTGATCATCAGTTACTCACAAGGAGAGAAAAGGGGTGAGCAACAGAAGAAAGACGATTCAGCAGGCCTCCCACTACTGAACTGGAAGGGCTGAGGAGGTGGTGTTCCCTAGGTAGCAGACACCCTGGGCGAGAACCCACAGCAGCTCCTGCTGGGGCCACCCCATCGTGTTGGACCCTGTCAGGGCCCCAGCTGAGCTGAGGGCAGCCTCCTTGCCTGGACATAACCCTGCGTGACGTCTTGTGATCTCCTTGGTTTGATCTGGTCCATGCACAGTAATTTAGTTCTAACTTCGACTTAGAAAGATTCCTGATCAAGGAGTCAAATTCAAATGTCAGGAAGAAACTGAGATGCCTCAGAGTCACAGTCTAGGCATTTTGCTTACACTGGTTATACTGGGCAGAGATCTGGACCTAGAAAGCCCTTAGGAGGGGCGTGTTGAGATAATGCCATTAGGTCCTCTGTGAGTAGGGACTCCCGAGACAGTGGTAGGTGCCAGAGTAATGGAGCCCACTCACCTCTTTAGTGACCTGCAGCCCTTCGTGAGTGTAAGCCACATTAGTGACAACTGTCCTGAAGAACAGAAGTTTCTAAAACTAAGTGTGAATACTGCGTAAATTAAAGCTGTGTGATTTTTGGCTCTGAGGTTCTCTTTTTAACTTTGCTTTGACAGGTAGTATGCATTGGATCGATGGCAGAACTTGAAGAGCTGTCGGGGGCAAAGATCTCTGATCTTCACAGAGAGAGGTAGTTTCTGAATGTTTGATTCGGTTTCATTCTGTCATTCAGAAAGCATCGGAACGGCCTCTGAAGCAGAGTACGGAGCTGCATATAGAAATCAAATACTGGTTTACTGAATTACATTATTGATGACTCATGTCATGTTAAGGAAAGGTGGCCTCTATCCTTGATTTGGATGTGGGCGACTTCGGTATAAACCCCCATATTGAGCCCTCCCGGTGCCTCTGAAGGCCTGTGATAACTGCCAGTATTTCTGCTTGCAGATGAGTATGAAATCATCTGCATGAGTATGAAATCTCATCTGGGTGTTGTGTTTCCTCTTGGCAATTAAACTGCAAGTCCTTTCGTGGTTGAAATTAATAGACGTGGCTTGGCTTGTTTCTTAGCATTGACCATCTGACCATCCCTTCCCGCTGTGGGAAGGGAGTGTTGCGTCGCATCTCTGAAGTGTTTGACTGTTGGTTTGAGAGCGGCAGCATGCCCTACGCTCAAGTTCATTATCCGTTTGAAAACAAGAGGGAGTTTGATGATGCATTTCCTGCAGACTTCATTGCTGAAGGCATTGACCAGACCAGAGGATGGTATGTTCTTGTTTTGGCCATTTTACTGATCTGATTTGATTTCACAGATATTTTACTGAGCACCTAGCATTTATCAGATGGGTGCTGGAGAGGTTGTGTCAAACGAGACAGGTTCTGCTCCTGCCCTCTGCCCCCTCACCACCAAGTGTACTAGTAAAGTATCTTTTGAGTTGGGATCTTTTACTACAGTAAAGCTGTGGTTTTAGAGTTTGAAGTATTTCACAGACATTTTGGAGTAAAGAGATTTGTTATACTCAAAGATTAAGTGACACAAAACAATATATGTTCTCAGCTTGTTCATTTTAAATCATTTACTCAAGTGTTTAATGAGTACTTTAATGAGTACATACAAGATAATGGCTTGGGTGCTACAAATTTAAGGGTTGATTGGAAATGTGCTCAGATGTTAAGGCTAATCTTGTAAAAATTAACATTCTAAAAATCCAGCCTGGGGGAAAAAGACAAACCACGGTGGGGGAGGATTTCGGGTTTCGGCCTTTGTTTTATCTGGTGCCTGATAAAAGCCATGCGTCATCTTCTGAAGTAGAGGAAGGTACAGTACCTTCCCCTTGATTCTCCTTTGATTAGTGGTGATGTTGCAGAAGTGTTTAAGGAAAATAGGTGTCATTGTTTGCTTTGACACTTTTGCAGTAGATATGACAAATTGATTGGATTCCAACCTTAATGTTCCAGAAGGTGCTCTTTTCAGCATCCAATCCATTTTTCTTTAGGCACAAGTCCAATACCCTTCTTAGGGAAGACACCTTGCCAGTAAGTCGTTTGAGGCCTGGTGATGTCTGCCAGCATCTAACAGCCCTCACATGGGTCCATAGGTGCTCACCGCCTCCCTCCCCTTCCCTCAGACTTGGGCTGCCTGTCCTAGCAACCAAGTCCTCCTGACCTGCCTTCAGAGGAAGGGATATCAGTCCATGTCCCATCATGTTCTGGGAGTGCAAAGTCAGCCTGGAGATGACACCAGAGCATCACTTACTGGGGTGGCTGCAGGGAGGTGGTAGAGTTTAGGAACAAGCCAGCCAGCAAGTCAGCAGCCTGTGTGACAGCTGGCAGAGCAAAGACATCGTCTGTGCTCCTACAGTCTCTGCCTTCCGACTTCTGGGTGAGAATGTCTGCATCTTTTGTCATCAGACTGTCCCATGTGACCTTGTGCTAAGGCCAGACACGTCTCTGGATTTGCAGCCTGGCATGTCTGGAGGTCCTGATAGGAAGCCCAGCACTGTCACCCTTCTGCCTTGCGGCTGCCAGCTGTCTCCCCCAAGGAGGTCAACAGTACTGTCCTCAGCGGCTGGGGGTCAGTACTCAGTCCAGGCCTTTATTAGCTATAAATCTCATTTTATGTTTTCTAAACTGATTGGTTTTGTGGTCGGTCCTGTGTGATTTTTTTAGCACACCCCAAAGGATTTTAATGTGTTACTGGATTAAGAACCTTTGCTGTAAGTGATTTTTAAGAGGAGAACTTATCTATAGTAGAAATTCAGTCCAATAAATAAGCACAGATTTTTTTTTTTCCCCTATGCTTAGTTTCCTTTTCTGTTGTTGCTGAACTGTTTCCTTCTTGGTTTTTTTCCAGGTTTTACACCCTGCTGGTGCTGGCCACTGCTCTTTTTGGACAGCCACCTTTCAGGAACGTGATTGTGAACGGGCTCGTCCTGGCAAGGCAGGTGCACATCCTTGTGTTGTGGCTAGTCCCAGTCCCTGGGTCCCTTTGCTCTGGCAGCCATTGTCCGAATGGGCATAGCCATTCTTTGTGAATACAGAAACTTAGGGTCACCCCAGCTTTGTTCCTGCTCTTCTCCTTCCCTCTGCTATTAACACTTCTCACTGCTCTTCCTTTCCATCCCACCCCATCCTGCTCACTTCTTGTCTCCAGTGCGCGTCTGCACATACCCTCTACCCCAAGGAGAAGGGCAAGGTGGGGAGCTGGGGGCGGGCGGGGGGGGCGTGTGTCCTGTGATGCTGCTGGTGACAGAACAGCATCTGTCGTGGGGGATTGGATCAGGTGCGCGTGCCTACAGCACTGGTTTCATGTGCGCCCGGCCCTTTAATGAAGATTGTTGTTAACTACTGTTTAACGTGAGGGAGCTGAGGGTTCTAGAATTTCCAGGATCATAGGGAATCTTTTTTTTTTTTCTGTTGCCTATAGTTATAACCGGAAAAACACAAATCAGTAAAACTAAGAAAAAACATTTATGCAGATACCCTCCCTCATATCCTGTCTGAGGGAGGACGGCCCCTGATAACCATGTTGTGAACATTATACGTCTTCTCTCATCCAAGCCCCAGAACTCTTTGAGATGGGTACTTCCCTTTTTCTTTCTTTTTTTTTTTTTTAAGATTTTAAGATTTTAATTTGAGAGAGAGAACATGAGCAGGGGAAGCAGCAGGCAGAGGGAGAGGGAAAAGCAGGCTCCCCGCTGAGCAGGGAGCCAGACATGGGGCCCGATCCCAGGACCCTGGGATCATGACCTGAACTAAAGGCAGACACTTAACTCACTGAGCCACCCAGACACCCCAAGATGAGTCCTTTCCTTATCTCAGTTTGACATTTGAGGAATTTGAGGTATAAAAAAATTAAGCAACTTGCTCAAAGTCACACAGTAAATGATGGTAACTTCATGTTTTATACCCAAGGAGGCTGGCTCGACAGTGTTTTTTTGTTTTTGTTTTTTTTTTTTAAGATTTTATTTTTTTATTTGTGAGAGAGAGCACAAGCAAGGAGAAGGTCAGAGGGAGAAGCAGACTCCCCGTGGAGCTGGGAGCCCGATGTGGGACTCAATCCCGGGACTCTGGGATCATGATCTGAGCCGAAGGCAGTCGTCCAACCAACTGAGCCACCCAGGCGTCCCGATGGTGCTTTTTTTTTATTGAATTTTTTTTTTAATTGAAAATTTTGTTGAATTGTAGATTTGCGTGCAGTTGTGAAACAGTAGCAGAGAGCCCTTATGTGCTTGCCTAGTTTCTCCCAAACACCACCCCATCCAGCTGCTGAGATGGCCCCTGTCCTTTTCAGACTCTGAGCTTTATGCATACTTGTGTACTGCTGTGTGCAGTTGCACACACACACCACACGTGTAGGTCACTGTCCACCAGCACAGTCAAGGTACTGGACTCTTTCAACAACCCAGGACCCCTCCGTTCTTCTGTAATCCCCCCATCACCCCATCACACCACTTATGACTTTAGAGACGGGCTTTTCCCCTCAGTGGGATCCTGGAGATCTCCCAGGACCGGTGTGTCCTCAGTCCCTTCCTCCCGATGGCTGAGCGGTGCCACATGGTGCAGGTGACCATTGCTGCGCCCCTCACCTGGTAAAGGACATGGGGTTGTTTCCAGTGGCGACTGACTGTGAATAGAGCTGGGAGCTTCCATTACAGGTTTTTGCATCAATACAAGTTTCCATTTCTCTGGAATAAATGCTGAGCCTATGTTCTTAGCTTCTCCACTGACTTCACTACGGAATTCAAAAAGAAGCTCATAGGTGTTAATAGCCACTTTTTGTGCCCTTATCCCACTTGCATTTCTGTCTTCCATTTTGCAGGTAACCTGTCACTGTTGTAAAGATAAGCTGTGATGGTGACTTATTTAATTGGTGTCTCCCTTTTGTTTTTCAAGTGATGGTCAAAAAATGAGCAAACGAAAAAAGAATTATCCAGATCCACTTTCAATCATCCATAAATATGGTGCCGACGCCCTCAGGTACAAGCCAGTGCTCTGCCCTATGCATAATGTCCTTTTTACATAAGCTTCGCTTGTTCTGTTAATCATGTTCCTTTGACTTAGTTCATAATTAGCTATTTCAGACTCTGTCTCTGTTACGGGGACAGTTAAATCGGTGTGGTGTTGACTTCAAACCCTCAAGGCGGTTTCTCAGGAATAAGAGCATTTCTCAGGAACAAGAGGTTTTGAGGACCGGGACCTGTGTTGCCCCCAGGCTGGCCGCTGGGGTTTCTGCCTCACTCTCTCGCCTGGCTCTTCATCTCGTTGGCCATTTATTTCATTTCTGTGCTTACAGCTCAGAAGAGCCATCTGAGGATTATTTATACTAGAGCAAATGAAAATGCATACTGAAGAGCTTTGAGAGAAATGTGAGCCACTGCTTGAAATGTTAGTCCTTGTCATGCCCATTAAGTGTCGGGGTGGAAAGGAGCCACAGTGGTCACATCCCGCATCCTCCTGCTGCTGCCACAGAGACCACACCCAGGCACTGAGCCTAGGAACAGTTAACGGGGAGTCCTACCCCCCAGTTAGTGGTTAGCCTGCCCCTCGGCACTGGTGACAACCAAGCCAGGTCATTCTCTGCCATGGGGACTGTCCTGGGGATGTTTAGTGACATCCCTGGCCTCTTCCCTCTGGGAACCCCTGTGTGCTGTCAGAGCATTTGCAGCTGATCCTTTTGTGAACTCCAGTGGCTGCGCAGGGTGTCCGGGGAGGAGGTGTGCCCAAGGCCCACACCAATACTGGCACGGGGCGTGCTTCTAGGTTGATCAAGTGCCATATTTTGGTCTGGGGTTATGTCTCCCTTTTGTTATTCACTAGGTCTCTTGCACAAAGTAAGAGCTTTGTCAGTTTTAAATTGACCTAAGAAGAGTATTCTTAGGTCTTTTGTATATCCCCTAATTCTTGCCTTTTGTATAAAAAATGCTGTTTGGTGTTTGCAGTGTTAACATGTCGAGTAAGAATACTTGTTTTAATTTGTATATTCCTTTTCCATATAACGTTCCTTCTCACCCAGACTGTATCTGATCAACTCCCCTGTGGTGAGAGCCGAAAACCTTCGATTTAAGGAGGAGGGTGTGCGTGATGTCTTGAAGGATGTGCTGCTCCCTTGGTACAACGCCTACCGCTTTTTCATCCAGAATGTCCTGAGGCTGCAGAAGGTGTGGGGTGGGGGCCCGGCAGGCTGGGTTGAGTTGGGTCTGCTCCAGAGCGTGGGTGGTGCTGCCAGCAGTCCCTGTGGGTGGGACTCAGGGCCATTGCCTGGGGGCGGTTGGTGAAGGTGCTGGGCGGGCTCCACTGGCCTCAGGAGACAGGGGCTTCCCCTGCAGAAGAGCTGCCTGGGAGGTGCATCCACTCCCCTGTTGCCCTCCCCTCATGGAATCAAGGCTGATGGGGTGGGGGTGAAGAGCCCACCACTCCCAGGGAGGGGACACCTGGTGAAGGCTGCTGCAGGCAGTGCTCAGTGAGCCATGGAGGTCCAGACCCTGGAAGTGAGAGACGGTCCACTGGGTTGTTAGAGGGGGAAGGAGGATGACACATGTGGAAGTGCCTGATGGCCAGGGAGGTACCATCTGAAAACCCATGTGCCTGGCTATGCTCTCAGGGCTCCGTTTGGGGTCAGACTCCAATACCCCTCATCTTTTATGTCCAGCAACTTACAGTAGAATCACTGTGTACATTACCATTGACTAATTGTACAACGTTGAAGCTTTCTGGACATGGGCTGGAGGCCTGAGCTGTGAATGTCGCACTCGGGCAGGCTGGCTGTTCGCCTGCTGCCACCTCTGGCTTGTCTCCCATGTGGGCCTCTCTCTGTGGGCTGAGGAGGGCAGGTGCTCTCCCCAGGCCTCTGCTGCTGTGGGACTCCAGAGCACCACGGGGCCCACCTGGGCTTGGCCGTCAGATGCCGGGTCTACCATTGGGCTCTCAGATCAGGGCCAGAGTCAGCACAGCCATTGCCCCTCCAGCCTGGTGTTGCTGCTGCATGAGGGGGGACAGGTGGAGTGGACCTTCAGCACAAGGACAGTTTTGCAAAGGGAACAGGAGTAGGACAGAGTATTCTAGTTAAAATGGACAATTTAAACAGAGATGTTAGTTCCTAATGCTCATGTTCAGTCTATAGACAATTGTCCAGCCCTAGCCAGCTCTACTAGCTTTCCTTCATTGGGGTTTGTTTGTTTTTTTTAAGATTTTATTTATTTGACAGACAGAGATCACAAGCAGGCAGAGAGTCAGAGAGAGAGGGAGAGGAGGAAGCAGGCTCCCTGCTGAGCAGAGAGCCCAAGTGGGGCTCAATCCCAGGACCCTGATCATGACCCGAGCTGAAGGCAGAGGCCTTAACCCACTGAGCCACCCAGGCATCCCATCATTGGGTTTGAAGTATCTAAATCCTACAGTTACAAGATTTTGGAATATTTCTTAACTCGTAATCATTTTTGGTACAAAGGAATAATTTTTTCCTAAACAGAGTAGCAAAAATATAATTCATTAACTGAGTACTTTATATCCCGAGTTTAAAGCTTATTTGGAAAATACTGCTGAGAATCAGTAATTTAAATTGCCAGTTGGTCTGGAGTTTTGTGGATTGCTGTTGCGGGCCACTTTCAGTTTAAGTGGTTTTTTTGTTTGTTTTTAGATTGTATTTATTTATTTGACAGAGATATAGCGAGAGAGGGAACACAAGCAGGGTGAATGGGAAAGGAAGAAGTAGGCTCCTTGCTGAGCAGGGAGCCCAGTGTGGGGCTCTATCCCAGGACCCTGGGATCATGACCTGAGCTGAAGGTGCTTAACTGAGCCATCCAGGCGCCCCAAAGTTTAAGTGGTTTAAAGAGTTTGTTTCTGTACAGTAATTTTCCCTAAGCACGCAGAATGTTTTAGTACTTGTCACTTTGCAGGAGGAAGAAATGGAATTCCTCTACAACGAGAACACAGTTAAAGAAAGTGCCAACGTCACAGACCGGTGGGTCCTGTCCTTCATGCAGTCGCTGGTTGGGTTCTTCGAGACTGAAATGGCAGGTAAATGGAAATGGAAATAAGAGTTCTTTTTCTGATTATCCTTTCGATACTTCACGGTGTTTTTTAGAAACATTGGACATTTTATAAACACTTTGAGAGATATGGAACACTAGATAAATCCTTGTTTCTTTTAACCCCTCAAATATGATTTTGTTAAGACTTGTAGAATCATTGCTGCTCAGAGGCCTGGGGGTCAGCTCAGCCTCACCCCACCAGCCACAGATACCACGTGGCCTTCCACGGTTCAAACCCACTTCCACCACCTGTTCCCTCTGGTGGGTGCTGCCTGAAGTCCTCAGGCCTCGGTTTCTTTCTCCGAAAAGTTCCTGGTGGTGGTGTTACAAGGCTCAGACAGAGATTGTGTGCAGAGAGTAGCTGGCAGACAGGAGATGCTCAAGGAGTGCTTGTTAGCATATGTTTTTTAGTCTAATTATTAAATAAGTAGTCCATGTTTAGAAAAATTAGGAAATACAGAAAAATAGTAATAAGGTGGATGTTTTCCCCATATTTGTTACCTATAACAACAAGTTGCGTCTTGGACACAGGTTGGAGACATAGGTTATGTTGGTTTCCTCGAGGTTGGAGACAGAACAAACTAAGTCTGGAGGGAATTCCAGAAACTACTGAAGTAGGATACCTGACAAAGTTGGTGGGCAGATGTCCCCTGACAAGGTTAACGAGCCTGCCCCAGGCGGTGCAGTCGTGCAAACACATGGCCTTCCTGGAATCCTGGTGCCTCAGCCCTTGGCACAAGAGGATGTTGAGTCCAGGAATTCCCACAGGCTGTCAGGCATCCTGAAGCCTGCCCCCACCCGTTGAACTTGCATCAGAAGGATCATGTGACTGCTGGACAAATTGATGTAGGTGCAGATGGACATGAGCGTGCAAGCAGAGCTCACCACGCAGCCCAGGACACTTGCTCACAGCCTTGTCCCCGTCCCTCCTGAGTGACATGTACTGTAGAAAACGGGCCTGGGGACAGCAGAGCCAAGCCATGTCCTGAGTGCATGCCTGCCGGCTGGGATCTATCTCCCTGGAAACGAAAAGTCTGGCAGTCATTGTGTCCACGGCCAACTGCTCTAGTACCCCAGTGCCACGTCCTGCTGGCTTCGTACCCTTGGCCTCTCCTGGATGAGGTTCTGAGGTCTGGAGAGTCTACGGTTCCATCAGGGATCCCGACAGCCACGATGTTGCTCCTATGCACGGCACACTCAAGCTGTGAGGGTTCTGTGTGCCCTCCAGGGATCGACACCTGAGCCCAGAGGACTCTGGCCTCCTAGAAGGTGGGGGGTGTAGCGAGCCCTAGAAATCACCTCCTTCCTTCAGGCTAGGGCTCTGATTGCCACGTTGCCTCTCGGAATGAGTGGCTGCTGGCACCTCAGTTCTGGTCCTCGTGAGCTGCCCTCTGCCATTGGCAGCTTCTCACCCTAGCAGTTTGGACCAGAGGCCTCTTAACGGTCACTGAACACTTTCATTAATATAAGTTGTGTTTCTTATACTTGTTGGTCTTATTCTTGGTTATGGTGTTTGTTTTTGTGCAACTGAGAATATCAGTTACAGGGAGATGAATGGGAAAATCCAAAAAATAGGCCCTTACCTTAAACAAGACTAGCTGAGCACCGTCACGTCACCCTCCTGCCTGCCCTCGGAGTTCTCGGGGCCCTCATGTCTTTGTCATTTCCTGCGGCGCCCGTTCTACTGGCGGTTTGGGCCGCGCATTCTCTGGAGGGGGCTGCCGGGCTCTGCATTGTTGAGCAGCTCCCCTGGGGTCCAGCTGGGATGGCTGGAATGTGTCTCCAGACACAGGCAGAGTCGCTCTAGTTGGAAAACTCTGGCCTGTGCTGTGCCTCAGCCCCTGGTTAGAGCTGTCTGTATGTCTAGGGTGTCTTTTTTTTTTTTTTTTTGTCAGAGTGAGAGGGAGAGAGAGCGAGTGAGCACAGGAAGACAGAGTGGCAGGCAGAGGGAGAAGCAGGCTCCCCGCCGAGCAAGAAGCCCGATGCGGGACATGGACTCGATCCCAGGACGCTGGGATCATGACCTGAGCCGAGGGCAGCTGCTTAACCAACTGAGCCACCCAGGCGTCCCTGTGTGTCTAGGGTGTCTTAGTGGAGGGTCAGGGTAGCACAGCGGAAGGAAGTCAGACATGTAGCTGTGGCCTCTCCACCACAGGTCTGGAGTTTCTTTTCTTTCCTTTTCTTTCTTTCTTTCTTTCTCTTTCTTTCTTTCTTTCTTTCTTTCTTTCTTTCTTTCTTTCTTTCTTTTTTTCTAAAGAGAGAGAGTGAGTGAGCATAAGCAAGGAGAGTAGGTAGAGCAAGCAGAGAGAGAAGCAGGCTCCCCACTGACCAAGGAGCCCGATGCAGGACTCAATCTCAGGACCCTGGGATCATGGCCTGAGCTGAAGGCAGACGCTTAACCAACTGAGCCACCTAGGTGTCCCACGGGTCTGGGACTTCTCTCTTCCTCGTTGACCACAGGAGCTTGTACGCACTCACAATGTGGGTCATGTATGACCTCGACACACCAACAGCCACGTAGTTTATCCTTGGGGAATGCCACTGGGGTTGTGTCACTTTGGTTCTTCCTGTCTCCTGAGCAAGCGTGGCAGCCCTAGGATGGCAAGACTACTTGCTCTTTTTGCATTTGGCCCTCCCTGCACCCTAGACCCTCACCTCTTCTTGCTGCCTGATCGTCTGCTTTCAGCTTACAGGCTCTATACGGTGGTGCCTCGCCTGGTCAAGTTTGTGGATGTCCTAACCAACTGGTATGTCAGGATGAACCGCAGAAGGCTGAAGGTGAGTGCATGCACGCAGGCTGCTGCTGGGAGCGGCGGAAGTGTGGGAGGGTTACCACCGAAAAACAGGAGTGCAGCCGGAAGAGAGAGGAATGTTTTCATGTGCTCTCAGTTTCTGAAGCTCTTTCTCTTTTCTTCTTTTTACATTGTAAGTCAACTACATTTATCGCCATTTGATAGATAGGAACCTGTAAGTTCTAGAAGTCCACTTGCATATTTTCAAGACAACTAAGGAGTATCCTGTCAGACGGAAAGTCTCAGGGCCGTACAAGACTGAGCTGAGCAGATACTCTTATTTATTTATTTATTTATTTATTTGGCATAGAGAGAGAGATCATAAACAGGCAGAGAGGCAGGCAGAGGCAGAGAGAGAAGCAGGCTCCCCACTGAGCAAGGAGCCCGATGCGGGGCTCTATCCCAGGACCCTGAGATCATGACCTGAGCCAAAGGCAGCGGCTTTAACCCACTGAGCCACCCAGCCGCCCCCTGAGCAGATACTCTTAAAACACGAAAGGAAGTCATGCAGATACATGCGATGTCACGAGGGATGGCTCTGGTCTCAAGTCGGGCCTCTTCTCACTTCTTCCTCTAGTCAGTTATTTACAGGCAGCCTATTGGACATGTGGGCTGAGTCCTATCCCAGCCCCGGAGGCCACGCGTAGACTGTGAGGGTGCCCATGCCACGGCCCACCAGCCTGCCTCCAGATGTGGGGATGACAAAAGCCCTTCAAAAAACAGTAATTTCATTTTTGTTAAAATAGATCACACACAATACGCCCACGTGCGGAGGGGCTCTCTCTACACTGTTCACAGCACCTGTCTCTGTAATTTCATTATGGTTTTCTTTTTTTTATAATCTTTGTGTTTTTCCTACAGTGAATTAGTGTCATTATTTCCTAAATATACGGTATATACATTTTTTTAAATAAGAAATCTTAAAGTAATTGATATTTTCTGTTCGTAACCATTGCCATGTGTTGCGTGAGTGGCAGACACAGCCTCCAGGCCTCAGACACCTGGGCTCAGAGGTGGGGAGAGCAGGGCCTACAGCGGCCACCTGCCTGACCCTGGACACTGTGCTGTGGCCACCTGTCCCGGCTCCCCCGTCCTGTCTGCGCACTGTGTGCTCTGTGGGGTCGCCGCTCTTCATTCAACCGACTGGATTCTAACAGTCTATTAACACGAGCTTCTTCGCTAGGGTGAAAACGGGGTGGAGGACTGTGTTACGGCCCTGGAGACCTTGTTCAGTGTCCTGCTGTCTCTGTGCAGACTGATGGTAAGGTGCTGGGACTGCAGCCCTGGCGTTGCAGCTGGTCTGTACTGGTCTCCCCAGAAAGAGAAAAAGAGTTTTAAAACAGCTTAATTCCCTAGTTCCCTTTCAAAAATCTCATTAGCTCGTCTATGTCAGGAAGGCCTAAGAAACATTTGCTACTAGAGCTTGGTTCTTCCTTTCCGCCCCTTGCGGCGCACGTCGGGTTAGGGTGCTGGCCTCAGGACGGCAGAGCCACAGCTCCCCGTAAGCACACACCTCATCTTCACGTGGGTTCCTGTCACCATAACGGGGAAGTTCTTGAATGCACATCTAATACACAAGTACGTCACAGACGACGTTTTACTGAACGTGTGTCCTGTCACTACTACTCCAGCCTGAGGTCATGAGCCGTGTTCACTCCTGAACACACACGAGCAAGACCTGCCTTGTGCCTGGTGCCTCTCATCTGACCTCACTCACCTTCACCCTAGGAAGCATTTCCCCAGCTCATTGATGCGGTTTCTGAGGTGTGGGGACATGGGGTCATGGTTGGGGCTCCTGTTGTTACTGCAGACTTCCTCTGGGTATTTCGGGGCTCTGGCTCTACCCGCCGCCTCTATAGTGTAGGGGTCCATCCCGCCGGGTTCGGAAAGTAGGGTCCTGTCCACTCTCGTGGAGCTGCTCTTTTCCTCCATCTGAGGTCAGTTGCTGTCCTGTGTCCTCATGCAGGCCCCCTATACGCCTTTTCTCACCGAATTGATGTACCAGAATCTAAAGCTGCTGATCGACCCAGTTTCTGTCCAGGACAAGGACACACACAGCATCCACTACCTCATGCTGCCCCATGTTCGGTAAGAATCAGGTATCACTGAAGCCCCACCTGGGCCCGGGAAGGTTCATGTGGCGGCTGCTCCTCAGTCTGCAGAGGGCCCGCCCCTTCCTCCCTACATGCTCGTGTCATTTGGGGTGGTCTGCCCTTCATGGAGTCCCTCTCATGCCCACTTCTGCCGTCAGGGAGGAGCTGATTGACAAGAACACGGAGAGAGCAGTGTCTCGGATGCAGTCTGTGATTGAACTTGGGCGAGTGATTCGAGACCGCAAAACCATTCCGATAAAGGTTTGATGCTTCATTTGTATTTTACACGCACAGGCCCAAATAATTATACCTTTGGAGCATTTTCTTAAAAGAGAGCACTTCCAGCAGGGGCATAATTTTTTTTCTTTTCTGCAATAATGGTGTGAAAGACTTAGTGCTGGTTAAACCTGGTCAGTCTGGAGCTTGAGATTCAGATAAAACATTTAACATTTTACTTTCCTGCAGTTTGAAGGGCTGGCTGTTTGGTAAACTGTCCCTTCCCTTTCCTCCTAGTATCCTTTAAAAGAAATTGTGGTTATCCATCGGGATCCAGAAGCTCTTCATGAGATCAAGTCTTTGGAGAAGTATATCATTGAGGTAAGAGTACGGGTTTGACTTTTTGGGTCCAAATAGATTTCTTTCTTTGAGAAGATTGTTAGGACTAGTACTGTTAGTGAAGTTCACTTTGATGTATCCTTTGAAAGCTCAATTTCATGTATACTTTTCCTTTTGTGTGTCAGCACATCCAGATACTTAACTGTTCATGGAATTTTGCACTTTGCTTAGAATCAGCGTGTGCTTTTGCCTTTTTAAAATGTCATTGTAGTTCTTTAAAAGCAATTCTTAAAAAAAAAAAAAAATTTTTTTTTTTTTTTTTTAAAGCGATTGTAAGATCGGTGGATTTCTTTACCTTGATTGGATCACTCCCTACCTTTATCCACTTCTCCAAATACTCTTTGATAACTAACCAAAAAACTCTTCCTTCAAATCATCAAGTAACAAGTGGGCATGCATTGGGCGTGAGCAGCTCCAACTCCGGCACAGGTGCTGGCTGAGTCCCTTCCCGCCCATCCAGCGCTGCCTGGGGATGTTTACTGCGGTGTTCCCACTGGGCTGTGGGAGGGCCGTGTGCGCCCATACACACACGTACATATGCACACACCATTGGCCTTGTGCTAGAGAGGACCATGTTTATAGTCTTCAACTTGTGTTTTTTCACCTGACAGTGTTTCTTCTTTTTTTTTTTTTTTTAACATTTTATTTATTTAGAGGATGGGAGAGAGTCTCAAGAAGGCTCCACACTGAGTGTGGATCCCACAATCCTGAGATCATGACCTGAGCCTAAACTAAGAGTCAGACGCATACCCAACTGCACCACACAGGTCCCCCTCTAAGTCTAGAATCTTCTTTAGTTGAGTTTTGCTCAGCTGTCTTGAATGATCTGGACAAGAAAGATTTTTAAGTTATGTATAGAATTGTACACTCATTAAAATTTTGTAACATTTTGATCACCCCAAAAAGAAACCCAGTGTTTAGCATTCACATTTGTGTTCACACGCCTTTTTTGCCCTCAAGATCCCTTCACCCCCTGGCAACCATGGGTGTAAGTTTTCTGTCCCTGGGTGTGACTGTTCTGGATGGTTCATGTAAATGGAACCCGACAGCAAGTGGTGTTTTGAGGCTGACTTCCTTCACTTGGCACCAGGGGTCCAATTCGTGGTACAGCCTGTGTCCATGCCTCAGTCCTTTATTGCACTAAGTAGTAGTCTTTTAGTCTTTTGGGTGGATGGATCACATTTTGTTTATCCTTTCACAGCTAATGGACATTAGGGTGCTTCCACTTTTTGGCTGTTGTGACCAATGTTGTTTGAACGTTTGTGTGCAAGTTTTGGAGTCACGTGTTTTCATTTCCATCTTTCTTTTTCATCTCGGCTGCCAACCATATAGGAATTGAACGTCCGAAAGGTTACGCTGTCTACAGATAAAAACAAGTATGGCATTCGTCTAAGGGCAGAGCCTGATCACATGGTCCTGGGGAAGCGTCTGAAGGGAGCCTTCCGGGTGGTGATGACGTCCATCAAGCAGCTGAGCAGTGAGGAGCTAGAGCACTTCCAGGAGAGCGGTGGGTGTCTGCCCCTTCCTGGCGCCATCTTACACCTGGGCTCCTTCACTTGCACTGTCGCTGAGCTGCATAACAAGTAATTCTGATAATGGAAGGAAATGATCCCCGAACCATCACCCGCCCATTAACTGCAGACCGATTGCCTGCTCCGTGCTGGTCCATGTGGCACGGAAATCCCAGCACAGACATCCCGACAGACGGGCCCAGAAGCACAGGCTCCCAGTGTGGAGATCACACTGTAGTTACAAATGTGTTTTTCACACCTACATTTTTATCTTTTTTGTTTATTTTATTCACCTTTTTATTCTGCATTTTTACTTATGTAACACATAAGCACAGACCCCCAGTATCAGGTTCACTGTTACTGGATGTTGCTTGTGAGAAAAAGCATGATGGTGTTTTGAGGTGTCTGAATGAAGACTAGAGTACATTTTGACAGAAAAGATTAAAGCAGATTTTGAAACAGGGGCTTAGCAATGAGGTCTGGACCTGCTTCGAGGGAGAATTGGATCAGAACTTACCATGGTCTCTCTAAGACATCAAGAATTCATAGTTTGGTCCCTTATTTGGGCAAGACTGGATTTTGCACTATTTCAGCAAATACTTTTTAAAGTTCTTGTGTTTGGGTGGCCCTGGGAACCCAGAAAAGAGTGAGACAGATGTCCTTACCCTCATGGTGCTGGCCAACAGTGAAGATTTGTGGAAACAATCGTAGTTTTGATAAATGCTCTGAAGGAAAAGCCTAGGACAATAGGAGGAGGTTAGGAAAGGGGACTTAGCCCCTCCTTCCTCTCCTTCAGGGGACTTTCCAGGTTCCTCGGGAATTCTCAGCTCTGTCACGAGTAGAATCCTCTGGGGTCTTGGTATGGCTGCTTAACCTTGGGGCACAAGGTGTTTGGTTGTTAGGATTCCCTGTGAAGGTGAAAATCATAAGCACAGAGGAGTCACGGGGAGAGATAAAAGAACTCAAATCAGATGACATTTTATAGGGAATTGAGAGAAACATCCCTCAAAGTCCTCACATTTTTAGATGAAATGTAAGAAACCTGGCAACTAAAAGTTGAGTCATTACTAACTTAACTTGATTTGTTAGATTAACAAAGTCTTTGATCCAACTTCAGATCACAAATCTAAGTGTTTCAACAGATGACCCAAATACTTAAAAATTCTTGAAATAATTCTTGTTTGAAACCAAGGCCTATAGCTTCAATACTACTTTCTGAGTGGATTTCTGCACTATTGGAAAGCAAAACAGTTTTCAGAACAGAGTGACATAGTCAAAATGACAGCCCAATGCTCAGATACTTGGAATATCATTGTGGGCAACCACAGCAGGCTTCCCTGAAAGCAGGCATCACCATCATCATGCGCTCTGCCTGCTGTGGGAGGATGGCACCCAGACCTTGACCATCCTGTTCACTTCATTCCCACCCCACCCTACTCAGCAGATAGTGGAGCACCGGGGTCCTGCAGCCAGTGAGTGTTGGGCCTGGGTTCCCCTGGACTCTGCAGCCTACTCTCTTTAGTACATCATGCGCTCTGTGTTTATGGTGGGGACACGTCGCCTCCTGGCACATGCCTTTGGACCTGGGGACTTACTTACACGGGTGGACGTTGACAGCGATTTAACTGTCCTCAAGGCAGCATGGGGAAGAATAAGGGATATGAGTTGGGAGGACATGATCTCTTGAAGTCTCCATAGCTTGATGCTGTGAAGTTTTTATTAAAAACTGGCATAACGTGCTGTAGCTGGGTAGTATGTGGAGGATGATGCTGGGGGGCTGACTCACAGTGGCAGTTGCTTCTCCGACAGGGACCATTGTCGTAGAAGGCCATGAGCTACATGAAGAAGACATCCGCCTCATGTACACATTTGATCAGACAGCAGGAGGGACAATGCAGTATGAAGCACACTCAGATGCCCAGGTATGTTTCTCTTTCCTGGAACGCTCCTTTACCAAAAGATAACAGAAGAAGAAAAAGTATTTGCTTCTGCCTTTCCTGAGTGTTGAGCTCAGCTGGTCTCCTGACCAGCTGGTTTCCTGAGCTGGTCTCAGAGTACAGTAAACCAGGTATCCATTTTAGATTGGCTTTATTAAATTGCTCCATTGTATGCTCTTAACATGTGCATTTCTTTTTTTTTTTTTTTCTTTTTTAATCTTTATTAGAAAACATGAGCAGGGGTGGGGCAGGGAGGGGTAGAGGGAGAAGTAGACTTCCCTGAGTGGGGAGCGTGATGGGAGACTCGATCCCAGGACCCTGGGATCACGACTGAGCCAAAGGCAGGCTCTTAACCTACTGAGCCACCCAGGTGCCCCGGCATGCGCATTTCTTTAGCATATATGAAATTGACATTTTATGACCTCTGCTTGCAATTGTCTTGAGTGTTGGGTCCTACAAAAATGATTAAGATGTAACCCCACCCTTCAAGGAATGAGCCAGTCATAGAGACAGAAAAGTAAGCTAATTCTTAATCCTCTGCCTGATAAGTTATCTGGTAGGAATGAGCACAGAGAGGGCTTCCTCTCCGAAGCCTGGTGTGGAGGCAGGCGGGGGACGGACATCCTGGAGGGGGATGTGCAGCAGTTTTGGATTCTGAGGTCAGTGCTTTTTGTCCTGATGGATCAGAGCATCTCTCTTTGCTCTTGACTAGACTTTTCTGGGCAGATAGGTCATAGGATCTCTAGGGTAGGAGTGGGGCTTGTGGAAGTTCCATGTGAGGAAGACCAGCCCCCTCAAATTCCTCAAGCCTCTTGCAGTGGCTTGAATGAGATGTAGGCCGAGCTCCATGTGGCAGACAGCTCTATGTGGCCAGACGGCGCGAGGAGCCACCTGTGAAGAAGCTGGGAAAGAAGGACGAGAGAGTGTGTAAACACCCTGATGGCTGCCAGCCTGAGGAAGGCACTGAAGGAAGTGTCCTCATTTTCTGAGATTAATGACACATTATAAAGTCATATACTGTGCTGGGGTGGCCCTGCCCTGCCACCCACCTCCAGTTCTGCTCTCATGAAGTAAATTGTTCATCTTTCTGATAAAGTTTCATCAGAAACGTCCATGCTGCTGGGGTGCCTGGGTGGCTCAGTGGGTTAAGGCTCTGCCTTCAGCCCAGGTCATATTCTCAGGGTCCTGGGATTGAGCCCAGCATCTCTCTGCTCAGCAGGGAGCCCCTGTACACCCCCGCCTGCTGCTCTGCCTACTTGTGATCTCTCTCTGTCAAATAAATAAGTAAAATCTTAAAAAAAAAAAAAAAGAAAGAAAGAAAGAAATGTCCATGGTGGGAGACCTGGGTGGCTCAGTCAGTGAAGCGTCTGCCTTCAGCTCAGGTCATGATCTCAGGGTCCTGAAATCCAGCCACACATCAGGCTCCCTGCTCAATGGGGAGCCTGCTTCTGCCTGTCCCTCAGACCCTCCCCCTACTTATGCATTCTCTCTCTCTCTCTCTCTCTCTGACAAATAAATAAAATCTGACAAATAAATAAAATCTTTAAAAAGAAAGGAAAACAAGAAACAAAGTCCATACAGCTAGTGCTTGATTTACAAGTGTATCTCCCTCCGTGTTGGCGGTGACATCAGTCCTCACTGTGTCTGTGCTGGTGGTGACACCGCATCTTCACGTCATCATCAACAGCCTTCACTACAGATGGCATAGGAAGTAGATGAAGTCAGCAAGAAGACCGTTTAAACCATAATAAATGTTGTGGTTCCCTGAGAAACCGTGTGTTGAATCAGACTGACAGACCAAAGGCTGGAAAGTCTCCTGGCTGAAGAAAACAACAGGGGCAGTTCTGGGGCCTTGGTGGGCTCATTGGCAGTGTGAAGGGCCCTGCAGCCCTGACCCCACTTCCTGCAAGGGCAGTGACCGCTCGTCACACAGACGAGGAACAATTACACGAGAGACCCGCTCCTCCATCTCCTGTGAGTGGCACCCACGGAAGGGAAGGAGTCACTGGACCTGTCCCAGTGGAAGGAATAGCTCCTTGAAAGCACTTGAACTGTAGCGAAACTAGTTTAATTTTATCTCCTTTGCTCAGTTAGATGAATAAATAGCGCTACATGACAGACTTCTCAGAATTTAACTTAAATACAGTGCTGAGTTTGAGAGAATCATTCCTCCTTGTTTGGTTGTCATGCAGTGCACTGTTCTTTTCTGCAGGTTTTGGTTCTCTTAGATGTCACTCCCGACCAGTCAATGGTGGATGAAGGAGTGGCTCGGGAGGTCATCAATCGCATCCAGAAACTTCGCAAAAAGGTCAGTTTGTCACATTAAGAACAAGCTAACTTGTCTGGGGTTTTTTTGTTTGTTTGTTTGTTTGGTTTTTTGATTGTTGGGTAGGACAGGAAAGGCAGGTAATATAAATCATCGTAATTGAGTAATGATAATTAGTCACTCATTTATGGTCTGTTCAGTTGTGCTTGTGGGAAAAGTAGGCCCTTTCACTCCCTACTCTTTGACCCTAGCCTGGACATGGCTATTGTGTTTCTCTGACCAGGAGCTTTCAGCAAAGCTGTGCCCCTTGTCCACCTTTTTCAGTTCCCCATGGTTTCCACAGGATCATCTGGATGGGTAGCCCTCCTTACTGGTGCAGGTCATCAGAGAGGACAGTGGGTGTCTGAGGAAGGGCATCTAGCTCAGGGAGACATTACTGGATCTGGACCGAGGGGTGGCTCTTCCTTACTGGGGAGCTGGGAGCCAGGAGCTCCCACCCCTCAACCCTGAGGAGGGACTTCCCCATCCAAGGAGGGTCTCCCACCCCTAGCCCTGAGAGGCTCCCTCACCCTGACCAGAACGGGGGCTCCAACCTGCCCTCCTCAGCCCAGGTATCTGAGACCTGTAGTTCTGGGTCTCAGGAGTCCACTTCAGCAGGTTAATGGGATACTTGGGAGCTCTGCCTCAGTTCAAGAGTTTTGTGAGTGGGTTTCTACACAGTCAGTCCTTTGTTTCAGAGGATTGGGCAGGAGCCTGTACGCTCCCATAATGATTCAGCACAGGACTATCAGCTCTGTTCAACAACACCATATATTTTGACTAACAAATGTGCTTCCCTTTTAAATTTTCTCTTTGTGCTTTCAGTGCAATCTGGTTCCAACTGATGAAATAACAGTTTATTATAAAGCAAAGTCTGAAGGGAAGTATCTGAATAATGTTATCGAAAGCCACACAGAGTTCATATTTGCCACCATAAAGGCTCCCTTGAAACCGTATCCAGTTCCAATGTCAGATAAAGTCCTTATTCAAGAAGAAACACAGGTGAGTTCTGGGCTTGTTGAACTACGAAGAGATGTAAGGTTAGATTTTATGTTGTTTGTTGAGTAGTCTCTTGATATTCCATCCCCAGTAGCAACTGGCATAATTCTCAGTCCTAAAGTACAGGGTGGGTTCAGGGAGGGGTGTTCAGAGAGGAGGGAGAGGGAAGGTGGGGAAGGTAGCCAGGGAGGTGCATGAGAGTTGCCAGGAAACCAGGGGCTATATGGGCTTGCTTTTCCTAAAATTAGGGAAGTTAATATTGTGGATTCTGTGACTGTTCAAGGCAAATAACAGTTGGCTTGAAGAGCAGTTGACTTTTATGGTAGTAGGTTTTATATAAAATTATAGTTTCATTTCCTGTTGGCACATTTTAGATAGAACTATGAAAATCTGATTCCAAGATATGGAAGATATTGGCCATAATTCAGAAATAGGTCATTTATAATAGGGGAAGGAGTTGATTCAGTCGCTGACTCTGCCATGTCTTCCTTGTCGCATTCCTCCTTTCTGTAGAAGGAGACAGACGGTACAGACAGGCAGGGGCTGGATGTCACTGTTTGTCTTTTCAGTGGGGCAAATTACAAGATGGTTTCATTTTCTGTTCTGCATTTATTTAAGAGAACAAGGTGAAAAGAGAAACAGGAAAAGTCATAACTTTTGACTGTTTTAATGATGAGATTGCATACGCTCTCAGAATCGTACAGAGCTCTCAGTGTGAGAAGTAGCTGCAGGGTTAGTTGATGACATGGTGGTCACTGCTGCAGTTACTGAGTCGCATACTCTCGTGTGCTCAGTTAAAGGGTTCTGACCTGGAAATTACAATCACCAGAGGATCATCCCTGCCTGGTCCTGCTTGTGCATATGTCAATCTTAACATTTGTACAAATGGCAGCGAGCAAGGTAAGAGTAAATGAGTCCCATGGGTTGAACTTTACTTTTTAGCTAAACCTATGAATGTCTTGGGACGCCTGGGTGGCTCAGTTGGTTAAGCGGCTGCCTTCGGCTCAGGTCATGATCCCAGCATCCTGGGATCGAGTCCTACATCGGGCTCCTTGCTCGGCAGGGAGCCTGCTTCTCCCTCTGCCTCTGCCTGCCACTCTGTCTGCCTGTGCTCGCTCTCTCTCTCTCCCTCTCTGACAAAATAAAATAAATTAAAAAAAAAAAAAAGAAACCTATGAATGTCTTTAAGGCTATTGTAAGAAAATTAGTGAAATTGTATGACTTCCTTTTTCTAATAACATTACTAATGTTAATAACTAATATTAATATTACTTATGTTTTTATTTATTAATATTACCTTTTTATTTATATTTTTATTACTTATATAATTATATGATATATTATACAATTATATATTATTTATATAAATATTGTAATATTTATTATATTATTTATATATTTATTATTTTATTAATATTAATAACATGTTAATATTACTATACATAATATATACTATGTACTATATTGTATATAGTATATAATAATATACTATATATAGTATATAATAATACTATATTAATATTACTAATGTTAATAACTAATAACTAATACATTGCAATAAACTCTAAATTTCTAATTTCTAATTCCTCTTTCTAATTCTAATTCTAATTTCTAATCTAATTTCATCAAAATGAATCCATACAAGTAAAGGGTTGGGCTTGCACTTCCAGGAAGATGGAATAGACATGCTTTTCCCTGCTCTTCCCACAAAGTACAACCAAACACCCTGGGTGTGATATAAAAGCAAATGTCAGAAGACTCCTATAGGGGGAGGGAAGAGGGCTGACTTTTCTTTCTGCCTCATACATCCCAGTCTTAGAGCTGAAGAAGCCGGCAACCTGGAAATGCCTAGTGCAAGCAAAAATGCTCCAATAAAATCCTGCTCTCTTTAGCTAGAAAACGAGGAGAGGTGCAGCCTAGCAAGACAGAAAACTTCTAGACAGTATCTGCTCTACTCTAGCCACATACAACAGAAGAAACTGACCCCACTAGCACTCCCACCGGCAAAGATCAAGTGGGGAGCTGGGACTTTCATCCTACCTCGGCAGGTCAGGTCTTGATCTCAGGATTATGAATTCAGGCCCCACATTTGGCTCCCCAGCATGGAGCATACTTAAAAAATAAAATAAAATTATCTGACTGAACATAAAGCAGCCGTATTAAAAATGTTCCACGGAACAATTACAAACACAAAGAAAACAAATAAAAATAGGAAGCCTCACCTAAGAAGTGGATATTAAGCATCAAATAAAAACTTTAAAACTGATAAATATAAGACTAGAATACAAAACCCAGTGGATGGGCACAACGACAGAACAGAAGGGACAGGAAAGAATCTGTGAACTGGAAGATAGAACAATAGAAATTACCCATTCTGAACAAAAGAGAGTTTATAAATCAGGAAAAAAATGAACAGTCTTAAGGATCTGTGGGATATTAACAGAAGTTGAATATTCTGTTACTGAATTCTGACAGAATAAGAAGGAACGACAGGACTGAGGGAAATAATGACTGAGAACTTCTAAACTTGGCAGTACATATACACCTATAGATTCAAGAAGCTGAGAGAAACCGATGAAAAATTTACATGGAGACATCATGTAGTCAAACTTGTGAAAGCTGAAGGCAAAGAAAACATCCTGAAAGCCCCGAGAGAGTATGCTCACCTAACTTACAGGGGAAAACGATTGGAACGGTATTGGATTTCTCATCAGAAACCTCAGAGGCCAGATGGCAGAATGTTAGGAGTACTGTCTACCCAAAATTCTGTATCAAGCAAAATATCTTTCATGGTGAAGGGAAAATCAAGACATCCCCAAGTGAAGGGAGACCAAGAGAGTTCGTTGCTAGCATGACTTAGGCTAAAAAAAAGTAGGTAGAGGAAACTCATAAAACAAAGAAAATGACAGAAGAAATGTAGGGACATTGAGACAGAAGAAACAACAGTAGAAAGAGTCAAAATATAGGTAAATTCAGCAGACTTTCTTACTTGAATTTTCTAAATTATTTGATGTTTGTAACAAAACCTATATAACATTTCAGTGTATATACAAGAAATATTTAAGAAAATTAAAAGTAGGGAAGAGCAAAGTGATGGAAGGGAAATCGGGTTTCTGTGCTTCCCTCAAACTGGTCAGATGCCAACATCAGTAGGCACGCGGTACCACCGGGTACAACCACCAAACCAGCCTGTTCCTGGAGAGTCACACAAAAACACTACAGAAATAAAAATGGAGTTGTAAAATATATTCATATAGCCCACAGGAAGCCTTGAGAAAGAAAACCGAACAAGTGGAAGCAGCAAATAAGACAGAAAGCTTAAGCTTACCATCAGTAATTACACTAAATGGGGGAGGGGTCTGGCCAGCCCAGTTAGGGGAGCATGCGACTCTTTTTTTTTTTTTTTTTAAGATTTTTATTTATTTGACAGAGACACACTGAGAGAGGGAACACAAGCAGGGGGAGTAGGAGAGGGAGAAGCAGGCTTCCCGCTGAGCTGGGAGCCTTGATGCGGGGCTCAATCCCAGGACCCTGGGATCATGACCTGAGCTGAAGGCAGACGCTTAGCAACTGAGCGACCCAGGCGCCCCAAGAGGGAGCGTGCAACTCTTGGTCTCCAGGTCATGAGTTCAAGTTCCACCTCGGGTGTAAAGAGTACTTTTTTTTTTTTTTTAAGATTTTTTTTTTTTTTTTAATTTATTTGACAGAGATCACAAGTAGACAAAGAGGCAGATAGAGAGAGAGGAAGGGAAGCAGGCTCCCCACTGAGCAGAGAGTCCGATGCAGGGCTCGATCCCAGGACCCTGGGATCATGACCTGAGCCGAAGGCAGAGGCTTTAACCCACTGAGCCACCCAGGCGCCCCTGTAAAGAGTACTTTTGAAAAATAATAATAATAGGGGCTCCTGGGTCACTCAGTTGGTTAAGCATCTGCCGGGATCCTAGGGGTCCTAGGATCGAGCCCCGCATCGATCTTCTTGTTCAGTAGGAGGAATGAATATGAATAAAATGAATTAAATCCTTTTTAAAAATTACACAAAGCAAGAATGTTTATGTTCATTTCTGTAAAGCATCCTTCATAGCAAGGAAAGTCACTAGTGATATTAAATAATGCTACAAATGTCAATCCACAGATTGACAGCAGAGCTGCAAACCACAAAAGAGAGCTGACGGCCTTAAAATAGAATGAGAAAATTAGTTTCAGTTTGAAAATTGAGTATACTCCTCTTTCAACAATCGATAGAAGAGCTAGACAGAAAACCAGAGTCGAATCAACATTAATAGAACAGTTCACCCAGCAGCAGCAGAACGCTCGTTCTGTTCAAGCCTCCCACAGGACATTTACCAAGCTGGATTGTAGGCTAGGCCATGAAACTCCTCAACATATTTAGGGATTGAAATCATAGAGAAAATGTTGTCTGACGAATCATTTATTTCTGCTTTGTGAAAGATCCTGTGGAAAGGATGAAAGCCTGAACCACAAGGCAGGCAGTGGTCCTTGCAAACCATTTCGCTCCCCAGGTGTGTCCAGAGAACACGAAGAACTCTCCCCACTTATAATTTTAAAAGATCCAGGTAGACAGTGGGGAAAAGACATGAGCAGGTGTTGACCAGAGGGAACATACAGGTGGTGTGTTTTCCTGGATTTTTATTTTTAAATTTAACATCTTTTTCCTTTAGTTTTACTTATATTTGTGGTTCTTTAGGTGGAGTATTGCTTCTGGAAAATCCAAAAGGCGATAACAGGTTGGACCTTTTAAAGCTGAAGAATGTTATTACTAGTATTTTTGGCGTGAAAGATACCGAACTGGCTGTCCTTCATGGTGCCACAGGTATGTAGAAAGTCGGGAGCTGGCCTCTGACTCGAGGAGGGTCATTTGGTATTGGTTCTGCTCCACAGCTGTCCCTTCCTTACGAGTCTGAGTTGGCCAGGCCCTTGGCAGCCCTGGCCCTGCGTCTCTGGGCCCCTGCTGAGATGGTGACAGCATCTGACATTGTAAACCTGCCCTCATTCCTGCCCAGATGGACAACATCTCTGTGCCCCTCCGGAGAGGGAGCCTTCCACCCTGTCCACTCCATGTTAGCCTCAGGCTGGGGTCCAGGCCTCAGAGACTCCCTGCTGTGCTTTGACTTTAGTAAGCATAGTGCCTGTGTCTTGCTAGACAAGATTCTCGGTAAGACGAGCCTAAATTAGAGACATGTTGAAGTCCTTCCCCTGTATACTACCAAAAGTCACCTTTGGCGACAGGGTCGTTGCTAGTGTGCTTACATAATGAGGGTGTCCCCTCATGGCCACGTCACACAGGGACGTGGCCATGTGATGACAAAGGCAGGGCTGGAATGGGGGAACTGCAAGCAAATGGCTGGGAGCCTCCAGGAGCTAGAAGGAGGACAGGGAGAGCTGCCTGCAGGCTTCTGAGGGGGCAGGGCCCACGGAAGACCTTGATTTTGACACCTCACCTCCCAAATTGGAGCTGGTAGATTTCTGTTTGCCATAAGCCCCATGTTTGTGATTCTTAATGGCAGCCACGTGAGACAAGTATACCCTCTTTGATAAGAATCTGGTTGCTCATTTTCAGGAAATTCTAAATAGCCTAAAAGAGGAGATGTAATTGGCCAACGAACACAGGCGAGCTGCTGGGCCACGACAGATGGGCAGAGACTAGGGCAGGCTCGTGGTGTCAGATGCCATCACCCTCTGACTCAGCCCGAAGGAGTTCCGGGAAGCCACAGGTGTGGGTCCAGAATGGAGGTCCTACAGCCCCTATTTCTCCAGGACCTACCCCAGCCGTGTTTGCGACCCTAGGCAGTGTTCAGTTGTAGATCAATGAGATCTGCATGTGTCCCCTGTGTCTTGCTGTTTCTCACATGGGTTCGTGAGTCAAATGATCTGTTTTCTTCTGACTATAATTATCATGTTTTAATATAAGGCTTCCTTTCACACTGAAGTTTAGTATTCTGATGTAGGAGATTTTACGAGGATCTGCAAAAATACTAAATACTAAAAGGAGAAAAAACAATTTGCTATATGTTTTTGCTATTACTATTATGTGATTTGTTTTGCAGTGTTCACATCTGCTATTTGCATGTCATTTAAGCCTCATTTTATAGAGAAGGCCATGTCCTTTGATAAAGAGAAATTAAGTGGAAACATCGCTGCAAAGATAAAGGATAGTTTAATAATTAAGTAGGATCGAGTGAATGACTTCAGCTCTGCACTGTATATCCTGAAAGAGTGATTTGTTGTTGCTGTTTTTGTTGTTACTTCTAGAAATACGAAACCAGACTGACTTACTGAGTCTCAATGGGAAAACCCTTCGCGTGGCAGCGGGGTCTGCCCCCGCTGTGGTGGACGGCCCCGGCACCGCGCTCTGCCGCTACATCAACCTGCAGCTCCTGAACGCAGGCCCGCAAGGTGCGCATCCCCCAGCCGCCACCCATGCGCCAGCGAGTGTGAGGGGCTGGCGGCCGGGTTTCTGTTCACCGCCTGCCTTGCATGCAGTATGTTAAGATGTGCACTCCGATCCGCCCTGGGGAGCACACAGGCTGGCTTCTCTTGGTGTGTTTGTGTGGAAACACCCCCCATCTGGCAGTCAGGGGGTGGGGTAACCTGACGCATAAACATTACCTCTAAATGAAGTAGAGTTAAGTGCCGTCACTTAGATGTTTTTTGCCTTTTCTTTTTTCCTTGAAAGTGTTCTGAAATCTAATGTACACATCCATGCTTTGGTCAGCAGACTAGCTGGCTATTTATTTTTCCTGGATATCTTGGGCCCTCACTGTGCACAGCATGTGTTTATGGAGTATTTCTTTCCCAGCTGTGGGGGTTTATACCTGTTGGGATTTCCATTGTCCTTGCCCCTTCCCCTCTGCAGACTGGACACCGGGCCCCCGGGCCCTGCTGGTTCTTGGAGCCTCTCCTCTGCAAAGGGGCTGGCAGAGGGATGGAGTTGGTGAGGGGGCTGTGCTCTCAGGACCTGACCCAATGGTGGTTTCTTCCACAGAGTGTGTAAAGGGAACAGTGGGAACACTCCTTCTGGAAAACCCCCCTGGGCAGAACGGACTCACCCACCAGGGCCTTCTGTATGAGGCAGCCAAGGTGTTTGGTCTTCGCAGCAGGAAGCTCAAGCTGTTTCTGAACGAGACTCAGACACACGGTGAGATGACAGCACGTGCTACAGCTGCACCCCATTGCTGATTGTCTTTTTACTCTTTTCTAGAAATTTGCCATATTAGAGTGTTAAAATAATAATTAAGAAGATGATTGTTTTTTGCATTGAAAATGATGTTAAAATATATTAATAAGTTATTAAAAACACATGCTTCTAGATAAATTAGCATCTATTTGCCAATTCTAAGATCACTCTCTTCCCGAAGGATCGGAACGGTGACAGTATTGTAAAACAGCAGCTTGCGGGCAGCTTGTAACTGGTGTGGTGCCCCCTCCTCTAGCGTGGACAGAGCATACTTGCAGGTGCTTTCTCAGCGAGCCCTGAAGATTGGAGAGTCCAGGCCCGTCACTCGGGAAGGAGACGGCGGTGGCCCCGGCAAGGCCTGTGGCACCTTGCCCCAAATCCACTCTGGTCTCAGGGTCCCATCACTGGCCCATTCTCTTCCTTCATCCTTGTCACACGTCGGGGTGCTCCCTGTCACCTGGATGCTGCTGGAGCCCTTTCCCCAAACCGCTTCTTTTGGCTTGGCCATCCCTCCTCTTACTGTAACTCAAACCTGTTTATTCATTTAGCCTCGCAGCCTAGGTCGGCTGGACACTCTGGCAGGCTCTCCGTGCTGGGGGACAAGTGCCCAGAGTTGTCTTGTCCTTGGTTCTCTGCAGTTTGAATGTGTTCTTCCCAGGGGTACGTGTTTTGGTAAAAGGGCTTCTTCATCATCCTTTCTCAGAGCACCCACCTCCATGCACATGCCACCGGTCTGTCCCCAGTGCATTTCCGTCACCTGCTAGAGCCTTGGCATATGAACTCTACTACTAGATTAATCCCGACCGCTGGGCTGCATCTGTCTGGTCTGAGGATCTCTGTGTCTCTCCTACAGTGCTTCTGTTGCCTTTCAGAATGCCTTGTAGCTTTTTGTTGACAGCCTGATATGAGAATTGGGACACGTGACCTGAGGTGAAAAGTTGGGGTGTGGGCCGCCTGGGTGGCTCAGTGGGTTAAGCCTCTGCCTTCGGCTTGGGTCATGATCCCGGGGTCCTGGGATCGAGCCCCGCATCGGGCTCTCTGCTCAGCGGGGAGTCTGCTTCCTCCTCTCTCTCTGCCAGCTTCTGCCTCCTTGTGATCTCTCTGTCAAATAAATAAATAAAATCTTAAAAAAAAAAAAAAAAAAGTTGGGGTGAGGCTTGCTGGTTGTCTGGCATCAGAAGTGTCCATACTTCTGTCTCTTCCGGCTCTAACCCTGTTGTCCTGCAGAAGCCCACAGGGGATGGGACTCGTTCTATAGTTATGTGATTAGGGCTCAGTCTCTGGGGACCCTGTGTCCCTGGGCCATGACCCCAGCTTCTCTTCCTTCAGTAAGAGAGGGCCTGGCAGGGTTATGTCCCTTCCTCCAGGCCAGTTAGGCCCTGTTTTTTTTTGGTGTTTTGTTTTTTTTTTTTTTTAAGTACTTACTAATCAGGAAGGACTTGTGCCATTTTGCTGGGATTCTTGTTCTAGAAGTCTTTTTTGTTTTGTTTTGTTTTTTGTTTTGTTTTAAAGATTTTATTTATTTATTTGACAGAGAGAGATCACAGTAGACAGAGAGGCAGGCAGAGAGAGAGAGAGGGAAGCAGGCTCCCTGCTGAGCAGAGAGCCCGATGCGGGACTCGATCCCAGGACCCTGAGATCATGACCTGAGTCGAAGGCAGCGGCTTAACCCACTGAGCCACCCAGGCGCCCGTTGTTCTAGAAGTCTTACACTTGTTTTCTCCCTTGTGTCCTCCAAAATTGCCTCCTTGGGGGGTCCAGTTGATTTTTTTTTTTTAAGCACACTGTCTCAGTTCCCTTCACACCTCCTTTTGTGTATTTCTCTTTTGTTATTTTCTTAGTGTTTACTGTGGGGAGTACAGTTAACGTTCTAGATTAACAACAGTCTGCTTTGAATCAATACCAATCTGACTTTAGTTACGAAAACCCTGCCCATTCATATTCTTGTTAGAAACTACTTTGTGTGCCCCAAAACATAAATTTTTAATTGTGTCTTATGTATTTGTCTTTTAAATCATCTAGAAAACAGAAAGTAGAGTTATAAAGCAGACATGGGGCAGCACGCGGCAGTTACCATCGGCGTCCTTGCGTCCCAGCCTGAGGCCCTCCAGTGGTGCTGGGTGCCGTGTGCTTTTGTGTATTTGGGGTGTCTTCACTGCTCCTCAGCTTGGCCTTCGTTCCCTCATCAGCCGGATTTGGCCAGAAAAGTTCTTATTTTTTTCAGAGTTGAAAGCCTGAGGTCTTCCCAGGACTTTTCTGTGTGTGCACTCTGCCCTGGACATGCACACAGCTTTCTGAATCACGCTGTCCTCGACTTTGCCACATGCTGCCACATGCTGCATCTGCCACCTAGTGCCCCCGGCAGCTGTGGGCTTTTTGTTTGCCTGACTGTATTTCCCAGCAATGCCTGCACTTTTCCTACTGGGCAGGTTCC
This sequence comes from Mellivora capensis, assembly GCA_004024625.1. NCBI lineage: Eukaryota > Metazoa > Chordata > Mammalia > Carnivora > Mustelidae > Mellivora > Mellivora capensis. Next base: position 120,553 of record PISX010001499.1, read on the forward strand.
AGGTTCAGGTGAATGGAGATAAGACCCTTTGTGAGCCCCCCTGAGGGGGCCCCAGTCATGTCAGGACACACACGGCACCTTTGCTCTGTCCTCCTGGGACCATGGGGTCCTCAGGCTGGGAGGGTCGGGCAGCCAATTACAAGTGGGACAACCATAGATCTTTCTACCCCCTACAAATTGCCTTCTCGAATGTGGCATTCGTGTGGTTACTGTGAACCTTTAATTGTTCCTAGAATCCTGACAGTAGTTAGTGGAGTTTCATGGAGTTGAAGCTCCATGTAAAGGAGCATTTCATAGTTTGGGGACACTGTCAACCCAGGCCCATTTCACCTCAGTTACTTGTAGGCCACAGGGAGTGTTTGGACAGCACGAGGGCCAGAGCCTCATAAGGCTGTGTCCAGTCTGTCCCCGGCCTGCAGCAAGGCTGAGTGAGGCCAGTTCTCCGGGCTGGCCTGACAGAAGGGTGTAAGCCGGGGCCATGAGACATATATGTGTCTTCTCGGTTCTGGAGGCCGGAGGCCAGGTGTCAGCAGGGCCACATCCTCTTTGGAGGCTCCAGGGCAGAATCTGGCCTTTGCCTCTTACCACTTCTGGTGGTTCCAGGCATCCTGGACTTGTGACTCTATCACCCCAGGTTTGGCCTCTGTGGTCATGGCCAGTTTCTGGGAAGTAGAACATGGGCATGTCTTCTGGAAGGCCATGATTTAAACCCACTGCATTCTCTTGACTGTCTTCTTGGTGGTGAGGGATTTGTTTGAAATGCACTCTGGCAGTGGGTTCCTTACTCGGCCCCAGCGTTTGTGGGGAGGACGGCTCGCTGGATTTCCCAATCTGTAGGCCCCAGGCTTTTCTTGTCTCACTTTGATAACCTTTAGTGCCAAAGCTTTAAGCCACCAGGACCGCCAGAAAACCAAAATGTTCAGGTATCTCTTGGGATTCATGATTTTTGGCCTAGAGGTTTCCCTCAACTTCCTTCCCTTGTGTAGTTCCTTTTTTTTTTTTTTTTTTTAATGTTTTCTATTACACTTTAAAATTTTCTGCCCTGTTATTTAAGACTCAAGCCTCCATTGCACCTGGGTTCCTCTCTGTAACCAGACACACCTCTGTGCCTCCACTTGGCTTTCAGGGGCTTCCTGTGTCCGCAGCCCTCGCTGGCTTAGGGCTCCATCCTCTGTTGAAGCGGCCTGTCTGCAGCCTGTCCACCTCCCCCAGAGTTGTCTCCTGTGCGTTCCTCCCTTGACGGTGTCCCCGCTCAGAGTCCCCACGGCTTCCTTATTCCCCACATGCGCTGGTCCCCAGGGGCAGCTGAGCATGGACTGAAGAGGCACCGTGCTCTATGGTTCTGTGCGTGTGCTGGCGCCTGGCTGACACTGACCAGAAACATGTTTGTGAGATTCTGCCCGTGACTCACAAAGCAGGCCTTGCCTGTGCTCCCAGTGTGACCTCACTATGCCCTGAGACCTCAAAGGCTCAGTGATCTGATCCCCGAGAAGCCTGGGGCTCTTTCCAGCCCAGTGTCTCTGCCCTCTTCCTCTCAAAGTTATCTTTTGTAAAGCAGTACTAATTCGGTAAATTAGAAGGATCACATAATGACTTCCTGCTTGTTCCGCAAGATGCTCAGTATCATCTCCAGGCCCGTAGTACCTGCAGTGGAGGCAGCTTCAGGAGTGATGTCCAGCTTTCCTGCTGGGACGAGAGCCAATGGGAGATCCTTCCCTTTGTTTTTGTTGTTGTTTTGTTTTGTTTTATTTTTTATTTTCAGTTAGCCAGCATATAGTACCTCATAGGTTTGTGTTGTAGTATTTAACGATTCCTTAGTTGTGTATAACACCCAGTTCTCATGTTGGGATGGTTGGGATGAGCACTGGTCCTTCCCTTTGAATTCAGATCTGCTAGAAGAAAAACCCAGGGGGCAAAGACCGTTTTAAGGTTTTCTTTCCTTCCTCTCTCTCTCTCTCTCTTCTTGGGATTTTATCTATTTAGTGTGTTTTGAATATTTTATTTCTTTATTTGAGAGAGAGGGATAGCATGAGCACGAGGATCAAAGTTAGAGGGAGATGTAGGCTCCCCGGTGAGCAGGGAGCCCGACTGGGGTCTCTATCCCAGAACCCTGGGATCACAACCTGAACCAAAGGCAAATACTTTACCAACTGAGCCACCCAGGCATCTGTCTGTTCAGTATATTTTAATCAGTTATGTTTGTCTTATACTTTTAGATGCTCAGAGTTCTTGTCATTGTATCAGCTCCCATATTCTGTGACACGAGCCTTCAGTCTTTGGTAACTCTTTGTTCTGGCCTCATAAGATGTTATAGGCTTATCATGTCCTTACACTCCCCCACACCCTACATGGTGACTCCTCCTGTAGGGAGTTAATATTTGGAGACCACGAAGGTCCTCTGTGGGCCTAGGAAACACCTGTTTGGGGCAGAGTGTGTGGACATCTGGGGCAGCGCACAGGGCTAGTTAGTTTGAAGGGCATTCCTCCAGAAGGTCTGCCTAACACTTCACCCAAACTGTAGGGAGTCAGGCGCTTTTGACAAACTCAGGAAAGAGGCTGCACAAGACCACTGTCACTTCTGCCAGCTGTAAGTTCAGTGGGTCTCCCAAAATCATCCTCAGGTTTGATAATTTACTAGCAGGATTTACGGAACTTGCTGGAAACTGTTGAACTTAGGGTTTTTTTATGGGGAAAGGTACAGAGGGCCGAATCTAGGGGTCCAGACATGGGGCCTTCAGGGGCCCTCTCCCAAGGAGTCGTGGGCAGTGTTCCCTCCTCCCGGCCCCTCGGCGTGACAGTGGTGCACACAGTGTATTACCAAACGGGAAGGCTACCCGAGCCTGGGGGTCCAGAGTCTGCAGTGAGGCTTCATTACATGGGCACAGTTGGTTCATTGCCCACCCAGCTGCACTGCTGGGTGATAGCACGAGACTGAAAGCTTCCACCCTAAATCCCGTGGCTGGTCTTTCTGGTGTGGCTGGCTCCACACGGAGTCCCCTCGTGAGCAGAAGCTAGGAGGGCTATTCAGGGCCCACCATAAACAAAACACTCCCATCACTCAGGAAGTCCCAAGGGTCTAGAGGGTCCCCCAGGAGCGGGGACAAAGACCAGAACCTTTAGGGTGAGGCCAGATCCTATACAGAAGCAGTCAACACCCCCCGCCGAAAAGAAGAAGCAGTAAACAGTTTTTAAATATTCATACAGAATAGGTAGAACATTTACTTTTTTTAAATCTTCTTTCCATTCTAGAAATTACAGAAGATATCCCCATGAAGACTTTGAACATGAAGACTGTGTATGTTTCTGTATTACCCATGACGGCAGACTTCTAACATCATTTTCCACGTGACGGAGTCCTTCCCACACCACGTGCCTGTCCCCTGCACACACGGAAGATGTTTCCTTCAGGGGCACGCATGATTTGCTGCTTTGGGTTCACAGTTGAAATGGGGGTGATTCCTCAGGTGCCTTGGCGCCTCACAGTAATACACGTAAGCCGGAACTCCCACGCAGCCACGGGGAGGGCAGACTGCACCTCTGCTCACTTCGGCACTTGCCCAACGTGGCAGTAATTTCAGTGGCAGATTTATATATCATCCTGTGGCCTTTTCAGACTTATTTGAGATGTCTTGAAGGTATGTGTTAAATATTTCTGCTACCTGGATTTTCCTGGGTAATATGATGGAATATTTGAAGTTTAAGTAAATTAGAACAATAAATAAATTTTCTCTCAGATAATAAATGTATTAGAAGTAATTTATTCTCCCATAGTCGAATGAAACCTGAAATGTGTAATCTTTAAAGAACACAAAAGCTTCATAGTGACTTCTTTATTAAGACATAGCTAACCGGGATGCCTGGGTGGCTCAGTTGGTTGGGCGGCTGCCTTCGGCTCAGGTCATGATCCCGGCATCCTGGGATCGAGTCCCGCATCGGGCTCCTTGCCCAGCAGGGAGCCTGCTTCTCCCTCTGCCTCTGCCTGCCTGTGCTCGCTCGCGCACGCGCTCTTTCTCTCTCTCTGACAAATAAAATCTTAAAAAAAAAAAAAAAAAGACATAGCTAACCATCTAATTTCACTTCTTCCCAAAATCCTGTGTCAAAGAGGCAGAAGCCAAGACAAAATCAGCTGCAGAAGTTTATTGGGGGAAACAAATGAGGGATAAAGGGAGAGGGCAGGCCCCTGCAGACAGAGAATAGGAAGAAGGGAGGGTCGATTAGAAAAAGTCCAGCCTGCAGGGCAACCTGGGGACGTCTGGGTCAGGCTAGGCTTCCCCATGAAAAGAGTCCAGAGGTGGGCAGACATGACCAACTTCGCCCACCTTGGTCGGTCCGTGGCTGGGCACTGCCGGGGGGCAGTAGCGCAGATGCCTCAGAGGATCTGAAGAAGTGCCCTGGCAGGAGGTCGTCCACCAGCTGTGCTCCTGTGTCAGGGTATCCTGGAGGGGAACGGAATGGTGCGTCTCTGGCTGCTAAAATTAATGCATTTCAACAAAGTTGGAGGGGAAAAAAGAACAAGTGTTGGTCAGGATCATTGGAATGCCTGTGCACTGCTGTTGAGAATGTAAGATGTGGCCGCTGTGGAAAACGGGATGGACGTTCCTCAAAAACGGAAAAATGTTCTGGCAACCTGGATGTGTGCCCCAAAGAACTGAAGCCCGGGTCTCGAAGAGATTCAGCGCCCCAGCTAAACTGCGGCGCTACTCCGTATCCGGCATATACGCACAGTGGACCAGCATTCAGTGTCTAAGGAGAAGGATGCGCCTTGAGGCCATTGTGCCAAGTGAAGCAAGCCCGGAGAGACGAGTGTTCCGAGATCCCACATCTGTGAGGTCCCTGGAGGAATCCAGCAACCGAAGCTGCAGCAGGGAGGGGAAGGGGGACTTGTTCAATGGGAACGGTTTCGGTTTTGCCAGATGGAGTTCTAGAGGTCTTTCCACCACTGTGAATATAGTTAACACTACTGCACGGTTCCCATAAACGTGGTTACGTTGGTAAATGTTAGGTATCTGTTAGCACAGTTTTGAGGTATTTTTAATGTCAAAGGGACAGAAGCCTCCCTGAAAGAGCTCCCACTGGCCAAAGCTGGAGCACTTTGAGCAAAAAAATAATTTAGTATTGGATTAAAATCCAAAAAAATGTTCACGAGTCCATACTGATATCAGTGACTGAAAGACAAGTGATAAACAACTTTGTAGCTACTCCCCCTTGGGGTGCTGCACCCTGTGTCCCCGCTGCTTAGAAGTGGGCAGCACTTGGTGATCTGCTTCCTGTGGAACAGAAGTCAGCATCAGCCGCGGAAGCAGACGCTTTGCATATGATGAGAGTGGCTCTGTGCCCCGCCACCGTCTAACCATGAGGAAAACCTCAGGTGCACAGAGAGACATTCCACACAGTTCCTGACTCCAGACTGTCAAGGTCATCACAAGCAAGCCATACCCGAGAAACTATCCCAGAGCAGAGACGTAGAGCTACAACACGAGGTTTGAAGGGACAATTCAGTTCATAACAAGGTCATGGATCCACAGACCCAATATTAACAGTCCTCCCAGCTGCTGTATAGATTCAAGGTAATCTCAGTCAAAATCCCAGCAGAGTATTTTGCTAAGTGAAATAGAGAAATTCAAATATTACACGAATTCACTCGTATGTAGAATTTAAGAAACAAAACAGACGAACCAAGAAACATTCTTTTTTTTTTTTTTTTTTTTTTTTAAAGAAACAGACTCTTAACTACAGAGAACACAGAGGAGGCCAGTGGGGGGTGGGGGAAATAGGTGATGGGGATGAAGGAGTGCACCTGTCGTGATGAGCACCTGGTGCTGTATGGAAATGATGAATCACTATATTGTACACAGGGAACTAATGTTAACACGGTATGTTAACTACTGCAATTTAAATAAAAAGTTTTTTTAAATCCCAGCAGGGTTTTTTTCATACACATTAACAGGCTAATTTAAAAATTATATGGAAACACAAAGGATTTAAAAGCCAAATAAACTTTCAAAGAGAAGTAAAAAGTTGAAGAACTTAATCTGGTTACAAGATTTCTAAAACTACAATAATTAAGGCCATGTAATTGGCATAAAGATAATAAATAGATCATTAGAACAGGGTAGAGAATCCAGAAACAGATCTACACATATATTTTCGGTTGATTTTTTTTTTTTAAATGATGCCTTTGATGTCCCTGGGAAAAGGATAATCTTTTCCCCAAAATGGTACTGGAACAAGCAGCTAGTCATAGACATGCACACACACAGAACCTCAGCCTATACCTCTCCATGTGCAAAAATTAAAACGTATCAAAATATAAATATAGCAAAGATAAGTGTATTTTTCCACAATAGAATATGTTAATGGAGAATTAAATGTAAGAGCTAAAGTTGATCCATTTTCTGTAAGGAAACAGGAGAAAAGCTCCCCCAAAATACCTACACCTTAATCCCTGGGACACGATGTGATTAAGGTTAAAGGCTTTACGATTAAAGAGACTATCCTGACTTATCTTGGGGTGGGGCAATCTAATCAAAGGAGCCTTTAAAAGTGGAGAATCGGAGGCCAGAGAAACTGGCAGGAGGGGATAAGAGTTTCCAAGCAAGGATTTGCCACGCCTTTGCTGGCTCTCCAAGTTGTGGGCCTAGTGCAAGAGGGGGCGAGGCCTGTAGGGGCTGTAGTCACCTCAGAAGGCAGCCCGCAGGGAAACGGGCCACAGTCTTAGAGCAGGAAGCAGCTGAAACTTAGAAATGGTTCTTCCTTGCCAGCCTTAGAAATGGTTCTTCCCGGGGGCTCTCGTAAGAGCCAAGCTGGTGGACACCTCAGTCTGGGCCTTTGTGAGACTCAGCAGAGGATTCATCCAAGCACTCAGACTTCCAGCTGCGAAGTAATAAGCTAGTGTGGTCCTAGGCTGCTTAATTTGTGATGATTTATTACAGTGGGCATAGGGGGCTAATACACAGTGATCGAGGCAAATATTTCTCAAATCTGTCTCAGAAAGCGCAAACTGAGGCACCTAGGCTGCTCAGTCAGTTAAGCGTCCAACTCTTGATTTCCGCTCAGGTCATGATCTCAGGGTCCTGGGACCGAGCCCCGAGTTGGGCTCCCTGCTCAGCAAGGAGTCTGCTTGAGATTCTCTGTCTCCCTCTGTCTCCCCCTCCCCTGCTTGCTCTCCCTTTCCCTCTCTTAAATAAATAAAATCTTTAAAACACACACAACACACACAAGAAAATATAATAAAATTGGACTTGAAAATTAAAGACTTAAAAAAAAAGACGTTCTTCAAAAGATTTGTGTATATAAAATGCAATTCACAGACTTACGAGATATTTGCAAATCATCTAGACGTGTATCTCGAATATATCAGGAGCTCTTAGAACTCAATAATAAGACAAATAACCCAAGTTTTTTTTTAATTCGGCAAAAGATCTGAACAGACATTTCACCAGAGAAGGTGCACAGATGGCCTCAGACACACGAGTGACGCTCGGCACCGTTAGCTGTCAGGGAAATGAGAAACTAAAGCCACAGTGAGAATCGTCACGTGCCCACTCAACTGCTAGAAGTTAGAAGTCTGACGCTATGGTGTGAGGGGGAAGGATGTGCTGCTTTGGGGCACATGAAATGGGACTGTTGGTTTGGAAACAGTCTAGCAGGTGTTTTTAAGCGGAACAGACCTTGGGTCCATAGTAGATGGCCCAGACCTGATTCTACTTGCTCCTTTGGGTCAGAACCACTGTAAACCATGGGCATAACTGATAACCTGGGAAGTGGTAAGAGGAAGGCAAACTGGTTTGGAGCCCATGCCTGGAAAAACACAGGGGTGGGTGTCCTAAACCTCTCCACCCAACAGCGGAAGGTGGGCCGACCTAGTAGAGAGGAGGGCTCCAGCCCGTTCGTCCTGCCCGGATGGAACCGGAGTCCTAGCAACAGCCTCCCCAGCCTGAAGAGGCCCCGCTAACAGTAAGCAGGAAGGGGAAAATGCTCCTTCTTCCACCCAGACCCGGCATTCTGGAGGGTACGGGCACAACTAGTACCCCGCCAAGGCAGCCTCTGTCCTCACTGGCCTGAGGGCCTCGGTGGCCAGGGTAACAGGTGCGGGTGAGGGTTCTGGTCATAACAAGCACATGCCCTCTGTCTCCACAGGTAGGAGAGCTCCCAGCACAAGCCCCAGGCCAGGGAAGCCTCGTTCTCCCCCAGGAAACCCCTTCTCCCAGGGACCCAGCATCCCAGCCTGTGGGTGGACCTCGGGAGACACAGGGTAAGTAATGTTTTCCCTTCACAGGGACATTTCAAGCCCGCTGGAACGAGTGTCAAACATTCCAAGTGCCCGACAATTGTTACTGCAGTGACGTAAACTGTTAACATGAATTAGAAATGCCAGCTTCAGCCTGTCCCTAACCAGTGTGTGACTGGGCCAGCCTTTGTGCTTCCTGCCACTACACGACCTTCTCAGCAGTAACGGTCAGGAACAGTGAAAAAAAGGGTTATTACTCGCAAGTCCTGGAGAGCACCTGGCATGCCTGAGGCCCCCCATGGGGTCTCAGAGAGAGAGAAAGTGCAGGCCTGGGGTTCTGCTTTCATTGGGGTCAAGGATGGGGGCCTAGAGTTTCAAGGGCTCACTCTTCATTGATGAACTGAAAACATAGGAGCCGGAATTTAAAGCTGCGAAAGAGAAAAAACAAGTGGGCCGAATGGTCACTGATCAAAGTGACATCCTTCGGTTATGCTCTGAGTAGTTCTCGGCGAATGAGGTTCTTCTAAGTCTGGCCTCCTCCACCGATCAAAGTCGACTGAGATCTCTATACGCAGAGGAGCCTGCGGGACAGGGGGCCCGGCCAGGTCTTTCTCTAACCGAGGGGCTGGCAAGGTGGGGTTCACGAGGGCTGTGTCTGAAGTAGGTGTGCCCTCAGTCAGAGACTAACGCAGGCGCTGGCATCACACCAGAAGAAAAACAACCGTCAGGGCCTGGAAACCGTCAAGGCCTGTTGCTCTTTTGGGAGCCTTGTTCTCTGGCTCTGCTTGGATTGTGAGGAGTGAGGGAGCCGCCCAGGAGGGGTCCATGCTTGGCCCGACCAAGGCCCCACGGGAGCCCCTGGGGAGTGGAAGGGGCCCCGGTGCCCAGGTGCCCTCCTGCCTCTGCTGGGTCTTCCGACCCATCGAGGTCCCAGCTCCTGGCATGTGGCAGCTGGGAGCACCGCTGGTCAGTGATCCACAGGACAAGAATCAGAATTCTCTGGAGTAGAGTTTAAATCCCTAAGGAGGTTAATGAGTGGCCACAAATGGATAAAGTGTCTCTTCAAGTTGAATAAAGTACATTTACACAACCAAGCTGAGACTGCTTTCATAATGGTTCCTTTTTGACAGGAGGAGACTTCCATTGCCCTGTTGTAGCAGGACCCCAAGATAAATCACTTTTTCTTTGGAAATTTGAGCCTCTTGTGGTGCTACCTTATATCCACAGTGAGCCAAATGATTTAAAACTGTAATGATATTTTCTAGACACTTTTCTTTTTTTTTTTTTAAGATTTTATTTATTTATTTATTTGACAGAGATCACAAGTAGGCAGAGAGGCAGGTGTGTGGTGGGGGGGGCGGGAAGCAGCTAAGCAGCTTCCCTGCTGAGCAGAAAGCCTGATGCAGGGCTCGATCCCAGGACCCTGAGATCATGACCTGAGCCGAAGGCAGAGGCTTAACCCACTGAGCTAGACACTTTTCATAAGTGGGCTAGCAATGAGCAAATCATCCACATACTGTGGTAAGATACATTCAGTTAACTGGATTTCTCTCAAGTTTTTAGCCAATACTTCTCCAAAAATCGTAGGAGAATTTTTGAAGCCTTGGAGCCATACAGTCCAACAATGTTGGAAAGTGGCCCTGGTCTCTGGACCTTGCCATTCAAATGCAAATAATAATTGGGTCTTTTCTTCTAAAGGAACGCAGGAAAGGCATCTTTTAAGTCCCAAACCGAAAACCACCATAACCACTGGGGACTATGGTCAGAAGGGTATACGGATTAGGCACCACAGGGCAAATGTTTTGCACTCTGTTATTTGTGGCCCACAGATACTGCACAAAATAACATTAACTTTATGTGGCTTTTTCCACTAGCAAGATGGGGGTGTTATGTGGCATTCAGCAAGGCCAAATGAAGCCCCATTTCAAATATTTTTGCAATATTGGTTGTATGCCTTCTAGGGTTTCCTTCTATAACAGACAGTATCTTTTCCTGGGTGCTTGACTTCCCTTCTCCACTTCTGTGTGCAGTGACTGCACATTCCATGTGCACCCAGCTTCCCCAGCTGCGCAAACAGTTTTGCTCACCCACTGATAGATTTCTGGTGGGAACAGTTCCCCATTTCGTTCTTCCAAATGGGTCAGAGCTGCTTATAGACACCAGGCTTGATCTTGGGGGACCTAGATTCTAAATTGTTGTTTCGGGGCACCTGGATGGCTCAGTGGGTTAAAGCCTCTGCTTTCGGCTCAGGTCATGATCTTGGGGTCCTGGGATTGAGCCCCACATCGGACTCTCTGCTCAGCGGGACCCTGCTTCCCCCCTCTCTCTGCCTGCCTCTCTGCTTACCTGTGATCTCTGTCTGTCAAATAAATAAAATCTTTAAAAATAAAATAAACAAACAAACAAACAATTGTTTCTCAGGAGAAAATGTGACTTGAGCATTTAATGTGGAAACCAGGTCATTTCCCAACAGTGGGATGGGACTCTCGGACATCTAAAGGAAACTGTCTTAGTGTGAAGCCACCTAAGTGATATTCCAGGGAGGCTAGAAAACTGGCCTTTGCTGCAGCTTGCCCATAATTTCAGCCACAGACACTGCTTTCTGGGTGTTCTTAGTCATTTAGTGTTAAGCAACTCAATAAGTTGCTCTGGTTTCTACCACAGAGTCAATCATTTGTACCCAAAGCTCCTGTGGGGAGATAGTCACTGGCCTCGAGAGATCGAGCGGAGCCCCTGGGCATCTTCAGTCATCATCGAAAATCACATTCTTGTGCCATCATCTGTTTCTTTGGCTTCCTGTTTTCCTCCTTTCCACCTTCCCCCCCCCCATCCTTCCTTTCTGGGCAATCCTTCTTCCATGCCCGTGCTCTCTACAGTAGGTGCATGGGTTCATATCGACTAGCTCTTCTTTCTCTGCATGCTTTCAACAAAGTGGTTGCTTGCCTTACATTCCTGGTTATATGAACCAGGAACATGAGCCAGCTGAGTGGAACCCTTCCCTACCACTCCTTCCAACTTCTGCAGCTTCCTCCTCCTATCAGGAGCACTCTGTCCTAGGAAGTCGCATTAAACATCTGCAGATCTTCTACAGCTTCTGGGTCTACACCTGAACATTTTCTGTAAGCCTAATAAGCCCATTCTAGCCAAGCAGCAGGATTCTCCTTGGTTTCTTGTTGCACTTCTTGGGTCTTATTTAAACTGAGATGTTTGGGGCTCCCTTTCACAGCCCAGCTTGGATGCATTGTCAGTGCTCTAGTCTGAGCATTCCTCCATGACTGGGGTCCCATCTGGTTCCATCAAAGGCATGGCCCCTGCCCAGTCAGATGCATTCCCCAAGGTTCCCTTAGAGAAGGCACAGAGTTTCCTTATTCCCTTTATCAATTACCAGATGTCTTTCATCAGTCACCAAAATGATCTTCATTAATACTTGTGTATCTGCCCAAGTTGGATGGTGAGTAAACACTGATAAATAAACCCCCCACCATCTTTAGGGATCATCCCTTAGGGAGGATTCATATTTTTCCAATTTAACAAGCCAGAGGTTGAAAAGTTATGTATAACCAGTAATGTCTCATGGGTTGTCCCTGCATATTTAATCCACCCATGGGATATTGGTGCAGCAGGCATCACCCTCTGCCCTGTGAAGGCAAGTGCCGTGTCCAAATTGGGTGCACTTGGGGTCTTAAAGGGGGAGACTGTTCCATCTGGGGGAAGAACCATTACTCCTTTGTTACTGGTTTCACTTTCAGTTTCTGGTGGAGATGGAGCGAGGATTGGGTTGGGCACTGGTTCTGGTGCCCATGCTTGGCAGTTGGATTTAGGAATTTCAGTGTCTGCCTGTCTTCCTCCAGCTCTTCCCCATTATTCTGACTATTAGAAAGGGGATCGGGTCTCTTAAATTTTCATTTAGCCTTTTTTCTTTTTTTTTTTTAAGATTTTGTTTATTTATTTGATAGACAGAGATCACAAGTAGGCAGAGAGGCAGGCAGGCATAGAAAGAGAGGAGGAAGCAGGCTCCCTGCTAAGCAGAGAGCTCAACTCGGGGCTCTATCCCAGGACCCTGGGATCATGACCCGAGCCAAAGGCAGAGGCTTTAACCCACTGAGACACCCAGGCGCCCCTAGCCTTTTTTCTTTTGACTATCAGTTGGGTCCTTTCCAGTTAAGTATCTTTATTTTTTTAGTTTTTATTTTTTTAAGTTTTTAAAAAAGATTTTACTTATTTATTTGATAGAGAGACAGAGGGCGCACAGCAGGGGGAGTGGCAGGCAGAGGGAGAAGGAGAGGGAGAGCAGGCCCCCTACTGAGCAAGGGCGCCTGACATGAGACTCGATCCCAGGACCCTGGGATCATGACCCAAGCCAAAGGCAGATGCCCAACCAACTGAGCCACCCAGGTGCCCCTATTTTTATTTTTTAAAAAGATTTATTTGAAAAGGAGAGAGAGGGGGAGAGAGCAAGCATGCACAGGAGCAGGGGAGGGCGGGGAGGGAGAAGTAGATTCCCCACTGAGCAGGGAGCCTGATGCAGGACTCAATCCCTGGACCCAGAGATCATGACCTGAGCTGAAGGCAGACACCTTACTGAGCACCCAGGTGCTCCAATTTTTAATATATTTTTATTAAGAATTTTTTAGAGCCGTTCTAGGATTATGGAAAAACTGAGGAGAAGGTGCAGAGATTTCCCATAAACCCCATCTCCCCCCCACTCACAGCCACCCCAGCTTTCGCATCTCCCACCAGATGGTACATTTGTTACATCTGATAAACCTACATGGTCACGTCATCATCAACCAGAGTCCGCAGGTTCGGTCTGAGCGGTGGGCATTCTGTGGGTCTGGACAAATGTCCAAGGGCAGGTCAGCATCACTACGGGATCACACAAGGTATCTTCTTGGCCTTAAAAATCTTCTGTGTTCCATCTGGTCATCCCTTCCTTCCTCCAAACCACTGGCAGCCACTGATCTCTTCACTGGCTCCATAGCTTTGTCTTTCCCAGAATGTCGTACAGTTGGAATCACGCAGCCTTTTCAGCTTGGCTTCTTTCACTTGGTGATGTGCATTTAAGGTTCCTCCATGTCTTCTCAGGGCTTGACAGCTTGTCTTTTAATCACTGAATAACATTCCATTGTATGGATATATCCCAGTTCCTATATCCATCACCCACTGAGGGATGTCTTGGTTGCTTCCAAGTTTTGGCAATGGTGAATAAAACTTCTATAAACAACCATGTGCAGGTTTTCGTGTGTGTGTGTGTGTGTGTGAGCATAACTTTTCAAATCCTTTGGGTAAATATCAGAAAGTGTGAGTGCTGGATCATATGGTAACCGTAAGTTTAGTTTTGTAAGAAACTGCCAAAGAATTTTCTAAAGTGGCTGCCCCAGTCTGCATTCCCACCAGCCATGAATAAGAATCCCTGTTGCTCCACATTCTTGCTAGCATTTGGTGTTGTCAGTGTTACATATTTTAGCCATTTTATTTGTGTGTAGTGGCATCTTGTTGGTGTTTTAAATTTGTGGGTTTTTAAAAAAGATTTGTTTATTTATCTTAGAGAGAGAGTGCACGTGTGTGCGGGTGCAAGTGGGGTGAGGGGCAGAGGGAAAGTAAGAAGGAGAGAAGCAGATCCCTCCTGAGTGCAGAGCCCAATGTGGGGCTCGATCTCATGACCCTGAGATCATGACCTGAGCTGAAATCAACAGTTAGACACAGGGGTGCCTGGATGGCTCAGTGGGTTAAAGCCTCTGCCTTCAGCTCAGGTCATGATCCCAGGGTCCTAGGATCAAGCCCCGCATTGGGCTCTTTGCTCAGCAGCAAGCCTATTTCCCTTCCTCAGTAAGCCTATTTCCCTTCCTCTCTCCCTGCCTGCCTCTCTGCCTACTTGTGATCTCTGTCTGTCAAATAAATAATATATAAAATCTTTAAAAAAAAAGAGTTAGACACACAACCAACTAAGCCACCCTGGGCACCCCAAGTTTGTGTTCACTTTTTATGGCATCTCTAGGAAAGAAATAAAATATATAATGTGATGTGTCCATTATTGGACACCATAGCATTTTTTTTATGCTATTGGCTCTTCAGTGTGCTTTTTGGCCTGAAGAAGAGTAACTTGGTGGTATAATATCTTTTGTTTTATTTATTATTTTTTTCTTTTTTATGATTTTATTTATTTGAGAGAGAGAGAGAGAGAGAGAGTGAGCAGGAGATAGTAGAGGCTGGGGGAGGGGTGAAGGGAGAGGGAGGAGCAGACTTCCCGCTGAGGCGAGGCTTGACCCTAGGACCTGGAGATCATGACCTGAGCCCAACTGCAGACACTTTACTGACTGAGCTATGCAGGTGCCCAGTATTTTTTTGTTCCCATTATTTTTTTAGTATTTGCATCTAAAACCAAGTATGCAAAGTCCAGAGTGTCTATCCTGTGAGGACCCATTTGTAGCTCCCGAGGAAACTAGTCCATTAGTCTGTCAGCCGTGAGTGAGGCCATCCCCCGGGCATCAGCCTGACAGCCATCTGCAATCGCCCTCTCCTGCTGGCAGTTTGTGCCTCAGAGGGTACAAGAGGGACATGTGGATGAGCAGCCCTTCCCTGCCCCGCTGCCGCCACCCCTGCATGTCCACTCATTCAGAGAACCCAGATGGCCACCCCACGTGAGTGCACCAGGATAATCACCTCCTGCATCCAATCCCTAACTTGTCCTGGAAGGCATCCTTCTTCATAAGGACATTGACATGTCCTGCTTTAATATGTCTTAAATTCCCTCAGTGATTTATTTACACAGGGCTGTGCCCCATGCAGGTATTTTCACTGCCCTAAAAATCCTCTGTGTTTCACATATTCATTCCAATTTCCGTTGCCCATCTGCCTGCTCATGTGGCTATGCATTTGGGCACAGCCACAAATTGGCAAAAACCCAAACATTAGGGCTCTTTTCATTTTCCATTCTTCTGTCACAGCAAGGAAAACAGCAAGCAATTCAGCACACTGAGCTGATTTGTTCTTACCTTCCTCAATCAGGTTTTCAATTAGTCGCCCATCACCTTTGAAACTGGAAATTTCACCTTGGAATTGCCAAATATAAACCAAGAAGCTCTTTATTGGCCATCGAGAGCTGGGCCCAGAGCACCCTCCATGCGGCCATGAGATCCGCCAGGTGGTTCCATAGCTGGCCCAAGGGGAGAAGAGTCTCCCTACACGGGAACACACTGAGCATCTCCTCGCACCCCCAACATCACGCTCCTGCATCAACCATTTCCACTTCGTTATGGAACTCTTCTGGGCACTGCCTTCCTTATTGTAGTATGTCTCTGACATCTCCTGAGCCATTATGGGTATTTCGGAATTCTAAATTATTTTTTTTTAATTTTTTTAAAATTTTTTTTAAATTTATTTGTCAGAGAGGGAGAGAGAGCGAGCGAGCACAGGCAGACAGAGTGGCAGGCAGAGGCAGAGGGAGAAGCAGGCTCCCTGCTGAGCAAGGAGCCCGATGTGGGACTCGATCCCAGGACGCTGGGATCATGACCTGAGCCGAAGTCAGTCGCTTAACCAACTGAGCCACCCAGGCATCCCAGGAATTCTAAATTATTTTATGTCATTCAGTATTGAGAGAGGTTTCAATTAATTCTTGACAGCAAGCCATTAAGTTCTTCAAATGGCATCACGGCTTCTGGAGATTTTCTGAGCCAAAATCCCAGTGATCACCACTGGGAGGTGCTAATAAGCTTTTTGCCTTAAGCCCTGCACAGCCTACTGGCTCCCTGAGCTATCATCCTTTTCGTGGGCCACGCAGTGCTATTTGAATTTGTTGGTGGCGCACTCAGACTTCTAATGTGTCATTAAGTAGAGCAGTATGCTCTTTTGCCCACCCAATGTTTTATACTGTTGAAATTAACAAACTTTGTGGGTTTAGGCAATCCTGCTATTCCCCATTTTGCCTATCCATTTAATACTGGCCAAAGAGTAAACTTGCATGCTTCTGTTTCACAATTCAAGTGTTTTGTAATCAGAGATAATATCCACCCCAATAATGCATTCAAGTAAATGAGACTCAACCACTTTGTATAAAGTCTGTTCAAACATGCCAATTCTTATCCCAGCTTACCAGTAACCACTGTATTCCTCTATCTTCCCCCAATCAACTGTAGCCCCATTAGGTTAATACTACCAGGTTTGGGAATCTCAGTGCATTGGGACTGAGTCCCATGCCACAGAGTCCTAGGAAAGTCTCTTTATCACCTCACAACTTACCTACATATGTGCCCATGATCTTGGCTTTCCAACCTGTGGTTAAGCCAGGGGACTCGCCCATTCACCAGACCTTGTCCTGATTAGTTTCCTGGGCCATTGCCCCCGATGGCTTCTCAGGTTTTCAAAGTCACCTTTGGCTTCCGGTTTTAAAGTTTTTCCCAAATTTGTACTTAAATTTGAGAAAACAGAGTCAAATGGTTTAGGCTCTTTGAGTATTGTGGGGGGGGCCATTGGGGGTCACACAGGTCCACCTGCCTCTGATTGTGCTGCATTAAAACCTCTGTGTTGTCCCTGTTGATATGCTCTTTGTTCAACTCATTTCTCAATAACTGTCTAACGAATTTCACCTGCTGGGGATGAGTCCCTTGACTATCTCCTTTGCTTTTTCTATTTTCTTGTGAATCATTCTGATTTCCCATTGTTTCTACACCATTCTTCCCTTTGGTAGTGGCTCCAAGGCCAGTAGCTATAGTTCTGACT
>PISX010001499.1:142500-193551 GCA_004024625.1 Mellivora capensis
CTTTCAAACTGCAGTTCTCTGTAGGTCTTGAAACCAATGTAGAGAACTGGATATAAACAAAACAAAACAAAACAAAATAGAGAAGACAGATAAATAAAATGTAATGGAAAAGGGTTAAGTCTCCAATTACTTCACGTACAGTAAGAGTACTTTGTGAAAATGTAATTTTACTTAATGTACATATTCTGGCATACCAGAATCACAATGTAAGATGTTTGCTATATATATATTTTTTAAAGATTTTATTTATTTATTTGACAGAGAGAGTGAGATCACAAGTAGAGAGAGAGGCAGAGAGAGAGGAAGGGAAGCAGGCTCCCTGCCTAGCAGAGAGCCGGATGTGGGGCTCGATCCCAGGACCGACCTGAGCTGAAGGCAGAGGCTTTAACCCACTGAGCCACCCAGGTGCCCCAGATGTTTGCTATATATTTTTGCCCAAAGTTTAAAAACTCTGAATGTTGAGTTTCACTAAGTGTCCTTTGGTAGGATTTTAAATAAGACAGCAAAAGATGATATTGCTTTTAAAAAAATAATAATCTGCTTAAATAATTAGTTAAACATGTGTGTAAATTTTAGTTAAAATATATCCAGATATATATGGGTTATAGTCTCTATCCTGCAGCACAGCATGAACGCTCACAGGAAATTCTGGGGTCAGATTTCAGGCAAGGATAGCACAGCTGGAAAGCTCATACAAGCCCCACATATTCACAACCTCATTCTCTTGGCTCCTATGTCATGAATGTGGGAATATGATTAAGTCCATTTAATGAATGCATATAATCCAATGTATATAATCCATTTCTGAAAGCTCGTCCCCCAACGCAGACCACCTTGGGTTTTCTCTTACAGGGATCAGTGTCTTTCAAGGATGTGACTGTGGGCTTCAGCCAGGAGGAGTGGCAGCACCTGACCCCACACAGAGGACCCTGTACATGGACATGATGCTTGAGAACTGCAGCCACCTGGCATCTGTGGGTGAGTGCCGCAGTCCTGTGCAGGTTTGGTTGTGCCCTGCTGACACTGTGGGGCAGAGGAGGGGTACAGAACTTAGGAAGGCTGTGTTGAGTTTGTCCCTAAGTTCTCAAAATTTCAGACTCCCTTTGGAGACTTAAGTTGTAGCTTTCTTAACAGTAAAACATTTTTACTTCACTGAAATGAAAAGGGAAGCTTAATTATGTGGCCCCTGAATCCCAAGTTTTTTTGTGATTTTCCATTGACAGGGTCCAGTTTCTCCAGCAGATGTGATCTTCAAGTTGGAAGCGCCAGGGATGGATGAGGGGAGAACTGCAGGTGATTCCTGCTCAGGTGAGTGAGTATGGGTCAGACACAGGGGAGAGAGGAACGGAAACCCCACTGAGTGAAGAAGAGGCTGGCCTCTTTGAGTGTGACCTTGGCCTTTTCAGACTCTAAGCAAGAGTGTCATAGAAATCCCATGACCCTCGGGTACATGTCTCTCCCAGCAGCTGCCTCCTGGCTTGAGCAGCAGGTGACGTTCCTACTGCCCCCGGAGCTCACTTTGGCTCTTCTCATCCAGGCTGTGCCTTTGTGGCTTGTGGCTCTTCCCGCCGGCACCCCTATTTTCCCTTGTTCGTACTGTGAGTTTAGATTCATCCCTTCGAGTATTGAGGCCCCTAGGGATCTACCTTCTTTCCAAACTATTGTGTGACGCTTCTCATCCTCAGTCCCTTTTCGTCTCTGACAGTGACCTCCTATCACTTGCCATCCTCAACTCCTACCATACAACTCTTGTGACTTTGTTAAAATAACATCAGCAAAGTAGAACCCACACTGTACAATGGTGTGCTGCATTCAACAGAAGACCACAAAGGAATTGAAATGGAGAAGTTTACTACTCACAAGTCTTGGGGGAGGCACACACAGACCCTGAGGGGCCTTGCTGTGTGGACAAGGCGGGATGCAGGCAGAGCCAGCACAACAGAACTTGGGGTTCATGCCTTTTTACAGTCTGTGAGTGCTTTGGGGTTTCTAGGTTAGGGCCAGCTTCATCAATCCAAATCCCCAAAAGAACAGAGTTTGGTAAGTTTTGGGCAAGGAGGGAGTTCTTATGCAAGGGGCATGCAAGGGGAAGTCTCTGTGAGGCAGGGGAGACTGCTTATCACAGTGCTGATGAGGAAATAGTATCGGAAACTTATATATTTGTGATGCTGCAGGCTGTTATTTAGGGCATGCACGAGAAGGAGGGGCTAGCATCACTTCAAGGCTTCTGCAGGCCATTTGACCAGAAATGGGATACTGACACAGCAGTATTACAGAGCAATTTAACCAAATAATAATGATAATAATTATAATATAATAAAATAATTAAAAGTCTAATAATAATTATTATTATATAATAGTAAAATAATTAAAAGTCTAAATCTTGGGGGCACCTGGGTGGCTCAGTGGGTTAAGCCTCTGCCTTCAGCTCGGGTCATGATCTCAGGGTCCTGGGATCGAGCCCCGCATCGGGCTCTCTGCTCAGTGAGGAACTTGCTTCCCCCTCTCTCTCTGCCTGCTTATGATCTCTGTCAAATAAAATAAAATCTTAAAAAAAAGTCTAAATCTTCTGAGGGGAAAAAAAGCATATTTTTATACACTTTGAGTAGGTAAAGATCATCGTTATCATTAATATAACAGCACATCATAGTTAACAGTGGGATGTTGAGGAGCATTTCTGGTAAAACCAGACGGTAGGTAAGGATGGCCACGATCACCATTGACTACTGAGGACTGTACAGGAGGTGACAGACTTCATTGAGACCAAACCAAACCAAACCAAACCAGAAACAAAGGACTGAAAGTCAGGAAATGAAACACACAAGGTTCACAGAAATAAAGGTCCAAACAAAGAGTCTACAGACAACTAGGCTGAACAGGAGTTTAGCAAGGTTGCTAGGTAACCACGGACTGACTACATGGCGCGGAGTACCTTCAGCTAAGCATCTTTGAGAAACGAGCCCTCTCCCAGAGATGGTGCAGCTTGGCATTCAACTCAAGAGCATCAGGCGGGGCCCACACTAGAAGCACAGACCTCTGACTCTGTGCTGCCCCTGAGACAGGGGAACTAAAGGGACACCATGAAGGACCACTTTTTTGCTCCCTTCCCTGCTTCTTTTCTCGCTAGGACCTGCACCCCCACCTTACACATGCCTTTTAGTACAGATAATGTGTGTCCTCCTTGTGAAGTTCAAAGAGTTTAATGATTTCTTTGAAGTTTTCCAGCACAATAGAGAACACCTAAGGAGTGACCAGGCGGGGTCAGCACATAAGACCACTGACTCACCAAGACCCCTGGCGGCAGGGCACAGGTGACTTATGGAGGACACCTAAACACACTCGTCTTTGCTGCTGGATGCAAGAGGACACATGCACCAGACCACAACCCTCAATAAAAACCCCAGATGCCAAGCAAAGATGAGACTCACTCTTCTTTCCTTTCCAAGTCTCCCGGACTGGCTGTATCTGCTCTTTTTGGGTCTTCCATAAACTCTGCTCTCACCAACTCTCAACTCCTTTGATTTCTATCCTGCATAAAGCCTAGCACCCTCTTGGCAGGTTCTGTGGGACCCCCTCTGGTCCTTAGGCCCAGCCAGCCTTTGTCAGCCTGACCTTTGCGGCCTCACCAACCCCCACAAAGCTGGGAACCTTGTTACAACTCATGGGTGCTCCATGTTCAAACGAGAATTACTATAACCCAGCTGACTTTAGCATCAGCCCTCCTCCAAGGCAGAAACACAAGAAAACCATCTCTCTACAGTCTAGCTCCGAACAAGAAATAGTCCCCATTTGTCTCCAGGAGTCCTTCTCTGCTCTTGTAGTGCTCTTGTAGTTTCCCCCTGAAACAGTGGGAACATTTGCTAGGGTTTTGCTTCTGGACATGTCTGTATCTTTGGTGGGAGAACCAGAGGAACTGGAAGGCAGCTTTGTTCAGGGACCTGATGCTCTATGTGGACATTTGAATTGTTGCTTCCTACTGCTCAGTGAGACCGACTCCTTGAGGAACAAGCATAATCAACTATGATTTAATCTTGCTTTGTGGCTCCACTCTTCATACTGACTGTAGACCAAACAGCAAGTTTCTTTGAAGGTTTGTCTCCATTCTGTTCTTGTCCTCCTTTCTTTCATTTGACCTAACAGAGCTATGGATTTCTATATGACTCTACCCATTATTCTAGTAATTTTTCCTTTTTTAAAAACTAAAACAATTTTTTAAAGATTTTATTTGAGGGAGGGAGAGCGAGTGCACATGGGCAGAGCGAGGGGGAGTGGCAGAGGGAGAGGTAGAAGCAGACTCCCCACTGAGCAGGGAGCCCAAGACAGGATTAGATTCCAGAACCCTCAGATCACGACCTTAGCCAAAGTCAGATGCTTAACTGACTGAGCCACCCAGGTGCCACAAGACATCTTTTTTCTGTAACCCTTTCTACTTTGTAAATTTTGTTGGTGTGCCTGTGTATTTGTGTGTTTTGCCATGCATATATCATTCAAAAAGGTAAATTAATTTAAAATATTTGGGCAGGGGCGCCTGGGTGGCGCAGTGGGTTAAGGCCTCTGCTTTCGGCTCAGGTCGTGATCCCAGAGTCCTGGGATTGAGCCCCGCATCAGGCTCTCTGCTCCTCAGAGAACCTGCTTCCTCCTCTCTCTCCCTGTCTGCCTCTCTTGCCTACTTGTAATCTCTGTCTGTCAAATAAATAAAAATAAAATCTTAAAAAAAAAAAATAAAATATTTGGGCAACCTAATGGGTTGCTCTAATGGTAGCCCTAACTGCATTTTTTCCCAACAATATCCCATTATGCTTTCACACTATTTTACACATAAGCCATAATAAAATCCCCAGGACACTCTCCCCCATGCCACCTCTGCTGTCTAGAGTGGTTTTTAAAAGTGAAACAGAACTATTCACTCCCTGGCTTTAAACCCTCCAGTGGCTTCCCACAGTCACACTCAACCCTGTCACCAGCTTGCTTGCTGCACTTGTTATGAAAAATCACCTTCCTCATCTGTTTGTATTTATACATACTGTCATCCATACCACAACATAGTGTCTTTACCTGGGTCACTGGATGTCAGTACACACAGGTTCACAGTAATTCCGGAATAAAGAAGTCTGAGTAAAGGAATGCAAGGAAGGCGTATTTCTGTTTAGTGACGTAACGGAAGCTACCACATAGCCTCTGACTCAGACACAGCTCATAGCTCATTCAGCCATCCACAGGGGAATTAATGTGATCAAATGATCAGAAATTAATTCATAAAAAAGTTGACACCTCAATTCAGTAAAAAGTGGTTGACGTTACATCACCCTGTGTGAAGTAGAAAATAAAATAACTAAGTGAAAATAACTTAACAGCTAACATCTATTGAGCAATTCGTCTGTGCCATACTCGGGTGTTAACTTACTGAATTCTCTCAGCGGAGACGCAGAGAGCTCTGAAGAAACTTGCCCAGGGTCACCAAGGTACTCAATGGTGGAGCCAAGAGCTAAAAATTCAGGAGGCATCTTAAATGAGGTGATGGTTACACAAAATGTTTAAATTCTACACCAAAAAGACATTATTTTATTGAGTGTAAATTAAAAGTAACTTTCTAGAAATTCATAGGGCAATGATTATGAGACTACAGACTATTTAAAAGGAAACATAACTCAGCACCAAGCACATTGTACTATGTGTACTATGTTATCCATTGTACTATGCTATCGATTATTAAAATTTCCACTTGTGATCAGGGTTCCACGAGGTCTCTGAGTGAGCCCCGAGAGTGACCGCCCCCCCATCAGTCCGCCACTGACCTCACCAGATCCTCATCACTAAACCCAGACCCCAGTTACTCGGTCACGGACCAACGTTATTACCCCGCAAAGCCCGCGTCCGTGGCCCGACGGCCACGCCGCCAGCGTGCACACAGCCCCGCGTGAAGGTCCCCACGTCGGACCCTGAACCTCAGGGTCACAGCCAGCCTCACTGAGCCCGCGGGCGTGAACGCTGACCTCGCAGGTGTCGCATCACTAACCCGGGCACCGCCCCACGAACCCAGCCATCACTGACCAACCACTCAGACACAGGCCGCAGGGTTCTGGGCTCGCGGAAACAGCGGCCACCGCTAACACGTCGTTCTAGAGCGACTTCCGCCCGCGGGACCGCCCCCGCCGCCCGAACTACGGAGGCCGCGAGGCGGCGCTGCGCATGCCCACCAGCCGCGAGCCCCGGGTCCGCGGTCGCCGGCTTCCGCGCGCTTCGTGGGCACCCAGGATCCTCGCGGGCGGATTCGGCCTGCTGGTGGGCAGGAGGCAGATCGTGCAGATGAGGGGAAAATCCTGGCCTAGAAGAGTCGAGGCCGCTGCGGGGCAGGGCCTCGTGGCGTGGTCAGCGCCTTCTGTGCGTGAGTCGTTCCCCACCCGAGTGTAGCTGGTTGTCGGAGCGGCTCAGAAGCCCAGCATTTAACCCTTCTGGTGAGGTCCCCAGAGCTGTGTTCCTCTCCATGGAATTCCAGGACCGTCAAGAGGGTCACAAAGACTCCACCAAACCGGAGACAGGCTCTTCTGAGCCTTCATCTTCAGGGCCCGGCGTTGGGCTCTGTCTTGGACTGCTTAGTCCAGTTTTAGCGAGAATCCTAAATCCTAAATCCTAGCGAGTCAGTTTAGGAAAAATCCTTGGTACCTGAAGACCTTTACTGTCCGATCAAATTACTCATCCTCACCCCCCATTTCTTATCGTCCTGGCCTGGTTTCAGCAAGAATCCTGGTGAGCCTGTAGGGAGAATTCCCCCTAGCCTTGTTTACTCAGTAATTTTTCATCCACTGGCCCTCACTCTGCTCCTTGTCAGTCAACAACCCCCTTACCCTCGTATTCAGAGTTGACTCCAATATCTCTCCCCTCCAGCAAAACCTTCTTGCAATAGTCTCTACATCTGTCATTACAGTCCTGAATAAAGTATGCCTTACTGTTTTAACTACTGTCAGAATGATTTTAAAAAGTATTTTAAAAAAGATTTTATTTACTTATTTGTCAGAGAGAGAGGGAGAGAGAGAGAGCACAGGCAGACAGAGAGGCAGGCAGAGGCAGAGGGAGAAGCAGGCTCCCTGCGGGGCAAGGAGCCCGATGAGGAGCCGGATGTGGGACTCGATCCTGGGACGTTGGGATCATAACCTGAGCCGAAGGCAGCCGCTTAACCAACTGAGCCACCCAGGCGTCCCTTAAAAAGTATTTTTTTAGGGGCACCTGGGTGACTCAGTGGGTTGAGCCTCTGCCTTCCGCTCGGGTCATGGTCTCAGGGTCCTGGGATCGGGCTGCGTCTGGCTTTCTGCTCAGCGGGGAGCCTGCTTCCCCCTCTCTCTCTGCCTACTTATGATCTCTGTCAAATAAATAAATAAAATCTTAAAAAAATTTTTTTAAACAATAAGGAAATAAAAAGAGTAGCTGAGATATGTATATACCAGAAATATAGCTGTATTTGAAAAATACACCTTCCAGAAAATTGAGGTAAAAAGAGAAACTGGATAAGTAGGGTCTAAAGGCAAAGAAAGAGCTTGGCCACTGGTGGGAAGTCAGGCTTTGTCCGACCTCTGAACTTCCAAAGGGCAGGTGATGGATTCTGACCTCCTAGGAACTCCACTGTTTGGCCCCTTTTGTCCTAAGTCCTTCTCCTTGACTCCCCCAAATCTTAGATCAGCCACTTTTTTTTTTAAGATTTTATCCATTTATTTAACAGACAGAGATCACAGGTAGGCAGAGAGGCAGGCAGAGAGTGAGGGGAGAAGCAGGCTCCCCGCTGAGCAGAGAGCCCGACGTGGGGCTCGATCCCAGGACCCTGGGACCATGACCCAAGCCAAAGGCAGAGGCTTTACCCACTGAGCCACCCAGGCGCCCCTAGATCAGCCACTTCTTTGATGGACATTGAGCCTGTGCAAATGGCAAGTGTTTATTCAGTCTGAGGTTACTAGGTATAAAACTCATAGGCTTTATTCTCTTGATCATATCATATTTGATCTGTATTTCAAGTTCATGCATACAAAGGTATGACCTCCCTATCGTGTATAAGACTGAGGTGGGAGGGCGCCTGGGTGGCTCAGTGGGTTGAGCCTCTGCCTTCGGCTCGGGTCATGATCCCAGAGTCCTGGGATCGAGCCCCACATCAGGCTGTCTGCTCAGCAGGGAGCCTGCTTCCTCCTCTCTCTCTGCCTGCTTCTCTGCCTACTTGTAAACTCTGTCTGTCAAATAAATACATAAAATCTTTAATTTAAAAAAAAAAAAGACTGAGGTGGGGCTTGATCCAGTGCCTGGAGACTTCTTCACCAGGGACTCTTCAAAAACTTCAGTTAAAGACCATCAGGAACACACCTGTGGCTAAACAATTAAGTTGCAGTAAGGAAGAACAACATCATGGGGAACCGTGAAACATTTAAATAAGAGAAGTTAGAAAGAAGCTATTATAGGATTTGAGCTTTGGATGATTTGGGGTAGAATCTCAAGTTGTGAGGAGTTTGCTCTAGGTTGGATGCTGTCAAAGTAAGGCAATGTGGTGATTATTTTGTGGATGGCACTGCATTCTGTTTTTTGACTGTGCTTAGCATTATGAAGAGTCCTTGTTTTTGTTGCAATCTATCATGGTCTCAGAGTATTATCACTCTCTTTTTAAAAGATTTATTTATTAGAGAGAGTGCAAATGGAGGGAGGGGCAGGAGAAGAGGGAGAGAGAGAATCTCAAGCCGACTCCCCAGTAAGTGCAGAGCCCAACATGGGTCTCAATCTCACAACGCTGAGATCATGACCTGAGTGAGCCAAAACTGAGTCTGATGCTCAGTCAGTTGAACCACTCAAGCACCCCATTAAAAAAAATGTTTTTAAAGATTATTTATTTACTTATTAGAGAGAGAGATAAGATAGAGACTGAAAGAGAGCAGGAGCAGGGAGGAGAGGGAGAAACAGGCTTCTCGATGAGCAGAAAGCCGGATGCAGGGCTTGATCCCAGGACCTGGGATCATGACCTGAGCTGAAGGCAGATGCTTAACTGACTGAGCCACCCGCCCCCCCCCAAATGTACAGATTTAGGTCTCAGAATAATCTTGTGTGAAGTTAGTATTTTGTGAGATTTTTATGTCTTATAGGAGAACAAAATGGCTTAGCTGTGACTGTCAGACCAATTTGTAATAACGTTGAAGTCTAACTATGAAGCAAATGTTGGCAGAATTGAAGGGAGAAATACAGTAATACAGTCCTACAATAATAGTTGAAGACTTCAACACTCCACAATAAGCCTTAAGACTGGGGGGGAAAAAAGGCTGACAAGTCCAGCTTGACAAAGAAGCAGTTTATTAAGGGGACTATGGACAAAAACATGTCTTGGGCAGCTGCAAGATGAGTAGATCTCTGCAACTCCACAAATAGATCCACATCAATATAGTCAGCTGATTTTTCACAAAGGAGCAATGGGGCAAAGACAGTCTTTTCAACAAATGGTGCTGGAACAACTAGCCATCCACACACCAGGGGAAAAAAAAAAAGAAATTAGACAAAGACCTTACTCCTTTCACAAAACTAAACCAAAATCAAGAACTAAATATAAAATGCAAACCATAAAACTCTCAAAAGATAACATAGGATAAAGCCTGGATAATCTTGGGTGTGACAATGACTTTAACAATACCAAAAGCTTATCCATTAAAGAAATAATTGGTAAGGTGGATTTTATTAAAATTAAAACTTACGCTTTGTGAAACAAGATGGGATCGGGAGGGAGACAAACCGTAAGTGACTCTTAATCTCACAAAACAAACTGATGTTTCCTGTGGGGAGGGGGATCGGGAGAGGGGGGTGGGGTAATGGACATTGGGGAGGGTATGTGCTATGGTGAATGCTGTGAAGTGTGTAAACCTGGCGATTCACAGACATGTACCCCTGGGGATAAAAATACATTATATGTTTATAAAAAATTAAAAAAATTAAAAAAAAAACACCTTACACTTTGCAAAAGACAATGTTAAGAGAAAGAAAAGCCACACACTGGGAGAAAGTATATGCAAGACACATCTGATAAAGGATTGTTATACAAAAGACAACTCTTGGGGTGCCTGGGGGGCTCAGTGGGTTAAGCCTCTGCCTTCAGCTCAGGTCATGATCTCAGGGTCCTGGGATCAAGCCCCCTGATTTTAAAGAATGGGCTAAAGACCTTAATGGACACCTCACCAAAGAAGATAGACAGATGGCAAATAAACTCATGAAAAGATGCTTCACATCATATGTCAACATGGAAATGCAAATTAAAACACAATGAGATGCTACTACACATGTATTAGAATGACTAAAATCCAGAACTCTGACAAAAACCAAATGCTGACAAGGATGTGGAGCAAAGGAACTCTCACTGCTGATAGAAATGCAAAATGGTGTAGCCACATTGGAATACAGTTTTTACAGTTTCTCACAAAACTAAATATACTCAATATATGATTCAGCATTTGCACTCTTTAGTATTTACCCAAAGGTGGTGAAAACTTAGGCCCACACAAAAATCTGCACATGGATATTTATGACAGCTTTATTCATAATTGTCAAAACTTGTTAGCAATCAAGATGTCCTTTGGTGGTGAATGGATAAATAAACTGTGGTATGTCTAGGCACTGGAGTATTCTTTAGTGCTAAAAAGAAATGAGCTTTCAAGACATGAGAAATTTGGAAGAAACTTAAGTGCATATTACTAAGTGAAAGAAGCCAAAATCTACATACTATAGGATTCCAGCTAAATGACATTCTGGAAAAGGCAAAACTATGAAGGCAAGAAAAAGAGAAATGGTTCCAAGGGTTGAGGTATGGGAAAGGAAAGGATGAATAGAGAACAAAGGATTTTCACAGAGGGTACCATAATGATGGATATTTCTCATTATATATTTGTCCAAACTCCTAGACTGTGTAACACAAAGAGTGAACTGTAGTGTAAACTATGGACTTTGGGGGGAGGGAGTATGACATGTCAATGTAGGTTTATCACCGTTTCAGTGAGGTCTCCTAAGTTCTGCTCTCAGCAACTTTCAAATATGCAGTACTGTATTATTAATTATAGTCACCATGCTGTGCATTATATCCTCAGGACTTATTTATTTTATAAGTGGAAGTTTGCACCTTTTGAAGACCTTCAGTCAGCACTCTCCTGCCCCCTACCTTTGGCAACTACCAATCTGTTCTCTGTATCTATGAATTCAGTACTTTTTTTTTTTTCATTTTTTAGATTCCAAATATAAGTGAGAACATAAAATACTTGTCTTTTTCTGTCTTATTTCGCTTAGTATAATACCCTCAAGGTCCATCCATGTTGTTGTAAATGGCAGAATTTCCTTCTTTTTGTAGCTAAATATTCCCATTGTATGTATGCACCTCATTTTTTTTTTTATCCATTCATGCATTGAGGAACCCTTAGGTTGTTTACATTTTGGCTGTTGTGAATAATGTTACAATGAACACAGGGGACCAGATATCTCTTCCAGATACTCATTTCAGCTTATTGTTTTGTTTTCTTTGTTGTTTTTCAGTTTCATTGTTTCTGTTCTCTATTATTTCCTTCCTTCTTAGTATAGGTTTATTGCTCTTCCTTTTTTAGTTTATTGAGGTGGGAGTGTAGGTAACTGAGAATTTTCTTCTTTTGTAATGTAAACCTTTAATATTTTCTCTGGTATAGAATTTCCTCTCACCACTGCCTTAGCTACAACCTACTAACCTTGATATGTTGTGTTTTCATTTTCATTCATCTTAATGTATTTTAAAAATCTCCTTGAGGGCGCCTGGGTTGCTCGGTGGGTTAAGCTGCTGCCTTCAGCTCAGGTCATGATCCCAGCGTAGTAGGATCGAGCCCCACATCGGGCTTTCTGCTCAGCAGGGAGCCTGCTTCCCCCTCTTCCTCTGCTTGCCTCTCTGCTTACTTGTGAGCAATCTCTCTCTCTCTCTCTTTGTCAAATAAATAAAATCTTAAAAAAAAAAAAAATCTCCTTGAGACTTCCCGTTTGGCTCATGGATTACGTAGAACTGTGTTAATTTACAAGTGTCAATCTGTTCCTGATTTCCACTTTGATTCTTCTGTGTTCAGAGAACATAGCCTGTATAATTTCAGTTCTTAAATCTGATAAGATATGTTCTATGACCCAGGTTATGTTCTATCTTGGTAAATGCTCCATGGGTGCTAGAATAGAATGTGTATCTTGCTGTTTTGGGGCAAAGTGTTCTGTAATTGTTGATTGGCTTCAGTGGTGGTGTTGAGTACACAAGAGAACGCAGAAAGGCCTTGGGGGGCTTGGGGTGAAAGACTGTGGTGGTCCCCTTGCTTACTCCCAGAGTAGTACCTCTGTTTGCCTTCTTTCCTCCCACAACTCGGAGCTACACTGTCTTTACGTCACTCCAACATGGCGGCCCGCAGAGCTGAGTGGCTAATGGGCGCCGCCATGTTGGCGCCCAGTCGGCCATTTGGAGGGGGCCGATTTTAGCCGACAGCCATGTTGAGCCCGGGAGACCTCCCACCGAGTAGCCGCTAATGTGCGTGCGCACACCTAGGCGGCGGCGTAAGGAGTCCCGCAGGGACCGGGAGGGAGTGAGAAAAGAAGTCGACTGGATTTAGTCACGACCTGTGGTATATGGCTACTGTCTTGAGAGACCGTGGGTGAGGGGCAGGTGAGTGCAGCGATAGGAACATGGGGAGCTGAGCCGTGAAAAGTCTCTGATGTGTGTGATTAGCATCGGGTCAGTGATGGGGGCGGGCACTGGATGGAATAATGGGAGTCGGTGGGGTCTCTGACGGTGGATCGTCGGCGGAGGGTCGGGGTCTGTGGGGTCCCTGACGGTGGATCCGCGGGGGAGGGACCGGGTCTGTGGGGTTTCTAGTCCTGCGTTGGCTGGGGAGGGGCGGGGTCTGTGGGGTCTCTGAGGGTCCGCAGTGGCGGGACCCGGTCTGGGGTCAGTATGGGTGGATAACTGCAGAGCCTGGATAATGAGGGATCCGAGGGGTGAGCGATGTTAGATATTAATTGATATCCTTTTTCTTTTAGGCTTTTGGTTTGTTCCTCTTTATGAGTATTCATGTTATATATTGCTAGAGATTTAAAAAATATGCCATGAGGTTGCCTATACGTTTTCATATACCTTATTTTGATCGTTTACTTATCCAGATTAGTAACTACTTTGCTACTTGTAATATATATTTTCTTTCTCTTTTTTATTGTCAGACGTCTCAAATTTTATTTTATGGACCATTTTAAGGTACTGGTTTTATTTATAATCTATACTTTTGTTTTCTATTTAAAAATCCACTCACTTGTTTTATTTTTATTTATTTATTTATTTATTTATTTGACAGCGACACAGCAAGAGAGGGAACACAAGCAGGGGAAGGGAGAGAGGGAGAAGCAGACTTCCTGCCGAGCAGGGAGCTGGATGTGGGGCTGGATCCCAGGACCCCGGGATCATGCCCTGAGCCGAAGGCAGACGCTTAACGGCTGAGCCTCCCAGGCGCCCCCAGTCAGTTGTTTCAGAGAGAAAGAGAGAGAGAGAGAGAGAGAGAGAGAGAGAGAGAACGTGCACACGTGACAGGTGGGAGGGGCAGAGGGAAAGGAAAAGACTGTCAAGCTGACCCATAGAGACGCTGGGATAGGGACGCTCCATCCCAGGAACCTGAGATTATGACCCAGGCAAAAATCAGGAGTTCCACGTTCAACTGACTGAGCCACTGAGGTGCCCCATCTCTGTTCTTTTTTTTTTTTTTTTTTTTAAGATTTTATTTATTTATTTGACAGAGAGATCACAAGTAGGCAGAGAGGCAGGTGGGGGGAGGGGGGCGGGAAGCAGGCTCCCCGCTGAGCAGGGAGCCTGATGCAGGGCTGGATCCCAGGAGCCTGGGATCATGACCTGAGCCGAAGGCAGAGGCTTTAACCCACTGAGCCACCCAGGCACCCCATCTCTGTTCTTTTTATGTTAATTTTATCTCTTTTTAAAAGATACTTTTTTTTTTTAATGTAAATTGTCGTTCTTTCCCTTATTTTCTCAGTTTTATATTGGATACCTATAGGGGTATAAAATTTTCCTTAAATACATTTTTATTTATTAAGTGTATATATTAATAAGTATGTATTAAGTGTCTATATTTTTAATATTCTTTTCTAAAGATTTGTTTATTTTGTTTATTTTAGAGAAAGTGTGAGCAGGGAGGGGGCAGAGGAAGAGGGAAAGAGAGCTGAGCATGGGGCTCCATCCCACAGCCCTGAGATCATGACCAGAGCCAAAATTAGGAGTCAGAGGCTTAACTGACTGAGCCACCTAGAGGCTTGGAACTTGAAACTCACCCCCTGACTGGAGATTGAGTCAATCACTAATGGCCAGTTATTTAATTAATCATCTGTATGTAATGAAGCTTCCATAAAATTACAGAAAGATGGAGTTTGGAGATCTTTTGGATTGAACACATAAAGATGCTGGGAAATATACCATATACCTTGCCCTATGCATCTCTTCCATCTAGTTGTTCCTGAGGTATATTCTTCTATAATAAATTTTTAGTCCAGTAAGTCAAATGTTATCTTGAGTTTTGTGAGCTGCTCTAGCAAATTAATGGAACCCAAGCTGGGGTTCCTGGGACCCTCTGATTCACAGTCGATTGATAAGGTACAAGTAGCAACCTTGACTTATGATTGGCATCTGAAGCTGGGGTGGGGGCAGTCTTGTGGGACTGAGCCCTCAACCTGTGTGATCTGATGCTGACTCCAAGTTGATGATGTCAGAATTGAGTTAAATTGTAGGACACTTAGCTAGTTTTGCAGAATTGCTTAGTGTGGATCCCTTTCCTGCCCTGCTTCGAACACATGAACACACATTTGGTGATCAGAAGTATTGAGAATAGAGGAAAATCACATAGAAGGAGTTTTTCCTTTACAGGGCATGGGATTGATTGGTGGAGAGCCAGGACCATTGGGGTAGAGCTGTTGAAGGGTATGATCAGGGACTGTAGAATGAGTGATGTGGGGTCTATGGGCAGCAGGATGTGGGAACCAGTGATTCTGAGGTGTGGATAATGGCTCCCGGGGGAGGTCAGTGTGTAGCAGCGGACAGTGGGAGTGAGGAACTAGGCGATGATGACATAAGTGGGCTGTGAAGTCAGATGACCTCTGGTACAGTAATTGCATTCTACGTGGGTTATTGATACTGCAGTAAATATTTAAGAAGCATTTATATGCCACACATTGGCCGAGTGCTTTTTTTTTTTTAAGATTTTATTTATTTATTTGAGAGAGAGACAGTGAGAGAGAGCATGAGCGAGGAGAAGGTCAGAGGGAGAAGCAGACTCCCCGTAGAGCTGGGAGCCCGAGTGGGACTCGATCCCAAAACTCCGGGATCATGACCTGAGCCGAAGGCAGTTGTCCAACCAACTGAGCCACCCAGGCGTCCTGGCCGAGTGCTTTTTGAGTATTATAAATTTGTTTATCTAAAAAGTATGAAGATGGGGAAATTAAGGCTGAAGTGAGTTCTCCAAATTGTCACAGCTAGATGATAGAAGAGCTGGGTTTCAAAAATGCATTGATTTGGCTCTGTATTTCTTATTGTCTCCCTGTGCTACCTGTTTCACACTGTAGGAGGCTCTTGGGAGGACAGCTGAGTGGCTGTCACCATGTGGCATTCTCTCTGCAGAGCGTCTCCACAGAGCCATGATGTCAGAGTACTTCGTGAGCCTTCAGAATCTCTTTTTCAGACTCTAGCCCACCTTGGCCTAATATTGCTGGTAGTCTTCAGATGTTCGCCCATCCTTGGGCTCCTAGGAACATTGGAGTTCTAAGATACAGAGTGGTGAGGCCCAGTGTGAACATGACAGCCAAGGAGAATTTGCCCACAGGATCCAGCTCACATCCTGCCTCTTTGGCAATGTGACAGCTCCTGTGAAGGAGGAGGGGAGTGTCAGAAGCAGGATTGTTTTTAGAACTGGGCTAGCTAAAACAAAACATGATCCTTTTGCAGTGTGAACTATGTATGGGTGATGTCATATATTCCAAATCTGTTTGCTGTAGTGGGAGAGATTTTTTAGAAGTCTTTATTCATTTATTCATTTATTTATTTTTTGAGAAAGAGCATGCGCATGTGGGTATCAGGGGCAGCGGGAGAGGTAGGGAAAGAGAGAGAATCTTGCCCAGGCACCATGCTCGGCATGGAGTCTGACATTGGGCTTGATCTCATGACCCTGACATCATGACCTCAGCCAAAATCAAGAGTGGGATGCTTAACCAACTGAGCCATGCAGGCACCCTGAACTTTTTCTTTTAAGTTTTATTATAGAAAATTTTAAATGTACAGTAGAGAAAATAATATAATGAACCCCAAATGCCTGTTTCACCCAGTCTCAGTAATTATCAACTATCTGCCAGTGTTTTTCACCTGTTTCTTCCCACTTGCTTTGTTTTGACCAGAATATTTTTTCAAAGAGTTTATTTATTTATTTGAGAGAGAGAATGAGAAAATGAGCAGTAGGGAGGGGCAGAGGGAGAGAGAGAAGCAGAATTCCTGCTGAGCAGGTGTCTCTATGTGGGGCTCGATCCCAGGACCCTGAGATCGTGACCTGAGCTGAAGGCAGACACTTAACCAACTCAGCCACCCAGGACCCCCTTGACCATAATATTTTAAGATAAATCTCGGATACCATGTCATTTCACCCACAAATACTTCAGCATACAGGTCCTGATGTGGACTTTTTTTCTCAAAGCCACCGAGCCATTACCAATGTAACAGAAGCTCCCCAAGAGGAAGTAGCTCCTGCATCTGACATTCTGTAGTCAAGTTTTTCTGATTATCTAAAAGACGGCTTTGTTAACTTTTTTTTTTAATTTTTAGTCAGAAGACTTCTTTTAAAGTTGGTTTTTTTTTTTTTAAGATTTTATTTATTTATTTGACAGACAGAGATCACAAGTAGGCAGAGGCAGGCAGAGAGAGAGGGGGAAGCAGGCTCCCCGCTGAGCAGAGAGCCCGATGTGGGGCTCGATCCCAGGACCCTGGGATCATGACCTGAGCTGAAGGCAGAGGCTTTAACCCACTGAGCCACCCAGGCGCCTCACTTTGTTAACTTTTTATAATAAAAATTTTAGAAGGAGGAAAGCTAAGCAAGTAATATAATGAATCCCCATATGCCCATTGGTCAGTGGGTATCAGTGTGATAATTTTACAGTTATCAAGTCATGCCCAGTCCTTTGTCATCTACACCTTACTTTTCCTATATCTTTTCTCTTTTGCTGGATTATTGTGAAGCAAATCTCAAACATTGCATCATTTTACCCATAAATTTTTCAATATATAAACCTGAAAATAGGGGCGCCTGGGTGGCTCAGTGGGTTATAGCCTCTGCCTTTGGCTCAGGTCATGTTCCCAGGGTCCTGGGATCGAGCCCCACATTGGGCTCTCTGCTCAGTGGGGAGCCTGCTTCCTCCTCTCTCTCTGCCTGCCTCTCTGCCTACTTGTGATTTCTTTGTCAAATAAAAAAAAATCTTAAGAAAAAGAACACCCTGCTTCCAAACACAGCAGTGAGAAAAGGTATTTCTGAGATAATTGGGGTATTTGGAATATAAGCTGAATATTAAAATGATACAGAATTACTAGTAATGTTCTCAGGCATAATAATCTTCTAGGAGATTTATGTGAAGTATTTAGGCATGAAGTATCATGACATCTGCAACTTTCTTTTTTTTTTTAAAAGATTTTATTTATTTATTTGAGAGAGAGCACGAGCGAGGAGAAGGTCAGAGGGAGAAGCAGACTCCCCGTGGAGCTGGGAGCCCAATGCGGGACTCGATCCCGGGACTCCGGGATCATGACCTGAGCCGAAGGCAGTCGTCCAACCAGCTGAGCCACCCAGGCGTCCCCATCTGCAACTTTCTAATGATGCAGCCAAAAATGTGTACATACACATATGAACCTACTTGTGACTGTGTGTGTATGGAAAGATTAAGCAAATATGGCAAAATACTAACTATTGAAACTAGGTGGAGGGTATATATGTGTTTCTAGTACTAATATTCAGCTCTTCTTTCTGTTAGAAAAGTGTGATTAAAAGTTTTGGAAAGGGGCGCCTAACTGGCTCAGTCAGTAGAGCATGAGACTCTTGATCTTGGGGTCCTGAGTTTGAGGCCCACGTTGGGCATAGAAAGTACTTTAAAATTTTTTAGGGGTGCCTGGGTGTCTCAGTCAGTTAACATCCAGCTCTTGATCTCAGCTCAGGTCTTGATCTCAGGGTCGTGAGTTCAAGCCCTGTATTGGGTTCCATGCTGGGTGTGGAGCCAAGGCAAAAGAGAAAAAAAAACAAAAAAAAAGAAGAAGAAGAAGAAGAAAGAGAAGGGTGCCGGGGGAAAGAAAGAAAGGTAGATTTTAAAAATAAAAAAATTCTCTCACTCTAACAAATAAATAAATAAAATCTTAAAAAAAAATAAAAATACTGGAAAATAAGTGACTCAGATCAGTTGTTTTATTTTTTTTAAGATTTTTAAAATTTATTTATTTCACAGACAGAGATCACAAGTAGGTGGAGAGGCCAGGCAGAGGCAGAGGAGGAAGCAAGGCTGAGCAGAGAGCCTGATGTAGGGCTCTATTCTACAACCCTGGGATCATGACCTGAGCTGAAGATAGAGGCTTTAACCCACTGAGCCACCCAGGAGCCCCTCAGATCAGCTTTTAAGGTATGTTATTAACTAGAACCAAATCCACTTACTACATTGTAACCAAGACAAAGTTTCCGTTGAAGTTTCCCTTTAAAAAACTGTACATTAAGGAAAAATGTGAAAAAGCTTCAGGATCTCTCTCATCTTTCCTGTCAATGTTCTCACAGTTGGGATGGGCTGGTCACAGAAGCTCAGAGCAAACTCATTATATTCTTTAAAAACAGTTACATTGTTTTTTACTAGCAAATAAGAAGAATATAAAAATTACCTGTAATTTTACCATCACCCAAATAATATCTCTGTTAACATGGTAGTATATTTCATTCCAGATAATTTTCTTTTTGTGCATGAGTGCATTTGTAGATGTGTATATGCATGTAAGTGTGCATGTGTATGTATACCCACGTTGTTCAGTGAAAATGGAATCATACTGTGTAGTACATGTTTTGATTTTTACTTGTCAGTTTAACATATTTTTTACTGTAATTTAATTGCATATAACTTTATGTTCTCAGAATGGCCCATAAATTATTTAAGCAGTCTGTAATTATTGGGTATCAAGATGTTCTAGCCTTTTTATTTTGTTATTAGTCATGCTGTGGTAAAACTGCATTTAAATTTTTGTGCAATACAGGATGATTTTTTATGATACAGTTCTAGAAATAAGTTTTTGGGTCAGCTGCATGGATACTAAATGATGTATGTGTCCATGTGTGGGACCCTGGCACAGTTTCTTCTCTTACCTGTCCCTCTGTTCATCTCATTTTTCAGATCTCTACCTCTTTCCCAGAAAAGCCAGAAATGACCAAGTCCCTGGTGAGTTCTTATTTGTTCATATATTTGTTGCTTTATTTTCTAGTGGATTTTAGGAAGCATTTAATAATCCATATAGTAAAATGGACAAGCACAAATAAATAAAAACTAAGATTGGGTGGGGAAAAGAGGTGACTTATTAACTCTAGGTCAAGCTTGCAGTATAGATATATAAGACTTGTGTGGTTTTATATAGCTCTGAACTTTGAACTGTGAATTATCTCTGATCTTCCTGAAAGACCTAGCAATAATGGAAATGAGATACTGGTTTATATTGTTGATAGGTAATTTATTTCACCTGTACTAAAGATACCGTGGTTCCTGATGTTTGAGAAAAATTTTATTTTATTTTTTTAATTTTTTTTTTAAATTTATTTATTTGTCAGAGAGAGGGAGAGAGCTAGAGAAAAATGTTAATGGCTCTTCAGATGGTTGGAGACAGATCGGTGTCTTCAACAACACTGTTAGTGGAGGTGCGCTGGTAGGCTTTCCATTATAAAGCAGTGCTTCTCACACTTGCACGTCACTTCAGATTCTGATTTAATAGTGTTGGGATTTCCACAGGATGTCATTGCTGCTTGTCCGAGGATTACCTACTGAAGCAAAGTTTTGAGGTTTTATGATGAACAGGTATTTTGTCAGATGGTTTTTCTGCATCAGTTGGTATGTAATGGGATTTTACTTCTTAAGCCTGTTGCTATGGTGGATTACAATTGATTTTTTTTCTTTTCTTTTTTTTTTTTTAAAGAATAAAATTGTCTTCTCATGCAGCAGGAGGCCCTGCTGTGCCCTCAGATGCCCTTTCCCCCCCTACAATTGATTGATTTTCACATCTTGAGCCAGTTTTGCAACCTTTGAATAAACCCCATTTGATTATGGCATATACTTCTTTCTATATATTTATATTTGTTGATACTTTGTTAAGGATTTTGTATCATATTTATAAGGGATGCTGATCTATTTATTTTATTACTACTATGTATGGTTAAAAGTTCCAGCTCCCCACCTGGCTTTTTCTCACACCACACCTTTGGAGCATGAAAGGGGCATCTCTGTTTAGCTAGTCAGGAGTGGGAGTCTAGGCTACTCTCTGGGTTTTCATTGATGGGTTTGGGGTCAGGCTCAAAGGTTTTGTTTGCTTTTTTAATTTGTTGTGTCTGTCTTGAGTATGTTTTGCCTACAAGTTTTCTGCCTTTCTGCGCCTTTGCTGGTCTTTTAGCTAGAGAGAGCAGACTTTTCTTTGAGCTCTCTTTGTGTGCTTTTATTGGTAATACTGGGTTGTAGGCTTTTCTAGCACCTGAAAGGACTGTATAAAGCCGTCTTTAGGAACTCATGTTGTGTAGTTTTTGGCTTCTGAGGTTCCTAGCCAGTTCGACTTCCTTTCTTTAGCCTTAGAGAGTCTTCTCATATTTGTTTTATGGATGATGTCTATGGTTTCTAGATTTACTTAGTGGGATGAGAAGGGACAGTGCATCTATTTCCATCTTTCCAGGAATGGAAGTCAATTCACTGATTTTTTTTTTTAAAGGAGGACTTGTTTTATATTAAGCATATTCCTTTTTCTTGGCATTTTACTGTGAATTTAATTATGAAAAGCGCTAATCGTATCACTCTAAGACTTGAAAGTTGTCCAATTTATTAAGCATATTCTTTTTTTTTTTTTTTGAAGATTTTATTTATTTATTTGACAGACAGAGATCACAAGTAGGCAGAGAAGCAGGCAGAGAGAGATGGAGAAGCAGGCTCCCCGATGAGCAGAGAGCCCGATACGGGACTCGATCCCAGGACCCTGGGATCATGACCTGAGCTGAAGGCAGAGGCTTTAACCCACTGAGCCACCCAGGCGCCCTAAGCATATTCTTACATACTTTTTTCAATTATATTTACCTCTTTGTTCTTTGCATTTTAACTTTTATTTATTTTTTATTTTTAAGATTTTATTTATTTATTTGACAGAGAAAGAGAGCACAAGTAGGCAGAGCAGCAGACAGAGGGGGAGGGAAAGGCAGGCTCCCTGCATTTTAACTTTTAAAAATAAGTTTTTTTAAATAAATATTTCATTTGGAATAACACGAAAGTGTTACTTGTGTTTACTCAGTCACATAATTCTTTGAGGCTTCATAGAACTTTGCTTGGATCTCAGATTCCAGTCTTCAAAGGTAATCACTGTAAACTTAATTGAATTGCTTGTTTTAATACTTTCATATGTCTGGGGCACCTGGGTGGCTCAGTGGGTTAAAGTCTCTGCCTTTAGCTCAGGTCATGATCCCAGGGTCCTGGGATCGAGCTCCGCATCGGGCTCTCTGCTTAGCAGGAAGCCTGCTTCCTCCTCTCTCTCTGCCTGCCTCTCTGCCTACTTGTGATTTCTCTCTCTGTCAAATAAATAAATAAAATCTTTTTAAAAAAATACTTTCATATGTCTAAGTAGCATGTTTATATTGGTACCCCTTGGCTTTCAACTTTAGGCAGTATCTACTGGCTTAATACAATGGAAAATGAGAATTTAACTCTCTTTGAAACACTTAGACCCTCAACACTCACATGCATAGTTCTTATGTTTCCTTATGATAGGCATTATGATAGGAATATTATAGTTTTGGGTAAATCAATAGCCTGTATTTAATGTGAGGATTATTTTAATTATATTCACAGCTGAACCACTTACTTTACCTTTTGTGCACTACTTTTTGTTTTACCTGTAATCAGTAATTGGTTTAATCATTAGTTTCATTTTCTGTTTCTGTGTGTATGTGTAAATTGTTACATGGCAATTAATTCCGTGTTATATGGCAATTAATTCCATAAATCTTCCCAGGTATAGAAATATCTTTTCAGTATGTTAAAATATATTAGGTAATAACAGTAATGGTAATCACTGGCCTTACTATAGTGCTTGCTATTTGCCAGACAGCACTGTCTCTATTAACTAATTTAATGATAACCTCTACTCGGTATCTGTAATCATTCTCACTTTTCAGAGGAGGAAACAGATCCACAGAAAGGGTTAGTAACTTGCCCAAGATTGCTTCACTAGTAAGTGTTGAAGCCAGGTGTAAGCCCAGATAATTTGGCTTTAGAATATAGGCTCCTAATTTCATCTGTAAAGAAACTTCTTTCATGGTCTTTGACCTGACCTGCTTGCAGTGTTCTGTTTGATACTCAGCTGCTAACTTGGAGTCTCCCTTTGGCATAGTCCTAGGAGTTCCTTTCATGTCCCTCAAGGCTTGGATCTCTTGTTTTAGGCTCTTTCTTGATTTATGCTCTCATTTTTTTTTAAGATTTTATTTATTTATTTGACAGAGAGATCACAAGTAGGCAGAGAGGCAGGCAGAGAGCGAGGGGGAAGCAGGCTCCCTGCCGAGCAGAGAGCCCAATGCAGGGCTCTATCCTAGGACCCTGAAATCATGACCTGAGCCGAAGGCAGAGGCTTAACCCACTGAGCCACCCAGGTGTCCCTATGCTCTCATTTTTAGAGCCTGTGGCGCTTTATAAAGGGTGGGTAAGAAGTGAAGTTTTTGAGACTTAGCGTATCTGGAAATGTCTTTCTTTTACTCTCAGTAACTTCATAGATTGGTTGGGTGTATATTCTAGATTGTAAATCATTTTTTTTTTCTTCTTAGATAGTAAATTATTTTTACTCACAGTTCTGAAGCCATTGTTTTTACTTTTCCATCTCATTTTCTCTTACTGGATTTGGTAATAAGAATAGTTGCCCCCAAAGATGTCCACATCCGAATCCCTGGAAAGTGTGAATATGTTACCTTACATGTCAGAAGGGACTTTGCAGATGTGGCTCAATTAAGGATCTTGAGGTAGAGAGATTATACTGGGTTATCTGGGTGGGCCCAGTGTAATCACATGGGTCCTTACAAGTGAAAGAGGGAGGCAGTAGTCAGGGAAAGATTTGAAGATGCCACTCTCCTGGCTCTGAAGATAGAGGAAGGGACCAGGACCTTCTAGAAGTTGTGTAGATCAAGGAAATGAATTCTCCCCTTGAGCCTCCAGGAGGAATGTAGCCCTGCTAAGTTCTTGATTTTATTTATTTATTTATTTATTTTGTTAAAGATTTTATTTATTTATTTGACAGAGAGAGATCACAGTAGACAGAGAGGCAGAGAGAGAGAGAGGGAAGCAGGCTCCCTGCTGAGCAGAGAGCCCGACTCGGGACTCGATCCCAGGACCCTGAGATCATGACCTGAGCCGAAGGCAGCGGCTTAACCCACTGAGCCACCCAGGTGCCCCTAAGTTCTTGATTTTAGCCCAGTAAGATTCATATTGAAATTCTGGCTTCAGAAGCATAAGATAATAAATTTGTGTTGTTTTAACTTTGTGGTAATTTGTTACAGCAACAATAGGAAACCATTAGATATTTCGGTACCTTGTGGGGTGCTACAATAGTAAATACTTAAAAGTGTGGAAGTAGATTTGGAATTCAGTAGTGGGTAGAAACCATAGAATTTTGAAGAACACAATACCAAGAATCTAGATTTCCTTGAATAGACTGGTAGTAGAAATGTGGTTATTAACCACTGTGCTAGAGGACTCAGAAAGAGGTAAAGAGCATAGTAGGGAAAATTTCTGTGTTGTTTTAGAGAACACCTAACTTGTTATAAACAAAGTCTTGATAGACAACGGTTGTTAAAGGTACTGCTGGTGGTGGGGCGCCTGGGTGGCTCAGTGGGTTAATCCTCTGCCTTCAGCTCAGGTCATGATCTCAGGGTCCTGGGATTGAGCCCCACATCGGGCTCTCTGCTTGGCAGGGAGCCTGATTCCCCCCCCCTTCTCTGCCTGCCTCTCTGCCTACTTGTGATTTCTCTCTCTGTCAAATAAAGAAAGAAAGAAACAAAGAAACAAAGAAAGAAAGAAGGAAGGAAGGAAGAAGGAAGGAAGGAAGGAAGGAAGGAAGGAAGGAAGGAAGGAGGAAGAAGGAAGGAAGGAAGAAGGAAGGAAGGAAGAAGGAAGGAAGGAAGGAAGGAAAGAAGGAAGGAAGGAAAGAAAGAAGGAAAGAAAGAAAGAAAGAAAGAACGGTACTCCTGGTGGTGACTACAGGAAATGAGGAGCACGTTACTGGAAACCGGAGGAAAGGGTACCTGTTGTGCAGTGGCAGAAAGCCTAGATGAAGTTTGTCCTGTAGTTAATGTGGAAAACAGATTTGTCAGTGATGAACTTGGGTTTTTCTCTGAGAAGATTTCTAAGCAAAGGGTTGAAGATGTAGCAAGTTTATTCTTCCTGTTTATAGTGAAATGTGACAGTTGAGATGGATTGAGGGGACAACTGTTAAGCAAAAAGAAACCAGACTTGATGACTTGGGGAATTATCAGGCTATCAGGATTTCAAAAGATGCCAAAATTAGTTTTACAGTCAAGAAACCTCTTGAAAGAAAGCCAAGGGTGTGGATAAGTGTTTTGTGTATTTTTCTAGGTTTTTTAGGTAATTAGCAGGAGAAATAGGGTGGAGTGCATGTGCTCTATTTTTTTAAGAACCAGAAGTCTCAATCTTGCCTTTTATTTTTTTAATCTTATTTTTTTTATTGAAGTACTGTTGACACACAATATTAATTGGTTTCAGCTGTGCAACACAGTGATTCGATGAGTCTGTACATTATGCTGTGCTTACCACAGATGTAGCTACCATCTGTCGCCTTACAACACTGTCACGATACCATTGACTCTGTTCCCTCTGCGGTACCTTTCACCCTCACAACTCACTCATTCCATAACTGGAAGTCTGTACCTCCCGCCCCGCTTCACCCATTCTACCCTACCCCCTGGCAACAAATACATTTGTTCTTTGTATTTATGGGTTCGTTTCTACTTTGTTTGATTGCACATGTAAGTGAAAACATGCTATTTGTCTTTCTCGGACCTGTTTCACTTAGGACAGTACCGTGTAGGTCCACCCATGTTGTCATAAATGGCAAGATCTTATTCTTTTTTATGTCTGAGTGATACTCAGTGATTCCACAATATATACACTACCACATCTTTATTTAACAATTTTTAAAAGATTTATTTATTTATTTTCTGGAGAGAAAAGAGTATGAGCGAGCAAGGAGTGGGGCAAAAGTAGAGGGAGAGAGAGAATCCCAAGCAGACTCCCTGCTGAGCATGTAGTGCAACATGGAGCTCGATCTCATGACCCTGAGATCATGACCCAGGCTGAAACCAAGATTTGGAAGCTCAACGTCTTTATTCATTCATTTATTGATGTGAACAGTGGCCTTGCTTCTATAACTTGGCTATTGTAAATAATGCTGTAATAAGCATAGGAGTACATATATCTTTCTGAATTAGTGTTTTTGTTTTTCTTTGGATAAATACTCAGTAGTGGGTGACTGGATTATACTTTTTTTTGCTTTGTTTTTGGAGATGCTCTCTGGTTAAGTTTTTAGTCTTTTGCCCATATACCCCTAGAATTTGGCAGGTGTGTGTTTGAGTCCTAGTTTCTCTGTCACACAGCTATAGCCTTCTACTGATTCAAAGCTGAATTCTACCTTTGCCAACACCTAGAATTGGTAAATACTTCCAGTGTAAAAGTAGCTGCATACATCAGCTTAAATCCTCAATGTTCTCTCCAGAGTCTAAACCCCTAACAGCTTTCCTGTATATGGAATTTATAGTTATTCTTGGAAGAAACACTGGATTGCCACAGACTATTGTATCCCATCTGGAAATAGCAGTGGCTCAGAAGAGTCCTTTTTACCACATATATTTCATGCATTTAAAGTATACATTCATTGGTTTTTAGTATATTCACAGAGTTGTATAACCAATATAAGTTTTAGAACATTTTCTCTAACCCTTCCTCTCTAAACTTATACCTTTTTGCTGTTACCCCCCGTCCTTCCATTCCTCCTAGCCCCAGGTAATCACTAATCTTTCTGTAACAATAAATTCTCCTGTTCTGAACATTTTGTATTAAAGGAATCATTCAATATCTGGCCTTTTGTGACTCTCTTGTTTTACTTAGCATAATGTTTCCAAGATTCATCCACATTGAAGCACGTGTCAGTACTTTATTCCTTTTTATGGCTGAATAACATTCTGTTGTATGGATATAGCACATTTTAAACCGTCATTAGTCCACAGACATTTGGGTTGTTTCTGTTTTTGAATATTATAATGCTACTATAAACATTCATGTGCAAATTTTATGTGGACAGATGTTTTCATTTTCTTTAGGGTGTATACCTAAAAGTGGACCCCTTGGGTTATATTGTAACTCTGTGTTTAACTTTTTGAGGAATTGCCATTGTTTAACAAAGTGGCTGTACCATTTTATATTTTCACCATCACCACATGAGGATTCCAGTTTTTCCACTTCCTCACTAATGTTTATTATTATCTCTCTTTTTTACTGAAGCCATCCTAGTGGGTATATTTCCCTGATGACAAATAATATTAAGCATCTTTTTTATTACAGTCATCTCAGTGAATTTGAAGGGGTATTTTCGATATGACCTTTTGACTGAAGATACTGAGGATCTTTTCATGTGCTTTTGGCCATTTGTTTATCTTTGAAGAAATCTATAATCAGATCCTTTACCCATTTTAATTGAATTATTATTTTTTATTGAGTTTTAAGGGTTCTTTATGTAGTCTGGATCCAAGTCCCTTATTGGACATATAATTTGCAAAAATTTTATCCCAGTTTTTGGGTTGTCTTTTCACTTTTT
Organism: Mellivora capensis; assembly: GCA_004024625.1. NCBI lineage: Eukaryota > Metazoa > Chordata > Mammalia > Carnivora > Mustelidae > Mellivora > Mellivora capensis. The sequence goes on from PISX010001499.1 coordinate 169,655, forward strand.
TTTTTTAAGATTTATTTGTCAGAGAGTGAGAACATGCCCAAGTGGGGGAGCAGTGAACAGAGGGAGAAGCAGACTCCCTGCTGAGCAAGGAGCCCAATGTGGGACTTGATCCCAGGACCCTGGAATCATAACCTGAGTAAAAGGCAGACACTGAACCAACTGAGCCACCCAAAATTCCCATCTTTTCGCTTTTTTGATGATATCCTTTTAAGCACAATTAATTAAGTCCATTTTATCTGTTTTGTTTTTCTTTAGTTGGTTGTGCTTCTGATTTTATATCTAAGGAACCATTGCCAAATCCAGTGTCACAAAGATTTACCTTTTAATTAAGTGTAAATTTGGCTAAATATAAGAACATTAAGGCCTTTGATCCACTTCGAGCTAATTTTTTTTAATTTTTTAAAAAATTTATTTATTTGTCAGAGAGAGAGAGAGCGAGCACAGGCAGAGTGGCAGGCAGAGGCAGAGGGAGAAGCAGGCTCCCTGCCAAGCAAGGAGCCCAATATGGGATTCGATCCCAGGACACTGGGATCATGACCTGAGCCGAAGGCAGCCGCTTAACCAACTGAGCCACCCAGACGTCCCTCGAGCTAATTTTTTTATATGGTATGAAGTAGGGGTCCAACTTCATTTACCTGTGGATATCCACTTGTCCCCGGCATTATTTGTTAAAAAACTTTTTTTCCATTTAAAAATTTTTTGAATCCTCTGTTGAATATCAATTGACTATAAATATGAAGGTCTATTTCTGGATTTTCAGTTACATTCCATTGACCTATAGTCTCTCTTTATGCTAGTACCACCCTATTTTGGGGGGGGAAAAGCCTTTTTAAAATGGTCTTTTTTTAAAAAGATTTTTATTTATTTATTTGACAGAGAGAGAGATCATAAGTAGGCAGAGAGAAGGGGAAGCAGGCCCCCTGCTGAGCAGAGAGCCCGACGCGGGGCCCAATCCCAGTACCCTGAGATCATGACCTGAGGCGAAGGCAGAGGCTTAACCCACTGAGCCAACCATGCACCCCTTTAAAGTAATCTTTTTTTTAAAAGAAATAATGGACTTACTAACAGTGGACTGGTAAATGCAAAATGCATGGCAGAATATAGCTTATTTTTTACGTTAAGTGTTAATGACATGGCATAGAAAAGAATGCACAAATCGTATGTTTACAGTTTTATGAATTTTCACAGCTTATTTCTTTGAAACTAGTACACCAATAAAAACAAGACCAAAACTACCCAGAATATTATCAGTAGCACAGAAAGAATGGCATGATGTTTTTAATACAATTTATTTTTTCCTTCAAGATAACAACATAGGATATTGGTGTTTAGTGAGAACCTTATATGTTGTAGCATATTAAACATTATTAAACTTAACTTCCTAAGTATCTTGTTTCCACTCTCCAGTCCTCATCCTTCATGTTGAATAGGAATGTGTTTTTCAGGGATCAGTGTCATTCAAGGACGTAACAGTAGACTTCAGCAGAGAGGAGTGGCAGCAGTTGGACCTTGCTCAGAAAAGCCTATACAGGGATGTAATGCTGGAAAACTATTTCAACTTGATCTCAGTGGGTAAGCATAGCTCCGCTGGCGATAAGGCTCTACCTGTTTGGATACGTTTTCATTCTCAGTGGAATTTTTGAAATATGTGGAATTTCTGAGGTATGTGGGAGTTCTAAAAACTGCAGGACATCTAAAGTGTGTAATGGTTTTGTTCTTATTTTGTTCTCTGTTATTAATTATACCTTTAGGGTATTATGAATATACTTCTCTTCTGCATGAACTTTTCTGAAAAGTAAATGGAATGCTTCCTTGAATGGCCTCGGAAACCCAGTCTTCTATTATTTCCTGTTAATAGGGTGTCACGTTCCCAAACAAGAAGTCATCTTTAGCTTGGAGCAAGAAGAGCCACGTATGCTGGATGGTAAAATCTCAAGCCACAGCTGTCTCGGTGAGTAGAGAACAAGAACGTGGGGGCCAGCATGAGTGAACTAGAGTTGTACTAGCAGAGGCTGGCAGCTGTGAAATGCTGCTAACAAGACACTTCTGTAATACTCCGCATTTTTGGAACTGCATGGATGAGGTTGGTGTAGTCCCCTTGGATATCTGAAAGCCATCCCCACTTAAGGCCTCTTCCTGTATCAGTACCTCTGTCTTGGCTTGACTTTCTAGGAGGGACTGTGCTCTAATTACTGGTACTTTGGGTCTAGGATCCTGCTTTATGGTTTTTCTCCCTTTCTCTTAGCATTTTTATTCTTTTTTTAAAATTTTTTTTAATTTTTTTTAAAAGATTTTATTTATTTATTTGACAGAGATCACAAGTAGGCAGAGAGGCAGGCAGAGAGAGAGAGAGAGGAGGAAGCAGGCTGCCTGCTGAGCAGAGAGCCTGATGTGGGGCTCGATCCCAGGACCCTGGGATCATGACCTGAGCTGAAGGCAGAGGCTTTAACCCACTGAGCCACCCAGGCGCCCCCATTTTTATTCTTTTTACCTCCGACACAATATTAAATCCTTTTCTTGTACATTCGGAAACTCATTGATTTACCTTTTTAAAAAATTACTGTGGGACACATTCTTGAGGAGTTCTTTTCATTTTCTCTCTTTCCCCTTAGTGCTTCAGAATTGTCATTTAGACATGGCCTTCTTTTATTATCTCCTGTGTCTCTCTTCCAACCATCAACTTTGAGTGTACCATTACTACATTCGGGAGACAGCTTTTTGCTGTATATGACAGTAGTAGTTATGTTTCCTGACATTTTCTTTTACTTGGCTAGTGACACACAACACTGACTTGATCCTTCTAACTCATTTACTTATTTTGACATTTTACAAAAAGTTTTTGTATTTTGCTTACAGGAAATTGAGTTAATTATATTCTTTAGTTGTTAATATCATGATCAGTTTACCTCCTGCCCCACTTTTGTTTTTTAAGTTCTCCCTTTTAATTCTCACTCCTCATACTTGTTTTTATCCCTAGAGGAAACTGCTCTAATGTAGTCGATATGTTTGCTATCTATCCTTGAATTTGTAGGGTATTTGTAAAATTTAAATTGTTGATATTTTTAATTTGTAGAAATGGTACTGTGCTATATGTCCTACTCAGTTTCTTTTTCTTTTTCTATTAGCATTAAATTGGTTCATGTTGTAGTGTGTTTTTCTTTTTTCTTTTTTTTTTCTTTTAAGATTTTGTTTATTTATTTGACAGAGATCACAAGTAGGCAGAAAGGCAGGCAGAGAGAGAGAGAGGAGGAGGAAGCAGGCTCCCTGCTGAGCAGAGAGCCTGATGTGGGGCTTGATCCCAGAACCCTGGGATCATGACCTGAGCCAAAGGCAGAGGCTTTAACCCACTGAGCCACCCAGGCACTCCCCGTGACTCATCTTTTCAAATAATTCTTTCTGCCCTTTCTAGTAACTTTTGTCTTCTAGAAAATACCATTTAGATGCCCTCCTTCTATTACTTTCCTGTGTTACTACTCAAAACCCTGTCTATATTTTCTCATGCCTTTAGGTTATTCTAACCCTATTTGGATGTGCTAATACTACCCATGCCTTTTTCTTTTTCTTAACTAGTATATCTTAGGTGCTAGTAATAGATTTCATTGCTTAAAACGCCACGTTTACCACGTCATAGCTATATGGAGCCAAACTAAAGGTACTGCCTTTTATGTAACACATGACAAATTGTTCTCTCAGTGGGTTTGTAAACTAAAGAAAGAACATGCCTCATATTTGCAGGTTGCATTGTCTCTGTTTAGTGTCCATAATTATGTTTATTTACTTCGTTTTAATGTTTTTTAGTGATCCCCCTACATCTGACCATTTAATTATTTTGCGATCTGGGCCGATTCAGATACTTACTCTTTGTGCTTAGGCTTCACTTACCTCTTGAGTGGACCTGACCATTACATGCATAAGCACACATGGCTTTTTCCTTTTCTAATTCAACAGTCCACAGAAACTCAGACAAAACTACATTAAATTATGTGATAACAGAGTCTTTTTTTGAAAAAATTTTTAATGTTTCTGTAGAGAGTATTTAGCAAAATTAAAATCTTGAATTTATGCAGCAGGCAGAGGAGGTTACTTTTCTGCCTCAGAGTGATCAAAAAATTTTTTTTCTGCTAGGAGCAACTCAGAGGGCCAATAATTGTAATTGGAAAGGGAAAAGAACTACATGAAATGTTTAAAATGTCAGCCTTTGTGCAATAAGCATTGGTTACGGTACACATCTGTGCCAATTAAGTATGACTATGAGTGGCTCAGAATATCTGGTTTTTGTTATTACTTTTAAGGAGAGACCCCTAGATAATCTGTGAAAGAATAATGAATTTTGAAAGGAATAGAGGATCAGAAATAAAAAGCTGAATGGGGAAAAGAATATACTTGACCCATGGACAATGTGGGGGTTAGGGGCGCCAACTCCTTATGCAGTCATGAATCCATGTATAACTTAGACTGTCTCAGAACCTAACTACTAATAGCCTGCTGTTGACTGGAAGCCTTATTGAGAACATAAACAGTCATTTAACACGTGTTTTTTATGTTAGGTATATTACATACAGTATTCTTATGACAAAGTAAGCTAGAGAAAAGAAAATGTCATTAAGAAAATCATAAGGAGGGGCGCCTGGGTGGCTCAGTTGGTTAAGCGGCTGCCTTCGGCTCAGGTCATGATCCCAGCGTCCTGGGATCGAGTCCCACATCAGGCTCCTTGCTCGGCAGGGAGCCTGCTTCTCCCTCTGCCTCTGCCTGCCACTCTGTCTGCCTGTGCTCGCTCTCTCTCCCTCTCTTTCTGACAAATAAATACATTTAAAAAAATTAAAAAAAAATCATAAGGAAAATAAATTTACAGTACTATACTATGTTTATTGAAAAAAATCCACATCTAAGTGGCCCCATGCAGTGCAAACTTGTGTTGCTCAATGATCAACTGTATATGTTTGGATTTAGTAATAAAAAAGACTTTAGTGACTAGTGGAAAGATAGCTTACATATATACATTTTATTGGCCTGAAATTATGACTCTATATTTTACGGAATGAGCATTTGAGTCTGTGGTGACAGGAATTGCTATAATTAAACTTTTAAGCACAGGAGCAGATTTTTACACTGAACATTGTTGGTGGTAATGTAAATGTTGTCAGATGTTTCAGTGGTTTGTAAGCTGAAGAAACTGAAAGATTGCAAAAGATCCAGTATTAGATGCTCTCAGGAATAGTAAAAGCTGTTAATGTGTGTGAGTAAAATTGTAACATAGCACCTAAAGAATATGTCTGGGAGCATGACAAGGCCCTGGAGGCAGAATGAAATGGATGTGAGGTTAGACTATGTCTATATTCAAGAACTCTAGTCGAATAAGTTAGTAGTATCTATTGTTTCTGTAAATATTTACTGACAATCTTCTATGTCTTATATACTCTTCCAGAATTTAGACTATTAATTATCTTATTCTGGGCAAGAATGGTATATTGGAGAAAGCAAGCTCCTGTCACTAATAGACCCCAAGAAACAGTGACTCAGAGAACATAAATATTGACCCAGCATCATGTGACAGTTCCCAAGTCATTGCACAGCCATCCCTTAAAGCTGAGGTTGGCAAACGTTTCCTGTAAAGGCCCAGAAGTCATTATTTTAGGCTTTGTGAGCCATGTGATTGCTGTCATTACTACTCAGTTTCACTGTCTTATCCCCAAAGCAGCTAGAGGCACTAAATCAATGAATGAGTGTATCTCTGTTCCAGTAAAAACTTCATGCCCACAGACATTTGAATTTCATTTATTTTTCATGTGTCATGTAGTTATTCTTTAGATTTTTTTTTTTTGACCACTCAAAAACGTAAAATCCATTTCTAGCTTTTGGGTGGAGGCCTGGATTTAGTCTGAGGGCCATAGTTTTCCACCTTGTGCCTAGGGCATTACCAGCCACAGAGCCAGGTGCCACCAGTCTGGAATATAGCCAGTGGGAAGAGAAGAGGGTTGTGGAGACATGCCTACATCCTTAGGATATGGGCTTTGTCACATAAAATAATTTTTACTCACATTTGACTGGTAAGAACTGAATTACTTGACTTTACCTCACCGTAAATGAGGCTGTTGTTCGGGGGCAGCCATGAACTTGGCTACAAGTTTCTTACTGCTGAAGGGAGAGGAGAGGTTCTGATGGAAGGCTTTTAGGCCCTGCTTCAGACAGCTGCTCCTTTCTCCTGTTATATGCCTGCTGTTGAGTACATATATCTCTGCCCCCAAACCAGAATAAAGAATTGACTCATAGGTGTTTTTTTGCCATTTGGCTAAGTCAGAATGGATAAAGCTATAGTAGTTTTACTCTAGGGGCATCTGGGTGTCTCAGTTGGTTAAGCATCTGACTCTTGATTTCAGCTCAGGTCATGATCTGGGGTCATGAGATCAAGTCCCACTTCAGGCTCTGCACTCAGCATGGAGTCTGCTTGACCCTCTCCCTCCCCTTCTATTCCTCCCCTCACCCCTGCTCACATGCGTGCTTGCTTTCTCTCCCTGTCTGAAATAAATAAATAAATCTTTAAAAAAATAATTTTACTCTACATAAATACTTGGGTATTTAGGACAGAGTGATTAACAGAGAAAGAGAATGTAGAGAGATTAGTGGATGAAGGTTAACAAGAATAATAAGGATAACAAGGATATAGACACAGATACTTCTTTTAAGCTACGCAGTTTGTCACTTTGTTCCTCTGGCAGCTTACTGTGTAGTTCTGCTACATACGTAGAGCAGATATGGCTTCACTTTGAATCTCCTCCAATTACTGAACATTTGGTTTGGGCAAACACCTGACTCTTCTGTGGCTCAGTTTCCTCATCTGTAAAATAGAGACAATACTGATACCAAGAGCAGTGGGTTGTTGATGACTAAGTTAGTTACAGAACTTAGGACAATGCCTGGCACATCTACATGCTACTGCTTATTATTTACTAAATACAAAACAAGTATTTGTATTATTGGTATACATTATATATAAATCTATTACTACTCATATATATTTTTACATATATTTGTTATATATATATATATATAACACTTTATCTCACACTTCTCTGTAATCACCTAAATCAACTGTATGTATTGTCCCTTCTATGTTCTCTTAACTGTTCTTTGTGTGTTTTGTTTTTTCCTTCTTTTTTAGGTGGGGATATTGGTTTTGAGACTTCACAGCAGGGAATGTCTGAAGAAGTTTTAGTCCAGTTTGAGAGAATTAATCTCTTCACAAGAGATGACCCATATTCCGTTTTAGAAGAATTGTGTCAAGATGGTAAACAGACAGGGAGATGTGAGGAAAACCAGAACACAAATGTAACACAAGTGCCCTTTATCAACAAGGGAACACTATGTAATGAGAGAGACTGTGAGTATAAGGATATTGGGAAGATTGGTCATACTGCAAGAAAAAGACTCCAGAACTATGAATCATTCGGAAGGAGTTTGAAGCCTATTATAAGTTTATGTGATTATAGAAACAATGCAACAGAAAATCTTGATAAGATTATTGGATATGGCAATATTTGCACTCATATAAATTCTCATACAAAAATGAATGCTTGTGAATATAACCAGTGTAAGGAACTTCTGAGTCATAAGCAAGCTCTCATTCAACATCAAAAAATTCATACTGAAGAGAAGCTCAGTTTATTTTCTGATTGTGTAAAAATTTTCATCCAGAAGTCACACCTCTTTGCACATCAAAGTATTTATACTGAAGAGAAACAGCATGAATTCAGCAATTGTGAGACAGTCTTCACTCAGAAGCCCCAACTTGCTGTACCTCAGAAGGCTTCTATAGGAGGGAAACCCTGCACATGCACTGAGTATGAGAAGGACTTGTCCCTTAAGTCAAATCATGAGAAAACTCACACTGAGGAGAATCACTGTAAATGCAGTGAATGTGGAAAAGCCTTTATCCAGAAGTCAGATCCGCTCAGATGTCAGGGAATCCATATAGGAGAAAAACCCTATGAATATCGTGAATGTGGGAAAAATATCTCTCAGAATTCAAACCTCAATGTACATAAAAAAACCCATACTGGAGAGAAACACTTTGAATGTACTGAATGTGGAAAAGCCTTCACAAGGAAATCAACTCTAAGTATGCATCAGAAAATTCATACAGGAGAAAAACCCTATGTTTGTACCGAATGTGGGAAAGCCTTTATCCGGAAGTCACATTTTATTACACATGAGAGAATTCATACTGGAGAGAAACCTTATGAATGTAGTGACTGTGGAAAGTCCTTTATAAAGAAGTCACAACTCCATGTGCATCAACGGATTCACACGGGAGAGAATCCCTTTATATGTACAGAATGTGGGAAGGTCTTCACTCACAAGACAAATCTCATTATACACCAGAAAATTCATACTGGAGAGAGACCTTATATATGTACTGAATGTGCGAAGGCCTTTACTGACAGGTCAAATCTAATTAAACACCAAAAAATTCATACTGGAGAGAAACCCTATAAATGCAGTGATTGTGGAAAGTCATTCACCTGGAAGTCACGGCTCAGGATACATCAGAAATGCCATACCGGAGAGAGACATTATGAATGCAGTGAGTGTGGGAAAGCCTTCATCCAGAAGTCAACACTAAGTATGCATCAGAGAATTCATAGAGGAGAAAAACCCTATGTTTGCACTGAATGTGGGAAGGCCTTCTTCCACAAATCACATTTTATTACCCATGAGAGAATTCATACTGGAGAGAAACCTTACGAATGCAGCGATTGTGGGAAGTCCTTCACGAAGAAGTCACAACTCCATGTCCATCAGCAAATTCACACAGGAGAGAAACCCTACAGATGTGCTGAGTGTGGAAAGGCCTTCACTGACAGATCAAATCTCTTCACACACCAGAAAATTCATACTGGGGAGAAACCCTATAAATGTAGTGACTGTGGAAAAGCCTTCACTCGAAAGTCAGGCCTCCACATACATCAGCAGTCTCATACTGGAGAGAGACACTATGAATGTAATGAATGTGGGAAAGCCTTTGCAAGAAAATCAACACTAATTATGCATCAGAGAATTCATACAGGAGAGAAACCCTATATTTGTACAGAATGTGGGAAGTCCTTCATCCAGAAATCACATTTAAATCGGCATAGGAGAATTCATACTGGAGAGAAACCCTATGAATGCAGTGACTGTGGGAAGGCCTTCATTAAGAAATCACAACTCCATGAACATCATCGAATTCACACAGGGGAGAAACCATTTATATGTGCTGAGTGTGGGAAAGCCTTCACCATCAGATCAAATCTTATTAAGCACCAGAAAATTCATGCTAAACAGAAACCCTATAAGGGGAGTGACTTTAAGAAGGCCTTAAACTGGAGGCCACAGCTTAGTGCACATCAGAAATCAGATTCCGGGGAAGCAGAGTGCCCAGGGCCACAATCATGGTGTGGGGATACAAAGTAGTGAGAGGCTACAGCTTGACCAAGAAGCAGGAGGTAAAGCCGCCTTACCTCTGGTCAGAAGTATGAATGTCTGGATCACAGAGCTGATGTCCAGTTTCACATATGGGGGAGACATCTTGAAGAAAGTGTTTAAACAGTGTGTGATGGTCGTGCTTAATTCCTGGACAGATACTGGGATTGTCGAGCCCCTGCAAATAATAGTAAATATGAAAGGAGAGGATTTGGCAGTCTTTCTTGTTTCATGTTATGGATAAGCAGCTTTATAAATTCAGGGCTGTATTCGATATTAGCCAAAGGAATTTCTTAATAAGTAGAGTGCTAAGAAAATTTCTCATTGTCTAAGGATGCTGAAATGAAAGCAAAAGTGTAGACCATTCAGAGCTGTAATGAAGAGAATCCAGAAGTTTTTGTGAATATTGACATTAGAGACACAAAGAAAGGATTCTTTCTTTTTCCTTTCAGGAAGTCAGTTATTTATTGTTTACAGTATCAGTATGTGGAAATTTAGATAAACATTTTTCTTTTTTTTTTTTTTTTAAAGATTTTATTTATTTATTTGTCAGAGAGAGAGAGAGCGAGCGAGCACAGGCAGACAGAGTGGCAGGCAGAGGCAGAGGGAGAAGCAGGCTCTCTGCCAAGCAGGAGCCCGATGTGGGACTCGATCCCAGGACGCTGGGATCATGACCTGAGCCGAAGGCAGCCGCTTAACCAACTGAGCCACCCAGGCGTCCCAGATAAACATTTTTCTATTTGACTTTGAGATTAGCAAATCAGAACCACAGGCTTACTTGAATATTCACAGGCCTCTTTAGTTAACCAGTATGTTCCCTTATTTATTAATTCCCTGCCATGACCCAGGTAACTCACACCTAGGAGGCATAAAGTTTACCCATCTTGTATCCATACCCAAAGTGACCAATGAGGTAAGCAGCAGCCCTATAGACTACTTACCATCACCTTAAACTAGCCCTGAGGCCACAGGACTTAGTCTGTCTGCACTTTGAACTCTTAACATTACCCATAGAAATATATATATATATATATATATATATATATATATATATATATATATATATTTTTTTTTTTTTTTTTTTTTTTTAGAAATCTATATTTTTTACTGATTTCTGTTTGGGAAAGAGAAAAATTAAGAAAACGGATTTCAAGACCTAGAATTCTTTTCTTCCAATTTTGTTAATACATTCTCTACATAGTCATCACATGCTGGGTTACCACTGGACACTATTGTTTGCATTTGAATTTGTCTTCTTAAAAAACAGAGTTTCACATTTGGAAGAGTACCCTTCCTGTCCCCTCCAATCTCTACATATTAATCTTACTGTGTTTTCAAACCCTTTCTGTTTTTCCAGACTTATTCCATCAGACTCTAAACGAAATGTTTTATCTTCCAGAATATTTGTGAATTTGTCTTTCCTTTAGATCAACCCATTTTTGTTTTATATATTTTGAGACTTTGTTTTTACATACATTCAAATTTAGAATTGTTACATTTTTCCTGGTTAATTGAAAATCATTATGAAATGTCCATTTTTTAAAAATATTTTATTTATTTATTTGACCAAGATCACAAGTAGGCAGAGAGGCAGGCAGAGAGAGAGGAAGGGAAGCAAGCTCCCTGCTGAGCAGAGTCTCCCATGCGGGACTCGATCCCAGGACCCCGAGATCACGACCTGAGCCAAAGACAAGAGTCTTTAATCCACTGAGCCACCCAGGTGCCCCTGAAGTGTCCATTTTTATTGCTACCGATGCTTTAAAATTTACTACTTCGGATGTTAATACTGTATGTACACATCACTTATTGAAGGCTAATTTAAATTGGTATCCACACCACTCTGGATGAGATGAGCAGCTACAAAAATGGCTCCTTTATTTCACTCTTGACTTACATAGTATTAATGTTATGCATTTGGGTTTTGTAAGTAGCTGAGGTGGTCAGTCATTGTTTCACAGTCAGTATTCCTCTAGATTAATCCTCATATTTTTTAAATTCCTTTTTAAATTCCTTTTTTATTCCTTCTTTCAAGTTTCACTCTAGAATCATTTTCACTCTGATTGAAGAGGACCCTTTACCATTTCTTTTAGTGAGTGCTTGTTTTTGTGTCTTGGAAAATGTCTTTATTTTACCTTCATTTTTGAAAGATAGTTTTACTGAGTATAAGATTCTAAGTTGACAGTTATTTTCTGTGTTAGTATTTTGAATATATTTTGTTAAGGATTGTATTTCACTGTTTTGTTGGAAAATAAGCTTTCAGTGTAATTACCTTTGAAGGTAATGTGCTCCCCTCCCCCCTTTTCTCTGGTTGTTCAAAATTCATGTCTTGTCTTGGGCTGCCAGCAACTACACAGTGATATAACTAGGTGTGATTTTCTATGTCTTTGGGATTTGTAGTGTTTTTAAATCTGTAGCTTAGTGAGGGTTTTTCTTTCCTTCACATTTTGGGAAATTTCTTGCTATTATCTATGCAAAGTATGCTTCTGTTTCATTATCTTCCTCTGCTTTGTCTAGAAATAACCCCATTATTTATACCCTGTTAACCTTTTTCCACTGGTTCTTTCAGATTTTAGTGATGCTTGTCTTCTCTTATACCTGGTGATTTTAAGTCAAGTACTAGACACTGTATATTAAAAATTGTAGAGATGCTGAGATGGTCTGGATGATGCCTTCTTCCAGAGAAGATTTGCCTTTGACTCTAACATGAGACTAGGTGAGAGCATGAACACCCCTGTTTGTCTTCATCCAGTCATGTAATGAGAGTATGTGAAACTGGGCTCCATTCCCCGTGAAGGCTTGTCTCGTTTTTTTTCACTCTTATTGTTAGTGGATACCCTAGAGACATAGACTTGGGGAGATTGCCAGGTGCCTCATCCTGGGAAGGAGCTTATTCCTAGTATTTGTACCAATAGGTCACATAAATTTGTCAAAAATTGTCTTACCTTTCTTGGCCAGCATTTGCTTTAAAAATTAGCATACACCTCTTTTTAATAAATAGCCCCTAATTCCAGAGGTTATGTCTTATCTCTGAGCTTACTCATGTAGTTTCTCACTTCTTGGTAGCTCTCCAGTGCCATCACAGAATTAAATATATTTAATATTTTCTTCCACCATTTTTAGTTCTCAAAGTACTGGTCTGTATCACCTACTCTGTCAGCAGATCCAGTGCACTGAGAGCTGTTCCTTTCTAAGGAATGTGGAGGTCAGAAATATATTTTTTTTTAATTACCAAAACTTTTCCAACTAAAAAAATGAAAATTTTTTCAAACTAAAAAATGAAAATGCTTTGCATGTGACACTGTCACTGAATTTGTGACATTCACTTTTTTGTTGCTAAAAGTGAAGGCATTTACTGTTTTCTTGAAGATTTTGTAAACTTTGGTACATAAGAGAAAATTACCTTTGGTGGGGTCAAATTTTATTATGGTAGCTTCCAGACTTTAGCAAAAGGAGATTGACTAAGAGACTCTCATGTTTCTTTTTTAATAGTGTGGGTTTTTTCCCCCCTTTGGATAATATATAGGAAGTGAAGTTAATGAAGACTAGTCTAAGAGCCCAGGGGTTTGAAAATAAGGATTTTGAAGATTAATTTAGAAGGATTACGGAGATAGTGATTCTCAACCTTTTTATTCCCGGGTACATTTTATTTACTTTTTATTTTTTAAAAAATATTTTATTTATTTATTTTGAGAGAAAGAGACAGAGAGTGCACAAGCAGGGGGAAGGGCAAAGGGCAAGGGAGAAGCAGACTCCCAGCTGAGCAGGGTCCATCTCAGGTCGCTGGGATCATGACCTGAACCGAAGGCAGATGCTTAACCAACTTAGACACCCAGGCACCTTCCAGGCACATCTTAAAAAATACAATTCTACATTACTAAGCTGAAGAAGAAGAAGATGCATTACCTTTTGTCCACAGGATAGTAACATCTAGAAGAAGGGAAGACTTCCTTTTGTGGGCCTCCACATATTTGAAGGGGCACTGGGAATTGATTAGGGAATGGATCATGGACAGTTAACGGGTGAAATGCGAGAGTTGAATCTTATTTAGAAGGAACTCCAAGGTCAGTATGACTGAAGGCATGTGCAGCAAAGACCTTACCAGGGGGAGTAGTATGAATTAGACGTATCTTTTTATGCCACTACTATAATATAATTCATTTTATTTACAGCAAAACTTCCTAAAAACAATTTTACAATCTAAATTTAATTTAAAATGTACCTTAAATTAATTTTAACAATTAAAAAAAATCTCATTCTGTGAATTCAGTAAATGTAAGAAAACTTTCACTCAAACCAACATTTAATCATATATCAGATAATTCATAGGAGAGAGTAGTTTTCTGTTTTACTAAATGTGAGTAGGGCTTCATTTACAAAAGATTATGTCATTACATAATACATTCATAGCAGAGAATTCATGCTGGAAAGAAACCTTATGAATACAATAACTAGAAAATCATCTTGAAACTGAAAAGTTAACTTTCTGAACATCAGCAAATTCACATATGAGAGAAACAAAGGTTAGAAACTAATTTTTCCCCAGAAGCTCCTTTTGGAGACAGAACCCTATAAAAGCAATGACTGGAGAACCCACATGGAAGTTAAAAAAAATTATGCTGCAAGTAGACAAAATAAATGCACTTCGTGTAGAAATAGCTTCATTCAGAAATCAGTTTTCAGTGTTTGTACATGAGTGAAATTGTGTATTTTCTGAAAATGAGAAAGACATCTCTAAGTTCGAACCTGTTATAAATTATTCATACTAGAGTCTTCATCCATAAGTTAATCTTACCAGACATCATAAACAGTGGAGGAGAATAAGTTTTATGAGAATACATCATTTTCTTAAAATGCCATAAAATTCATACCGGAAGGAAACTGAAAGAAGTGTTCCCATAGAAGCAAATTTTACAAGAAATATATTTCCTGGGACGCCTGGGTGGCTCAATTGGTTGGACGACTGCCTTCGGCTCAGGTCATGATCCCGGAGTCCCACATCGGGCTCCCAGCTCCTTGGGGAGTCTGCTTCTCCCTCTGACCTCCTCATCACTCATGCTCTCTCTGTCTCTCAAATAAATAAAATCTTTAAAAGAATATATATTTCCTTTTGTTTATTGGTTAAAGTTCATGCCCATGTCTCAAACCAGTGAGGACAAATAGGCCAGCCCAATAACTGACTTTTTTCTTTTTAAACTTTGCTTAGGAATGGTTTCAAACATAGAGAACAGATAGAAGTCTTCAAGAATAGGAAGAGTACAAAAAATACACATAGTAACCCTTTAACCAAATTCAACCAAAATTAACATTTTGCCCAATATGTTTTATCATTGAAATTACCTTTTAATTTCTTAACAATGTTGGCAAGAAGCAACTGGATTGTATCAGTAAGATAGCTAATTTTCTATTATTAATCATCATAGAAAAATGAATATTAGAGTTCAAGGGAAATGAAATTTCTTCCTTTTCTTCTCCCACTTTCAAGGGCTTTATGATGTCCTTATTCCTCAAAGCGTAGACGCCAGGGTTTAGCATGGGCATGAATACTACAGAATGGAGACCAGCTGATCTTTCCCCAGTGAATGAGATGACATGGGTCATACATATGCGAAATTGGCACTGCTCTAATGGTAGAGAAGGACAATCCCTGGATGCAAGGCACAGTTTGAAAAGGCTTTTTGCCTCTCCTCTGAGGACCAGATAGAGGTAGGAAAGGATATTACCCAGGAAAGGAGTTCCCATCCAATGGAGAACAATGCCAACTCACTGACAGAAGTGTCCCCACAAGACAACAGCCTTTCTTTTAATTAAAAACAAAACAAAACACTGAAACATACATATAACTGTGTAAGTGTGACATATTTTATCTCCTGAATTTTGCACTTTCTTCACTCATAGCAACTCCAGCCACACAGTCTGTGAGTAGATAAGCAATGGTAGTCAACGTCATAGTTTTCTTTTTACCCTAGCATACAGACACATTAATATCTTTGCACACATATCAGTGTGTTTTCATTGTCTAAGATGGGCTTTTATTATTTACACAGTTTTGCATATTTTGCACTCAGTAACTTGTACCTACTGAAAAAGGTCCATGGTGTGGACAGGTCATAATTTGTTCAGCCAACTCTGACACTGTTTATTCTCATTTTTGTCATTAGGAAAAATGCTCCATAATCGCCCTCAAGAGGTAGGATAACATAATGAGCTAACAGACAGTCATAACCATGTCCTTACGTACTGGAGCTTTTTTTTTTTTTCTTTCTTTCTGTAACCTACTTCTACTAGTGAGACTGATGGATTGAATTGTGTTTTCTTATTTTAATAGAAATTACCAGGTATCAATGGGATAAGACTAACGTTTCATATTTCCAACATTAAATAAAGCTACCCTTCTACTAAAAATGGTTACTTTTTAACTTTGAGAAGTTTTCTGATTTCAAAGTGAGAACTTGCTTTTATTTACATATTAATATACCTCTTTAAATGTTTCTTGGCCATTTAATTTGCTATTCCATAAGTTGCCTTATTAACCATTTATTCATCTTTCTTTTTGGATTATTGTTAATTTGTGGCAGTTTTTTGTATGTTAAAGGTAGTAACTCCTTTAAGAAAACTATTGCCTGACTCTTGACTTTGTGTATATTTTCCCATTCACATGATTTTATTTTTTTACATGTTTGAATGTGTCTGTGTCTTCATTCGGTTTCTGAACTTCTAGTCTTAGTTAACCTTCACATACTACAAGATTTTTTAAGTGTCTTTTTTTGGTATGTACTGTATTTCTTTTGGGAAAGTGTTTTTTTTTTTTTCCCCTTGGGCATGGATAGCCACTTTCACAACTGTAGACAGTGTTAGTTTGCAGAGCAATTCTAATGCTTTTCCCTCACTACTTATTTGGTTAGCATCTTTTGAAGATGTTAGTGGCCAGGTAATTGACTTAGGTCAGGAAAAGCAAAACACTGGTCGATGTATTCTGGGAAAATCTTTGCTTTCCTAAGAAAAGGGTTAGATTTA
Source organism: Mellivora capensis (assembly GCA_004024625.1). Taxonomy (NCBI): domain Eukaryota; kingdom Metazoa; phylum Chordata; class Mammalia; order Carnivora; family Mustelidae; genus Mellivora; species Mellivora capensis. Next base: position 186,128 of record PISX010001499.1, read on the forward strand.
ACTGTGCCGTCAATTTACCCTTCTTCCTGCCTTGCACATGATGCCTGGGACAGTGGCAGCCTTCTCTCACCTGTAGGGGAAAGAATCAGAAACACTGGTCATGAGAGTATTTAGTCAACGCTAGTAGCAAGTTACCTCCAGACTTGTTAGGTAATAGAAATAAACAGGTTTTGCATAAACCAATATATTCTAGGTTTCTCTTGTATCTGAAACCATGCTTAAATTTACTCAGGCATCAAGATTTATAAAGTAATCCATCTTTTTTTCCCAAATTTTATTTAAATTCTAGTTAGTTAACATGTAGTGTAATTTGGTTTCAGGAATAGAATTTAGTGATTAATCACTTATGTATTATATCCAGTGCTCAACAGAACAAGTGCCCTCCTTAATACCTATCACCCATTTAGCCCATCCCCTGCCTACCTCCCTCCATCTACCCTCAGTTTGTTCTCTATAGTTCAGAGTCTCTTATGGTTTGCTTCTCTCTCTCTCTCTCTTTTTTCCCTTCCTCTATGTTCATCCATTTTGTTTCTTAAATTCCACGTAGGAGTGAAATCATATGGTATTTGTCTTTTTTCTTTTAAAATAGAAAAATATTTAAAAACCCCAGTAGATAACCCTACATAAACTTAGGTAGAAAGATAGAAAATTTATATAAGATCACAGACCTGTACCCCTGAAAAAAATAATATGTTACATATTAGTTTTTTAAAAATTTACATAAGATTTGTAATGAGTAAGAGGAACTACAAATGATACTGGATCAATTAATAGAATCGAAAGAGAATACTACTTAGAGTGAGTGATTACCTGGCAAGACATACTTTGAAAAGGAAATGAAAAAAGTTGATAACCATAAAATAAATTGTAAATATTATTGCAGAGCAACTGTTTAAAATGACCAGAAACATAGGAAGAGTTTTCTTAAATAGGACATAGATAATGAAGTATAAAGGAAAATATGATAAATTTGGCTTTTCAAAATTAAAAATTTGTCCTTTGAAAGGTATTGCTAAGAAAATGAAAAGGCAAGATACAGAATGGGAGAGAATATTTGCAATAGATATCTGACAAAAGATTTATATTCTGAAAGTATAAGCAAATTTACAACCAAATTGTAAGAAGGCAAATAATCCAATAAAAAATGGCAAAAAACTCAAGCAAATTGTTTATGAAAGATGTGACATGGCCAAGAAGGACAAGAAAGGATTTTCAACATTAACCATCAAAGAAATACTAACTAAAATCACAGTGATACCTCTACACTCATTAAAATGACTAAAATTAAAATGATTGGCAGCAACAAGTGTTAGAAAATGTGGAGCAACTGGAACTCATTTGCAGCAAGTGGAGATTTGAAATGACATAAACACTTTAGATAATAGTTTGCAAATTCTTAAACAGTTAAAATACATAGGTACCATACAACCGAGCCATTCCACTCCCGTATTAAACTGAAGAGTAACAAAAACTTGATGTCTATACAGATTTGTACATGATTGTTTATAGTTTTATTCATAATAGCTTCAAACTGAAAACAGCCCACATGTCCATCATCAAGTGAGTAAATATCCAAAATGTGGGCTATCCATAAATGACTACTGCAATGCTATTCAGCAATAAAGAGCAATGACTTCTGACATGTGCAACAACACAGATGAATTTAAAAGTCGTTTTGAGTAAAAGAAGCCAGACATAAACAAGTATCACTTACTGAATAATTGCATTTATATGAAATCCTGGAAATTCAATAGTGAAGTGACACAAATCAGATTGGTGGTTGCCTGGGGCTGGGGGTAGAGGGAGGGATGGCCATCAAAGGGTACAAGGAATGTTTTGGGAATGATTTACATGTTCTGTATTTTTATTGTTTTGGTGGTTTCATAGATGTACACAACTGTCAAATACATTGAATACTAAATGGATGCAATTTGTTGTATGTAAATTATGTCAATAAATTTGATTTTTAAAAGACAAAATGAAAAGATGGATTCATATCTCATTTTATTTTTTTTTTATTTATTTGACAGACAGAGATCACAAGTAGGCAGAGAGGCAGGCAGAGAGGGAGAGGGAAGTAGGCTCCCTGCTGAGCAAAGAGCCCAATGCGGGGCTTGATCCCAGGACACTGAGATCATGACCTGAGCCGAAGGCAGAGGCTTTAACCCACTGGGCCACCCAGACAACTCTCATATCTCATTTTATTTTTTTTTAAAGATTTTATTTATTTATTGGACAGAGAGAGAGATCACAAGTAGGCAGAGAGGCAGGCAGAGAGAGAGGGAGAAGCAGGCTCCCCACTGAGCAGAGAGCCCGATGCAGGGCTGGATCCCAGCACCCTGAGATCATGACCTGAGGCACCCGAAGGCGGAGGCTTAACCCACTGAGCCACCCAGGTGCCCCTCATGTCTCATTTTAGTACATGTTTAGAGACCAGATAATTTTATTAATTCAAATTATTCCAAATCCTAGAGATAGCATTTCCCAATATATTTTTTATAATTCCCAATATACTTTATGCTTCTCATTGCTTCATTGAAATTTAAAAATACGCCATCACTAGGTGAGGGGGGGCAAGATGGTGGAAGAGCAGGGGACGTTGTTTCATTTGGTCCCTCGAATTTAGCTGGATATCTGTCAAACCATTTTGGACACCCACGAATTCAGCGTGAGATGTAAGAAAATATATCTTGAAATCTACAAACAGATGAATGACTGCTTTTTGCAAGATAGTACGTTCAGAGTTGTGAATCTGCAGAAAAATATTGGAAGATCAACGGAGGGGGGAAGGAGCCTCCATAAGTTGGCTACTAGGAATTGATATAACACCAGAGCACAAAATTGGAACCCTTAGAAATCTGCAGTGAGAGACATCCCTTTCTGAAAAGGACTCAGGGGATGAAAAAGGCAGAATTCGAGGTGGGTGACTGTGGTCTCAGGATCACAGGAGACGCAAAGAATGGGAGTGCCTGAACCAACAGACTGCTCAAGCAGCGGAGCGGAGGAACGTTATGGTCAGTGAGCCTAGGAGGAACCCTCAGCTCTGGTTGCCATAAACCACGAGCCAGCCAGTAGGGAGACTGCTCTATGCCTGAACACCTGGAAAAGGACTGGAATGTGCAGGCTGGTTACCATCCCCTTGAAGGGGTGAAATGGCTGCACCCACAACTGGATGATAGCTCTCAGGGTGTCAGTGACCCTGGAAAGGACAGTAGGGCGGCACCCATCCATGACCTGGGAGTAGTGCTGCAGGGTGTGTGCATGAGCCCACAAATGCTCACAGTCCCAAAGACATAAAGTGCAGAGATGCTCTTGGGTCCCTGGGAATCCCCCTAGGAGAATTGCAGTGGGCACAGCCCATGGGAGTCTGTGGAGCTTGGTGCACACAGAAAAGGAGATGGTTTGACCAGAGAGTTTATTGAAGAGGAATGACTGCAATCTTGTGGCTCTGGGCCAGAGATCCAGTCATGGCCATTTTTGCTCTGACCATCTGAAGAGGCTGGGAAAGCGTCCAGGGAACAAAAGCCACATAGAGCACCAGCTTACATGAAGCCCATCCCCTTGACAACAGGTGTGGCAACTCCGCCCAGGCAAGGATATCTGAGAAGCAGTACAGTAGGCCCCTCCCCTAGAAGACAGACTGGAAGAACAGGTGAAGGACAAGCTTATGGATCCCAGGAGACTATAAAGCTCCAGCACCAGGGAAAACAGTACATTGAGCTCCAGGTTTTTTCCTCATGACTTGTTTATCCTTTGGTCTAAAATTTTCCATTTCTTTTTTTTTTCTTTACCTTTTTCCCACTTCAACTAGGTTCATATTTTACCAACTTTTTAAAAATTTTTTTATTTATTTGACAGACAGAGATCACAAGTAGGCAGAGAGGCAGGCAGAGAGAGGAGGAAGCAGGCTCCCCACCAAGCAGAGAGCCCGATATGGGGCTCGATCCCAGGACTCTGGCATCATGACCTGAGCCGAAGGCAGAGGCTTTAACCCACTGAGCCACCCAGGCACCCCAGCAACTTATGTTTTTAAGTCACTTTTTAACTTTTGTTTTTTCACATCTACAGTTTAAAGATGTATACTTCATTCTATTTCTTTTCCATCTATTCAATTTTATTTTTATATAAATATGTTTGCTTTATTTGCAATTTTGGGATGTAGTGTCAATTAACACACAGACTAAAATTCAATCAGGAACAAGCAGATCACCCTGTGAGATTATATTCATTCTCTCTCCCCACTACCACCTTTTTAAAAATATAGTTTTGTTGCATTTTGGCTTCAGGTGGTGGTTTCTGACCACTGTGGATTTTTTTCTAGGGTGTATTTTGCTTGGGTCATGTTTGATATTTTGGACTTGGTTCATTTTCTTACCCATCCTTTCCTGGGCAGAATGATTAGAAGGAGGAACTCACAACAAAGAAAAGAACCGGGGGCAATGTTCTTTGCCACAGAGCTAATCAATATGGATATAAGATGTCAGAGTTGGAATTCAGAATAGCAATGATTAAGTTAATAGCTAGGCTTGAGAAAAGTATAAATGACAATAGAATCTCTAAAGGGAGAAATGAGATCTAATCAGGCCGAACTAAAAATACTATGAATGAGATGTAGTCTAAATTGGATGCTCTAACAGTTAATGAGGTCAATGAGGCAGAAGAGAGAATAAGTGATCTAGAGGACAGGCTGATGGAAAGAAAGGAAGTTGAGGAAAAGAGAAAGATAACTAGTAGCCCATGAAGAAAGGCTTCGAGAATTTAATGATGCCTTGAAATGAACCAATGTCTGTACAATTGGGATCCCAGAGGGCTGGAGAGAGAGAGAGAGAGAGAGAGAGAGAGAGAGAGCTAGAAGGTATAGGTATAGCTGAGCAAATAATGTCTGAGAACTTCCTTAATCTGGGGAAGAAAGTAAACATCCATGTACCAGGAGGCAGAGAGGACCCCTCCCAAAATCAATAAAAAATAGATCAACACCCTGATGCATAATAATGAAGCTTGCAAATCTTAGAGGCAAAGAAGCTATCCTGGAAGGAGCTAGGGGGAGGAGGTTTCTTACGTATGGAGGGAGGAACATCAGAATAACATCAGACCTATCCACAGAAACCTGGCAAGCCAGAAAAGGCTGGCAAGATATATTCAGGGTACTAAATGAGAAGAACATGCAGTCAAGAGTACTTATTCAGCAAGGCTGTCATTCAGAATGGAAGGAGAGATAAAGAGCTTCCAGGATAGATAGAAACTGAAAGAATATGTGACCACCAAGCCAGCCCTGCAAGAAATATTAAGGCGGGATTCTGTAAGTGAAGAGAGACCCCAAGAATAACATAGACCAGAAAATAACAGAGACAATCTACAGAAAGAGGGACTTCACGGGCACTACAATGGCACTAAGTTAATATTTTTAAATAGTCTGAATGTAAATGGGCTGAATGCTCCAACCAAAAGACATGGGGTTTCAGATTGGATTAAAAAAAGCAAGCGGCATCTATGTGCTGTCTACAAGAGACTCATTTTAGACCTGAAGAAACCTCCAGACTGAAAGTGAGGGGGTGGAGAACCATTTACCACACTGATGAACCTCAAAAGAAAGCTGGGGTAGTAATCCTCAAATCAGACAAATTCGATTTTCTTTACCTGGTTTTGGTATCAGGGTAATGGTGACCTGATAGAACAAATTTGGAAGTTTTTCTTCCTTTTCTATTTCCTGGAATAGTTGGAGAAGAACAGGAACTAATTTTTCATTAAATGTTTGGTAGAGGGGCACCTGGGTGGCTCAGTGGGTTAAGCCTCTGCCTTCAGCTCAGGTCATGATCTCAGGGTCCTGGGATAGAGCCCCGCATCGGGCTCTCTGCTCATTGGGGAGCCTGCTTCCCTCCCTTTCTCTGTCTGCCTCTCTGCCTACTTGTGACCTCTCTCTCTCTCTCTGTAAAAAAAAAAAAATGTTTGGTAGAATTCACCTGTGAAGCCATCTGGTCCTGGACTTTTGTTTGTTGTGAATTTTTTTAATCACTGAATCAATTTCTTTGCTGGCTATCCTGTTTCTAGGAATTTATCCAATTTTCTCTAGGTTGTCCCGTTTTTTGGCATGCAATTTTTCATAATGTTCTCTTATAGTTGTTTGTATTTCTGGGGTGTTCATTGTTATTTCTCCTCTCTCATTTGTGATTTTATTTGGGTCCTTACTCTTTTCTTCTTGATAAGTCTGGCTAGAGGTTTGTCTTTTTTTTTTTTTTTTTAGTATTTAAAGATTTTTATTTATTTATTAGAGAGAGAGAGAGAGAGAGAGAGAGAGAGAGAATGAATGGTGGGGAAGAGGCAGAGAGGAAAAGAGAGAGAGAGAGAGAAGTAGAATGCCTGCTGAGCAGTAAACCCAATGTGGGGCTTGATCCCAGGACCCAGAGATGCCAGCCACCCAGCTGCCCCAAGATTTGTCAATTTTATTAATTTTTTCAAAGAACTAGCTCCTGGTTTCATTAATCTGTTCTATTATGTGGTTTTGTTTGTTTGTTTGTTTGTTTCTATATTATTTTCTCTAATCTTATTATCTCCTTCCTTCTGCTGGCCTTAGGCTTTGCTTGTTATTCTTTTTCTAGCTTCTTCAGCTGCAAAGTTAGTTTATTTGAGATTTTTTTCTTGCTTCTTGAAGTAGGCCTGTATTGCTATATACTTCCCTCTTAGTACTGCTTTTGCGGTATCCCAAAGGTTTGGACCATTTCATTTTCATTTGTTTCCATGTATTTTTTTTTAATTTTTATTTATTTATTTGTTTATTTTTTGGTTTCCTGGTTGACCCATTCATTATTTAGTAGCATGTTATTTGTTTGATGGAGTCACTGAGTTCCCTAAGTACATTCTCATATTACATAATTCTTTCTCTTTTTTGTTCAGCTTCATTGCTTTCCATTACTTTATATTCTACATCTTTAATTCTTTCCCTTGTTTCTTCCAGCCTGATATTCATTGCATTGTGTTTCTAATTTCAGTTATTTCACTCTTCATCTCTGATTCTTTTTTTAAGTCTTTTGTCTCTGTGGTATGGGTCTCACTGATGTCTTCCATTCTTTTCTCAAGTCCAGTGAGTATCCTTATGATCATTGCCTTAACTACTTCACGCATGTTACTTACATCTGTTTCACTTAGATCTCTGGCTTGGCCTTATCTTGTTCTTTCATTTGGGATAAATTCCTCTGTCTTCTCATTTTTTCTTTTTCTTTTTTTTTTAAGATTTTATTTATTTATTTGACAGACAGGGATCACAAGTAGGCAGAGAGGCAGGCAGAGAGAGAGAGGAGGAAGCAGGCTCTCCGCAGAACAGAGAGCCAATGAGGGGCTCCATCCCAGGACCCTGCGATCATGATCTGAGCCAAAGGCAGAGGCTTTAACCCACTGAGCCACCCAGGCACCCTTTTTTTTCTTTTTTT
>PISX010001500.1:0-194199 GCA_004024625.1 Mellivora capensis
TTTTTTTTTGTAATGCACTTTAGGTAGAAAGATAAAGATAAATTGTAAAGATGAAAATTCTGTATACCTGATAGAGCCGTGCCAACTTCTTAAGAATACAAAGTTAGCATGGCCCTATCAATATCAGACAAAGTAGACTTCAGGACAAACATTTTACTAATCATAAGAAATATGATGTCATAATAAGCGAAATCAGAATGACATAGGATCCTAATTGTATTTGCATCTCATAACAGAGCTTCAAAGTAGTTGAAGAGATAAATTAAAGAAACTAAAGAGAGAAAAACATGACAAATTTAACCCCCCACTCAGTAATTAATAGAATGACCTGAACAAATACTAGTAGTGAATACAGAAGGTCTGAACACTATCAAACAATTTGACCTATTTGACTTTTACAGAACAATTTTAGAATGTATATAGTTTAAGTGTGTATGGAACATTGACTGAGATAGTCCATATAATGAGCCATAACACAAAAGTCCAGAAATTCTACAAGGTATATTCTCTAACTAAAGCTATATCAAATTATAAATCAGTAACAAATAAGATAGTATAAAATATCTTAATATTTTCAAATTAACATGTTTCTAAACAATGGGTAAAGGGAGAAAAATGTTTAAAACTGGATGTTAAATATAACACAGTAATATCAAAATTTTAACTGAACTTAGACTAGAGGTTGAAAGGGAAATCTATAGTCCCTAACAGTATGTTTGAGAAAAACAGGAGAGTTTAAAATCAATGATCTCTATTTTCTCAATAGGACTCATAAAAAAGAGGAGCAAATTAAATCCAAGACAAGTCAAATACAAGGAATGACAAAGATTATAACTCAATAAAATAAAAAGAGAGTAGCAAAAGTCTATATATTACTTACTCTTTGAAAATATTAAAAACTAAATTGACAATACTTTCAAGGAAAAAGTAGAAAACTAGAAAGTACACTATGGAGAGTCGATACCTCTTCAAATCCAATAGATATTAAGAGTATAAAATGTTCATTGTAAACAACTTTATATCAAGAAATAAATAAATGAATACATTTCTTGAGAAATACAAATAATTAAAACTAACCATAAGAAATAGGAAATTTGAATAATCCTAGATTTATCAAAAATACTGAATTTATAGTAATAATTTCACTAATGGGGCGCCTGGATGGCTCAGTGAGTTAAAGCCTCTGCCTTCTGCTCAGGTCATGATCACAGGATCTTGGAATAGAGCCCAGCATCGGCAGGCATCCTGCTCTCTGCTCAGTGGGGAGCCTGCTTCCTCCTCTCTCTCTCTCTGCCTGTCTCTCTGCCTACTTGTGATATCTCTCTGTGTCAAATAAATAAATAAAATCTTTAAAAAAAAAAAAGTAATGATTTCACTAAGAAAACTCCAGGTTCAGATAGTGTCAGTAGTGAAGTCTAGCAAATATGTACCTTTACCTGCATCTCTCCTTCTCCAAGTGGGCACAGGGTAAGGCTAAATAAGACAGGTTGTGATTTTTCCCACAAGGGAAAAGAGCAAGTGGGTGTCAAAGTCAGAAAACTCTAATACTGTAATATGATAGTGTGTTAAAGAATTAAATATAGCATAAAGGTTAAAGAGCTAGAGTTTCAAAAATAAATATAGCTGCTATAGTTAATGAATACATAATAATATAAAAAGGTAAATTATGGCACTAAAACATTTAAAAGGAAGGGAGTAAAAGGGTGAAGTTTTTTTTTTAATCAAAGTTGTTACCAGTGTAAAATAGACTATTATATCTCTGAGATATTATAAGCAACTATCATGGCAATCAGAAAAGAAAAACCAGGGGTGACTGGGTGGCTCAGTGGATTAAGCCTCTACCTTCAGCTCAGGTCATGATCTTAGGGTCCTGGGATGGAGCCCCGCATCAGGCGCTCTGCTTGGTGGGGAGCCTGCTTCCCCCTCTCTCTCTCTGCCTGCTTATCTGCCTGCTTGTGATCTCTCTCTCTCTCTCTCTCTGTCAAATAAATAAATAATAAAATCTGTTTTTAAAAAAGGAAAAACCTATAGTAGATTCACAAAAGAAAATGATAAGAGAATCAGAGCATACAATCATAGTAAATCACCAATTCACGAAGGAAGACATCAAGATAGGAGAAAAGGAACAATGGAACTATAAAATAGCCAGGAAGCAATAAGACTATATTAGTAAGTCCTTAGGTACTATTAATTACTCTAAATAAAAATGGATTGAATTCTCCATACCATAGGCACAGAGTGGCAGGCTCAAAACAAAACAAAAAAGGAACCAACTATATGCTGCTTGTAAGAGACTCACTTCTGCTTTAGCAACATGTAGGCTTAAAGTCAAGGGATTCCCCTGTTGAAGGAATTTTAAAGGCTGCTTTTAGGCAAACAGGCTTGAGTAATGGAATGCAGAAAGGGCCATAGGGACCACCTGGCCGAATACGGACAGGCCACCAGGCAACCCACCCCAAAATATCCATAGGCACTAACTGACCAGATTACTTAGGACTGGGCACAGTTCCCAAAAAAGGAAGATTCCATGTGCTTCTTCCTCATCTTCCACCTTTAAAAGTAGCCCCCACCCACTGCCTCATTGCAGGCAGCCTCTCCTCTGCTGTCCTGCCAATATCCGTCTTCTGGTGGAGGGACCTAACAGATAGACAGTACATTCCATTACAACAGCAAGAGAATACACATTTCTTCTCCAGCATGCATGGGACATTCTCCAGGATAGAGAGTGTTAGGCTACAAGAGAAGGCTTAACAAATTTTAAAAGACTGAAATCATACCAAATATCTTTACTAAATATAATGGTTTGAAAAATAGAAATCCACAACAAAAGGAAACTTAAAAAATTATGAATATGTGGAATTAAACAACATACTCCTGAACAGCGAATGAATCAAAGAAGAAACCAGAAGGAATAATAATCTCAAACAAATGAAAATAAAAACACAACATATCAAAACTAATGGGATTGGCAAAAGTAGTTCTAAGAGATAAGTTTATAGTAAGAAATAACTTTATTAATTTTAAAAAAAAACCTAGATCTCAAATAAGCAACCAAACTGCACACCTCAAGGAACTAGAAAAAGAAGAGTAAGTAAAGTCCAAAATTAGCAGAAAGAAGGAATTTTGGGGGTTCCCAGTTCATATAAAATTTATGTCTACACTATACTGCAGTCTATTAAGTGTGTAATAGCATTATATCTTCTAGAAAAGTATGTATTTTAAGTACTTTATTGCTTAAAAACACCATCATCTGAGCTTTCTGTAAGTCATAATCACTGACCACAGATCACCCTAATATAATAATGCAAAAATTTGAAATATTGTGAGGTTTACCAAAATGTGACATGAAGACACAAAGTGAGCTGTTATAAAATTGCATTGATAAGTGCTTCACACAGGAGTGCCCAAAACCTTCAATTTGTTAAAAAAAAAAAAAAGTATCGACAAAGTGCAATAAAGCAAGGTGCAATAAAATGAGGTATGCCTGTATAAAATATTCATGGGTAGGAAAACTGTTGAGATTTCCGTTCTCCCCAAATTGATCTATAGTTCCAAGACAATCCCACCCATAATCAGAGAATCTGGCACACTACTTTTAAAAGGCATATGAAAATGCAAAGAACCTAGAGTAGCCAAAACAATTTTTTTTGAAAATCAAGAACAAATTTGGAGAAGGTACACTACAAATTTCATGACTTACTTGCAAAGATTTTCTTTTATAATTTCCTAGACATTTTATATTTTAAAATATTTAATCTGATATATTTCAAATAGTTTTTGTGTATGTTGTGAGGCACAAGTGAAATTACATGTATTTTTTTCTCCTCCTGGCATGGATATTGGGTAATCTAGTACTATTTACTGCAAGTTTATGTTTCCCCATTGAATTTCCTTACCTATATCTAGGTTAGTTTCTGGATTCCCTGTCTCAACATCATCCTGTCTTTGTTGTGGTAACTTTATAGTAAGTCACAACTGTATAATTATCCACACCAAAATACTAATTAGAATTTATTGAACACCTACTATCTGCCACATGTTTTCTGAACATTTTTGTTACACGTTTTCTTGAACCTGCTCTACAGTTTTGGGAGATGATGTGGACTATTATTTTTATCATATACATCTAGAAACTGAGAAAAAAAAATGCTCATGTCCATTGCTTTCATGCAAGGGAGTTTGGATTTAAACCCGTGTGTTTCAATGCTAGGTCTTCTGTAATTAAACATTATACTTTTGGGGCTCTTTATACTTTATGCCTGACAATAGGCTTCCATGAACCTTGTTTAATATATTTGAATTTTCCTCTTTACAGATAAGGTAACTAAAGCTAAAAGAGGCAAATTGATTAGCTCAAAGTCAATCACCTGGTAAATGATACAACCTGATATAAATCAATGTCTTTGTACCTCACAGCCTCCATTCTTCCCATTTGAGTTATTGGAAGTTAGCAAAAGCCTCTTGTTTCACTGAACTCAGATATTAATGTATCTGTCAAGGTGTATTCTGTAGAGGCAGTGGTCCCTATGGTGAGAAAATTAGACCTAAGCTCCGAAGTTTCTTCTCCAGTACATTAACCAATATAAACAGACATTCTTGAAGGTTGAAAAGCACCCTGAGTTTTTCTTTTTGTTCCAATGACAGCAATTGTGTGTGTGTATTGGAATGAAAATGGTTGGCATGGATTCATACACCCTGTGAAGAGTTATTGCTTCTTGCATCACTAACCCAGGGATCATCATTTAAGTCCTGCATTATCAGTCTGGCTCTTTCCTCATGTATTAAAATCTCCTTTTAAGTACTATGACTACGATTTCTCAATCACAAGTCCCAGTTCATCCTCAGATTTTTTGTTTTGTTTTGTTTTTGGGTTTTTCTTGGCTAGGAGTCCATGAAAATAAAATTTTTACCATCTTACCATCCTCTGTAAATATAATCAAAGCAAATTCATTGGGATTTATGTCACTTTGGGCAAGACATACCAGAAATATCCTTAATATGTTAGTCTGATTAGTGTTCTTGCTTTCTGAGCTGTAGGCTGTTTGTAGGATTCGCAAAATGGTAGTGATTGTTTCAGCTTTCCTGTCAACCACTTAATCCTGGTAGCTATTTAGTCCTGTTGGTTACAGCCTGTAGATTAATAGATTTTAAAGCTCCTCCCACTGTCTGGGCGGTAACATCTTCCATTCTAGCTGAAACTTTTGCAAACTAGGTGTAATATGAGATCCAAAGGAAATGACGCCTAGTGGTAAACTTGGGTGTCCTGACATTGCACCCCAACTCACGAGTGCACACAGCTTCAGCGGGTTCTTTTGCATCTCTAGAAGGAAGCTGTGGTCTTAGTAAATTGCTGGGTTTCAATGGCTGTGTTTTCCTCCCCATGTGAGTCAATTTTTGTCATGTTTTTGAATCCGTATAAGAAAATCTGATCAAGCTCTCCGATTTCTCTGCTGGTCTGTGTTCATGGGTACATTGAAGCTTCCATGAATACTCAATTTATTCCTGACAGGAGATTTATTCAGTGTCATCAACTAAAACCGAACATATTTTGCCAGCCTTACCCAATTATATCAGTAATACTCCACTCCCCGCACTGAACAAATCTATTTTCTGATTTTGCAGAAAGGCATATGTCACTTAGAGACAAAAATTCATAAAACACTCAGCTTTCTGAATCCAATTCAGTGTCTCTTTAAATTGCATTTTGGGCAGTCTCGTGGGGAATGCATACGTGTAAAAACCGACTTGAAAATAGGCAGGGATTTTTATGGGCCCTTTCTATCATTATGTTCTCTCTAATTATTTTCTTTGCTTTTTACCCCCATTTCTATTCCTCACCTAAAGTCTCCTCATTTAGAATTCCACCAGAATATGCATACATAGTTGTTCACTCTCAGAAGTGCAGTCTGTAAAAATAGACCAAGTCATGGACTGTTGGTTAGATTGGGATCCTGGAGAGAAGCTGACCAATCTCTGCCATTTCTAAGATGAGAAACAAAGGTCTGGACAATAAAGGAGACTCACCTAACCAGCACTGCAAAGAAAAAAAAAAACAGAGCTAATATCATCAGAGTAGCACCCTAATAAAAATAATGATGTTGAAGATCATAATATTTGCCAGGGACTGCAATGACCATGTTAAATATATAATTATTAAGTACTATGATGTTGTTTTATTATTACCATCACTATTTTACTTTAAACCTCACAATAATCATATGCAAAAGATACTATACATGTGCCAAGTATATATATGGAAAATAAAGTCCTGTAAGTTACAAGGGCTACAGGATGTGCCCAAACCAAATGTGTAGGGAAGCAGGCAGTGAAGCTTAGGCTGCATTTCTCTAAAATCTAAGCTCTTGATCACTCCACCTGTTCTCCACTCTGTTTTTTCTTCCCTGGTGTGTCCTCACAAGCCCTCCAAAAGTCACTCCTCAGCAGTCACAAAGCCAAGACTGGGGGCCTTCCCTACCTCGATTCTCTCCTACCCTTCTCACTGAGGTTCAGTGAACCTTCAAAACGCAGTATGTTTTCTGAATGGACTGCATAGTCAGTCAACACTACACTGGGGGGCTGTGGGGGGGTCAGGAATCTCCTTCCTTCCTCCAGCAGCTCTCAAGGTGCCTGCCTGTTTCCTTATGAGCTAGTACAGGCTTCCTTAAAAGTCAGATCGTAATGTAACAATAAACATTAGAGATGAACCAAGACATGGTGGCATCATGGCAAACGTTCCCTCATGCCTGGAAACTCACCAATATTGTGGTTAAGGTTACTATGAGAATAAATTTTCCTGACTGGAATTGAGCTCAACTTCTTATTTAATGTCCTGCTCACATCCCCACTGTGCCTAATTTATAATCCTCGAGGACCTAAGGGGCATTGGGAGGCTGAGAGACTATAACCTTGTTCTGTTGTTCCAGAAATGTGTCAGAGTGAGACTTGTGGTTTTCATTTTGAGATGGCTGGCAGTATGGAAGGTAGTATTAAAGAGAAGCTAGTATTTACGGAATTTACACATTTCATGCATAAAATCTAAATTGGTTTAATTCCTCCTATTTTAGTTTAAAGAGTGCATGTGGGAATAGGAAGGTATCTATCTCTTTCTTCATCCAAAACATAAGTATCTTTAAAAATTTGTGTATCAAATGAGATGAAAACTTCATTTTTCAAGATTTTTCTCCTGACTATATGCAAAGAAATAGCATTTTCCCCCTTTTAAATTACAGGGGATAATATCCTCTCTGTTAGTGTGAATCAGGCAAAAGCTCTGTGCTGTTCTCTTAGAAGTAATTAATCTTTGACATTCACTTCAAAATTCACAATATTTCAAATTTATGGTTCCTCATGGGTCTCTATAGTGGGTTGCAAGAAAAAAACCCTACTTTTATGTTTGACACCAAAAATTCATTTGCCCAACAAATGTTAACTTCTATATTATTTCAATGTTGCTGAATGTGCTAATTTCTGTTCCTGTGAGACTATCAACCCCATAATGCTGAATCAAATAGCTTCAGATAAGATATTCCAACTTGTATCTACCTCCTAAATTTCTGACTTGTGCCCATCACTAGTTGTAAAGCACCTATCACTTCTGATGAGTTGAGTTCACTTAAAGGCTAAATGCATTCGTTATCTTGCACACTTTACCCAGTGAAGTCAGGGGGGAGTTTTACTTCAAATACGCATGAAGGCACTAGGTTTTCAATGATCATTATATGAACTATGAAAGAAATAAAATATGCAGGACTCACAGACATGGCGTATTAATATTCCTTGGTTTTTTATTCATGTTAAGTGTTTCCTTGGGGGATTTTGTTTTTTTCTGCCTAATGTAGGAGATCAATCAACTTCACCATTAGGCATTTAAAATTACTGTGGAAAAACTTTATTTTTATGTCTCTGTAAACAAGACTCAGTCCAAATGCTAATACTGAAGTTATTTTGATACTAACACATTTCTGATCAGCTAAAAACCACCAATTTTTCTCCAGTTCTATGTAGGTGATCTAGACTGTAAGGGAAATGTGATTCTGTCTCTATTGTCCTAATCATGACTGAACCAAGCCCTTCAGAATATGTAAGATGTTTATGTAAGTATTATGTAAGTAATATGTAAGTATTTTTAAAAGTAGAGAGAAAAAGCTCTGCAACATAAATTATGATGGCTAGAAAAACAATCTCAATATATCACTTTATATAAAACAGCTCTCTGTTGTCTCTACTTGCTTAAACAGAACTTAAAATGAAAAATCGTTATTTTAAATATGAATCTGTAAGGAAAGAATAGCAATGCATTACCTGAAAATGTTTTTCATATCTTTTCTTATAAAAGCCATTCAGAAGCAGAGAGCCTCTGGTCTCTGGTTTTTCTAGAGACCCTTCCGTGTCTCTGCTCTGCTTTCTCAGCACCCTGTCCATACCTCTGTCTCAAATATGGTCAAGTCAGGTCATGTGCTTGTCTTCCTTCCTAGGTAGTTTCCTTAGGAGACTAAGGTTTATTCAACTCTGGATCTCCAGAGACCGGCACAGTATTTGGCATAGAATATAAACTTGGTAAATATCATGAGGAAGTAAAGAGGAAAAAAGAGGAAAGGAAGGGGAAAAGGGAAGGGGCAGAAGGAGAGAAAAAATTAGTTGACTAAAGAATGGGAGTTCAGTAATCAGTCAGGTTGAGAATTTTTGAAATCTTTAAGTTCTGGGTCTCTTTAGTTTAAAATGTTTTCCCCCAGGGTGCCGGGTGGCTCAGTGGGTTAAAGCCTCTGCCTTCGGCTCAGGTCATGATCTCAGGGTCCTGGGATCGAGCCCCACGTCTGGCTCTCTGCTCAGCAGGGAGCCTGTTTCGTCCCATCTCTCTCTGCCTACCTGTGATCTCTCTCTCTCTGTCAAATAAATTAAAAAAAAAGTTTTTCCTCAATTTCTCTCTCTTCTTGCATTTTTACTGTAAGCAGTAAAGAGGAGCTGAGTCTCTCAACCACTGTGCTCAGAAACCTCTTCAGCCAGATATCCATTTTCATCACTCCCAAAGCACCATAACACAATTTTGCCATTTTATAATAAGGATTGCCTTTGTCTCAGCTTCTAATAATAACGTTCCTCTTTCCCATCTGAGACATCACCAGAATTGCTCTTACTGGCCATATCTCTAGCTTGTACCCCAAAATCATTCAGCCTCTACTCTTTATCTAGTTCCGGAGCTGTTTCACAATTTCATGTGTATGTTACGGTTGTATCCCACATCTTGGTACAAAACCCTGTCTTAGTCTTCTTGGACTACCATAACAAAATACCATAGACTAGGTGGCTTGAACAGTAGGAATTCATTTCTCACAGTTCTGAAGGCTGGGAAGTCCTAGATCACCAGCGAGGTAGATTTCATTCTGAGACCTCTCCTCTTGGCTCTTAAGTGGTTGCTCTCTGGCTGTGCTGCTCACATGACTTCTCTGTGTGTGCTCAGAGAGAACAAGCTCTTGTCTCTTCTTGTAAGGACACTAATCCCATCGTAGGGGCATGTCTTCTGACCTCATCTGAAACTGATTAATTCCCAAGGGCCTTACCTCCATGTACCATCCAACAGAGGGTTAGCGCTTCAGCATACAAATTTGGGAGAAACTAAACATTCGGTCTACAACACTTCCCTTGGAAGACAGGAATCATATCTGGTGAGAGTTGCCTGTTGGTGTTTTTTTGAGGACATCTCTCAAATTGTAGGTGGCATGAAGCAGCAGAAAGCAACACCCTAATTGGTCGGAGAAGTTAGAGGTCAGAGTTCATTGTTGGTATGACAGACTAAAAGTTAGCTGGGGAGTTCCCAGAAGGAATGGAGACACAGGAGGGTACATATAAAATCTTCCTGAATTTGACTGCTAACAATACAGGTACCAGAAAGAACCCAGGAAGTCAGTCGAAAAAACTGAATGGGGGCGCCTGGGTGGCTCAGTGGGTTAAAGTCTCTGCCTTCGGCTCGGGTCATGATCTCGGGGTCCTGGGATCGAGCCCCGCATCGGGCTCTCTGCTCGGCGGGGAGCCTGCTTCCTCCTCTCTCTCTCTGCCTGCCTCTCTGCCTACTGGTGATCTCTCTCTCTCTCTCTCTCTGTCAAGTAAATAAAATCTTTAAAAAAAAACAAAAACAAAAACTGAATGGAGGAGTTATCCACTGTGGCGCAAGCCCAGGGGACCGACTGTGGAGTTGAAGTCCCATCATATAAATTACCTGCTATAACAAGAATCACTCTTGAAAAGAATATAATAGTATCCAGAATCTCTATAACTGTGGTAGCTTTGTACAATTTAGCTTAACTAAACTGGGATTACCTGCCCAGAAATCTCTTCCCTGTGTGGTTCTGAATTATTGTTGGCCACTGAGAAATTTTATGAGATCTGCAAGGCACAAGTAAAGGGTTTTATTCTCCGCAGGCCATTTTACTGAAGGTGCTATTGCAGCTCATAGACAACTCACACATGTCGTCACGCACTCACCTTACAGAGTGAGGCAGTAGATGGCTCACAGCTCCTCCAGCTGCAACCAGATTTCTTTCTTACCTCCTTTGAATCCTGGAGCAGATTTGTGTGCACCTGTGGTGACAGGTGCGAGTTTTTCCTCGAGCCCATCACCATCCGTGAGACTGGGGGAGTTGATAGTTTTCCTAGATTCATCTTTGTCTCTGGCACTCCCCACTCCCACGTTATGTCCATCTCCCCTTCCTGACTGCTCTAGCCTTGCTGACTTTGGCCCCAGAGAAAACAGACTTGTAACAACTATTTAATCAACTCCCACAAGGGAGTCATGTCTAAACTTTACAATTTTCTGCTTTATTACAGGGATAAGATAGGGATAATGATGTCTGTGCTGATTCATAAGGTGGTTGCAAAAACTAAACTAAGCCACATTCTTAATCACTCAGCTTGCTTTTTCAAGCACATCTCCAATTATACTCTGTCACACACCTTTCCATTGCAATGGACTACTCACCCCTGTTGTCTACATGCAAATGATACCCTCTTTCTATGCCTTTCACAGGCCAAGATCTGATATATGGTATCAGTGAAGTCAAAGATTATAGCAATGAGCTATTTATCATTTAAGGTCAAGCTCGAATACCAAACCTTTCAGAGACATTTTTTTTAATGCTTCTTGGTTATACTCAATCTTCCTTTTTCTATAACTGCCTAGCACTCTTGACAGAACTCCAAATTAATTACCTTATATAACACTAATCACCGCAAAGAGCCCGAGTTGTACTTGACTTTGCTACTGGATTGGGTGCTCAATGAAGACAAGGATTTGCTATAATCCCTGATGTTCAATACAGTGCCTAGCATTGTATCTTTATAATCACTGGCACTCCAGAAGTGTTTGGCTTAAACTGGGCTTATCACATCCACAGAATTACTTGGAATGTATGAAAAAATACCCAAAGAGAAGGGATTCTGTTTTGATATATTTAACCTCATTGTTAGTTGTGCCAATTATACAGGAGTTATTGATGTAGCAATTTTTAAAAAGACTCCCAAGGTTTGGGGCGCCTGGGTGGCTCAGTGGGTTAAAGCCTCTGCCTTCGGCTCAGGTCATGATCCCAGGGTCCTGGGATCGAGCCCCGCATCGGGCTCTCTGCTCAGTGGGGAGCCTGCTTCTCTTCCTCTCTCTCTCTGCCTGTCTCTGCCTACTTGTGATCTCTGTCTGTCAAATAAATAAGTAAAATCTTTAAAAAAAAAATTCCCAAAGTTCCTATTATTCCAAATAGAGTTGTGCTCATAATTTTATTGCCCCAAGATTGGAAATCCTGGATATTCATGTTAAAATAAGGAAACTATGTAGAAATAGTTAGACAAAGGACCATGTTTTATGTAGACTTTTACACCAACTTGAGTTTCTTTGATTCTCTGATAGACGAATTTTATTGTGGGAACATAAGCTATTAAAACTGATTTCCTGATAACCTAATAAATTGTCCTTTATTGAGAAAGCGCACTCTCACCTTACCTAGGTTTTATTTTTACTACCAACTGCCTGCACCCCGGAAACAATTATTCTATATTTTCTCACATTCAGTAGAATCAGGACTTAAAATGCATTTTTTTGTGTGTATGTAACAGTAAGCAAATATTCTATCAGTTAATTTCTCTCCTATGTCCTTGATGTTAACAGGACTATTCTATATTCGTTGGTTATGAAAATAGTACGGTAAGGCTCTACTGCTCTCCTCACAGGAAGTTGTATCTCCTACTGTAATTCAGAAAGCAATGGTGGTGCTGAAACCTTGAAGACATGCCTCCTCTCACTATGTTTTCCTCAAGCTAGAGATGTTCTTAATACACTCAATAAAAACTTAAGGGTCCCTAAATTTAGGATCTGCAGTTCTTCCTGGAAGCCTGAAAAAGTCAGCCCCCTCAATTTGCCATTTTGAGTCTATTAAAATTAGTTATTGCTCATTTTAATGCACAAACATGAAATGCAAGAACGATCATCTATTTTTCTGCAAATCTAGAAGCTAATTCTCTCCCATTACCTGATAGTTTTTGGAGTGTAACTCTAAGTATAACGTAAAGGATTTTTTTTTTCCATTACTTGCCTAGGCTGAGTTCACACCACCAGTGAGTTTAAATATTCCAAGTTTCTGCTTTGAGTAGATTGAGCATGATACCACAGTAACTGAAAATAATTACTTTGATTTCAGCAAATCCTACAAAAGAGTAGTTAATCCTACTATGCAAATATCCTTTTGACACAACCTTAACTACACCATTACAAGAGACATGATAATTACCCTCCCAGGAGAAGATTCTTTTAGGGAGAGTATGCGTAATGGGCAGAGAAATGGAGAGACCCGAAAGGAAAAGCAAAGCCTTGAATCAGAACTGAATAAACAAATTGGGGCAATGTATACTAAAAGCAATTTAAAACAAGAGCTTTAACTGAATTTTATAGAAGCAAATTGAATCAAGTAGTTAGAAAAATGGATATTGTGTTCAGGAAAAAATGTATATTGGCACAGATAAATCAGGCTTGTCACACATGGTTTCAATTTTTGATCTCTTGCTTATGGGGATGAGCTGCGACTTTTTTTTTTTTTTTAATCCTCTTAGCTCACTGTGGGGGAAGCAGGGCCGTACCTTGATTTTATTTGCCTAAATAGTGTGGTCATTAAAGGAAGCGGATAACTTTTAACCCATCGGCATTATGATGTTAGAAGGGGTTTAAGTTGGAAGGATCCTTAGCACATTATATAACCTCAAAATTGTAGTCCAAGTAGAGACTGTCACCCGCAGGCCCAGCACAGCTGTCACATCAGTATTCTTCTCGGTGATGCGCACCAGAGCTGGCCCTGCTTGAAACTTAATGGGGAGTCAAACCAACGAGAGAAGGTTTTGACTAGACAGTGTATGGCTGACTGGGATTGGAACGTGGCATGGGAAGGTTTCTTCACATGTGGCCCAGAAACTTCATCAAGGACGTGTCTGTTATATGTGTGTTTTATTCATTTTAATTTTTTAATGTTTCCCCTAGTTTTTGAGATCTGCTTTCTTAGGAGTTGGGTCTAATGGGTCTTATACAGCCACTTACCTCACATGTGCAATTTCATTTACGAGACTGAGCGGTTTTAACAGTTTGGTAGGTACTTTCTACTGTTTCATGCAGTGTGTATGAGTTGAGTGATGAGGATTTACATGCTAAGTGTGGTATGCTGACCAGTCCCAGCGGCATTTACCTGGGAGGTGTTAGAAATGGATTCTCAGGACCCACCTTATGCCCACTGAATCAGAAACTCTGGGGTGAGGCCCAGCCAACTGGGTTCTAACAACCCTTCCAGATGATTCTGATGCACGAAGAGTTTGAGATCCACCGACTTGCAGTAAGCCTAGGATTGAAGAAGAAAATACATTGCTGCTTCAGTCTTACTTCTCTTGATCTGTCCTTGTGAGCTGAATAAAAGTATGCACTCGAAGGTGAATTTTATATTTTTCATGCAACATGGCTGTTACACATAAGCCAAATATTTTGAAAAATATTCAGTGTAATAACGTGTTAAATGTTAGAGAAGAAAATAGGAAGAAAATACCTTAGGAAAGGTATTATTCAGTATTCTATCCAAAATTAAAAGAATTTCCAAGGAAAATTTTTGCCTAGGAAAATGACTTTAAAATTTACCACCATCATGCACAGAAAAGGTAATGTCATATAACTACTTCCTGTGTTTTTCTGGATAAAATTCACAACAGGTAGGAAAAGAGAGAAAATGGGAAAAAATGAAAATATTTTTGACATTTTCATTCATGTGCTACTCTATAGAGTCCCTTAATAGAACTCAGCTAATACGCCCAACAAGTATGTACAATGTGGGGGTAGATCTTAGTATTCAGGGACTGTACACACATATAGAGGGTACTTTTTTTGTATTGCACTAGAAATCACATAACATTTACCATCTTAACCATCTTAAGTGTACAGTAGTGTTAAGTGTATTCATGTTGTTGTAAAACATTTGTTTGTTTTTTACAAACTTGAAACACTGTACCAATTAAACAACTCCTTCTTTCTCCCTTTCCTTATCTCCTGGTAACCACTGTTCAGTTTCTATAAATGTGACTGCTTCGAAGTTGGAGATTATCTAATCAGGATATGAATTTGAATCTTTCTGGTTCCAAGGTCTGTGTTTGTCCTTCACTACATGTTATTTGTCAAACTACATCAAAACATATTCTTGGCCTTTAAGTCTTGTTTTTTCTTACCAACCTAAAATGCATGTACACGCAAATCTTTCAAGGCTATTCTTTTGACAATTTCTTATAAGAACAGAGTTTCTTTTTTTTCCCCTCTCATTTCTCTTTTTCCTTAAAATGGCCTCAGTGTTCCTTTTTATCCATGAAAATTCTAATCTCCCTTCTAGCTCCTGTCCTCCCAGTCTCTCCACAGTGGTTTCTCACTTTCTTTGTTCTGAATTCCCCCACAGAAATTAATGCTTCACTACACATCCTGTCAATAAGAATAATGGGCCCTCTGTCCTTGTAAGGACCTTAAATTCCGGCTAAATCAACAATTGATATGGTGCATGAATCCCCTGAACAACAGAGCACAGGCTTATTCACCCCCAGAAATGTCTGGAGCCCAGCCTATTTTTGCACATCTCTATTACAAATCTCCTTATCTGAAGTTAAAATTTTGCAGCTTTATTTATATCTTTCACCCATTCTTTTTGGTTCTGTTTCTTGATATTATATGGGGTGAGTCTAATGTGCTTTTCTATAATATCGTGTACAATATTTAATATTCTCACAAATCTTTTCCAAGTGAAATATTTCCCATATTAGTATTAATCAATACTTTTCAAAGGCCTTCTCTCCACTCTGGCTACTCACTTAAAAACATGACCGGGGCGCCTGGGTGGCTCAGTGGGTTAAAGCCTCTGCCTTCCGCTCAGGTCATGATCCCAAGGTCCTGGGATCAAGCCCCGCATCAGGCTCTCTGCTCAGTGGGGAGCCTGCTTCCTCCTCTCTGTCTCTGCCTGCCTCTCTGCCTAGTTGTCTGTCAAATAAATAAATAAAATCTTAAACAAACAAACAAAACATGACCAATTGCTTTTCCTCTTAAAACCTGGACACCACAAACTAAACCGGTTCTGTAAGCATGTTAAAACATTACTTTGTTCATACATGCATTCAATAAAGGCTAAGGTATTTATTACTATTATTATTATTATTGGCAGCCACTCATCTGTGATGTCTATCTGCTCCCTGTTCCTATAAAAGAACTCTTCAACTATGTGTCAGATAGGCAACAAAGACAAATGAGGCTAATCCTGAGTATATTCCCTTTTGTACAGTTTTTCACCATTTTTACATGTGTATGGGTACATGTTCCCAATGAAATACATGTGGCTCTGCCTGGTGCCAAAATTGTAAACACAATTTTGTGACTCTCTCAGAAGAATAGTTTTGAGCATACTTAGTAAGCATACATGGAAGTAACTATACACAATTTTTACTAAGTTACGCTAGGTCCACTACAAAGTTCCCAAGTCTACAAAACTCCCAAACTGTTTTTTTTTTTTTTAAACATGATACCTTTGGAAGTTTCTATCTAGCTCTGAAACCAGGTGGGTTTTAAAAACTACCCTAATTAACAGTTCCAGGAACCATGTCATTAAATGTATTTACAAGCAGAGAGCTCTTTCTCATGATAAGAACCAGGAGAGAAGATGAAGCTTTGGTGTCTATTTCTGGCTCTGTCATTGACTCACCCTTCATTGCCGTGAAAAGCCAATTAACCTCCCCCAGTTTCCCCATTTGTGAAATTAAAAAAAAAAATCACCAGGATGCTGAGAAAATGGAGATTGTGGAAATTTTCAATATGTGTAAATAAAAGGTGCTGTAAAGAATGTAAAATCTAATGCTTTTAGTGATGGGAGGAGACTAAATTTGAGCAGGAATTACCAATACCCACCAAAGCCACTTTTTGCAGGCAGCTATTTTGTGCTTCTACTGAACATTTATACTGAAATTCTCTAAACATTTTGTATTTACATACTGTCATGCTTTTTTTTTTTAAGACTTTATTTATTTGACAGAGAGAGATCACAAGTAGGCAGAGAGGCAGGCAGAGAGAGAGGAGGAAGCAGGCTCCCTGCCTAGCAGAGAGCCTGATGTGGGACTCGATCCCGGAACCCCGAGATCATGACCTGAGCCGAAGGCAGAGGCTTAACCACTGAGCCACCCAGGTGCCCCAAATTAAGTGAGGATCAGATATTGGAATGAGATATTGAAAAAAATGGAAGAGGAAAAAAATGGTCTAGATTAAGTAAAAAAAAAAAAAAAGTGGGGGTGAGTGGAAAAGGGTTAAAGATCCTCATTTTAGCCCAGAAGCCTGGTGCATACTTAAAATCCTCCAAAGCATACTTCAGAGAGCATGCTGATTGATACAAGTGTGCATTTGAGATGAAAATTTTTTGGTTTCCATTTTTGAATTTAGACACTTGGGTGGTAAGGTCTCCTGCCTTTAATGACAATATCTCAAATGAATCATTTCTCAGCAATGCATGTCAAGTAATGGCATTCAAGAAGTTGAGTGATTATATCTGCATCAACTCCCTTATATGAGAGAAAACAGTACCACTGTGAGATCAGAGAAAATCATGACCACGGCATTTAGGGAGAAGTATGAATGCATTACATTGTGACAACATTTCATTTCACTGACAAAGACATGCTTGGTTGTGTGTCTTAGATGCTGAAACACCAGCCTCTCTAGTTTTCAAGAGGAAGAATCTTTTGGGCTGGTGATTTAAAGTGACACCTACATTATTATTGTATCCCACCTCAGGTGTGTCAGCTAAAATGATAGGGTTTGCTAAAACACAGCATGGGTCCCATCAACCCCACCAACTACAAAGAATATGCCAAGAGTAATTAGAAACAGGTGCTGTTGTCTTAGTAAGCAGAACCTCTTATTTGCATGGGCTGGCAGGTATATTCTCAGGTTGGGCCATCCCTTATAGTGCTCCTCCAAAATGATTGTGTTTAGAGTGGAAGGATAGGATAGGTGCTGGGGCAATATTTAGATGTCTTTATTTAAGCAATATTTATTTACCATGTGAAGAGCAGAGCAACAGAAGAAAAAAATAACATATAAAGTCTTTGCACAAATTTAAATTCTATTAGCAGAAATGCATTTATTTATCCTTTATATACATTGTAACATAAGTGTTATTTAACTTTTCTCATTGGTTCTTTTATTTATTATTGAAGTACAGTTGACAGTGTAACATTATATTAGTTATAGAACATAATCATCTGATATTTGTATATACTGTGAAATGATCACCACAAATAAGTCTAGTTTTCCCCATCACCATATAAAGTTATATAATATGCAATACAACATTAATAACTATATTCATCAAGCTATACATTACATCTCCATGACATTTATTTTATGAATGGAAGTTTGTACCTCTTGACCTCCTTCTCCAAATTTGTCCACCCTCCCTGCCCTCAGGTAACTACCAATCTATTCTCTGCCTCTATGAGTTTTGTTTCATTTGCTTGTTTTATTAGGTTCCATGTATATATGAAATCATATGGAATTTGTTCTTTGCTTTCTGGCTTATTTCATTTTGCATAATGCCCTCAATGATGTGATCCACATTGTTGCAAGTGGCAAGATTTAATTCATTTTTAAAGCTGGTAGTATTCCAGAGTGTATCACACATACATATATGTGTATGTGTATATACACATATGTATACACATATATATCACATCCTGCTTACTGTGTGCATTTATATACTGTGTGCACATCTTCTTTACTCAGTCACCCATCAATTTATACTTTTGTTGTTTCTGTATCTTGGCTAATGTGACTAATGCGGTAATGATCATAGGGGTGTATATTTCTTTTTGAATTAGTGAACACATAATATCTTTCCATTTATTTGTGTCATCTTCAATTTCTTTCATCAATGTGTTGTAGTTTTTTAGTGTATGGATCTTTCATTTCCTTGGTTAAATTTATTTCTAAGTATTTTATTTTTATTTTCACACAATTATAAATAGGATGCTTTCTTAATTTTCCTTTTGGGAAGTTTATTGTCAGTATATAAAAATCACAAATTTTGTATATTGATTTTGTATCCTGCATATATATAAATTTGTTTATTAGTTCTAATGTTTTTTTATATTGTCTTCAGGGTTTTCTATATGTAAAATCATGTCACTCACAAATAGTGACAGTTTTATTTCTTTCTTTCAAATTAGAATGGCCTTTATTTATTTTTCTTGCTTGATTGCTCTGGCTAGGACTTTCAGTGCTATGTTGAATAAAAGTGGTGAGAATAGAGATTCTTGTCTTGTTCCTAATCTTAGAGGAAAAGCTTTCAGCTTTTTACCATTTCACCATGAGCTATTGGTTCATCATACATGGCCCTTATTATGTATATAATATATACATATATAATATATAATATACATATATTATATTATAGATATACATATATACATATATAATATTATTATATTACATTCCTTCCATACCTACTTTGTGAAGTATTTGTATCATTCATGGATGTTGAATTCTATGAAATTTTTTTTTGTTTTTTCTGTATCGAGAAAGCATATGTTTTTATCTTTCATTTTGTTAATGTAGTGTATCAAATTGATCAATTTGCAAATGCTGAAAATGATCCATCCCTGGAATAATCCTACTTAATTATGGTGTATGATCTTTTTAACGTATCAGTGAATTTGGTCGACTGATGTTGCATTGAAGACTGTTGCATATGTTTATTAAGGATATTGGCTTGTAATTTAATTTTTCTTTCTTTTCTTTTCTCTTTTCAATTCTTTTCTCCCTCTATCCCTCTCTTCTTCCCTTCCTTTCTTCCCACCACCCTTTTTTTGTTTGTTTGTATGTTTTGGTGGTGTTCTTGTCTGATTTTGATATCAGAGTAATGCTGGCCACATAAAATGAGTTTGGAGGCATGCCTTCTGCTTGAATTTTTTGGAAGACTTTAAAAAGCATAGGTATTAAGTCTCTGAATGTTTGATAGAATTCACAAATAAAGCCATCTGTCCTGGACTTTTGTTTGTTGGGAGGTTTTTGATTACTGATTCAATCTCCTTGCTGGTAATTGTTCTGTTCAGATTTACTATTTCTTCATGATTCAGTCTTGGTAATTTTTATGTGTCTCAGAACATACCTATTTCTTCTAGGTTATCCAATTTGTTGGCATTTAATTGTTCGTAATAGTTTTTTATGTTTTTCTTCAGTATGAGTTGTAACTTGCCTCCTTTATTTCTGATGTTATTTATTTGAGCTGTACCTCTCTTTTTCTTAGTGAATCTAACTAAAGAGTAAACAATTTTGTCAGTCTTTTCAATGAATTGGCTGTCTTATTCATTTTTATATTGCCCTTTTAGTCTTTATTTTATCTATATCCACACTAATCTTAATTATTTCCTTTCTTCCAGTAAGTTTGGGCTTTTGTCCTCTTTTTCTAGTTTTAGGTGTCAGGTTAGATTGAGATTTTTCTTATTTCTTAAAGGTAGACTATATCACTTTTAATCAGTTCCCTTTTAGAATTGCATTTGCTGCATCCTATAGATTTATTATTTTAATTTATGGTATTTAAAATTTTTTTTATTTCTCTTTCAATTTCTTTTTTGATCCTTTGTTATTGAGTAGCATGTTATTTAATTTCCACATATTTTTTATTTTCCCAGTTTTCTTTTTATGATTGATTTCCAGTTCCATACCACTGTGTTCTGAAAAGATGCTTGATATAAATTAAATCTTAAATTTGGGTGACTCAGTTGGTTAAGCATCTGATTCAATTTCAGGTTGGGTCATGATCTCAGGGTTATGAGATTGAGCCCTGCAGTCTGCCTCCATGCTCAGCATGGAGTCTGTTTGAGATTGTCTCCCTCTTCTTCTGCCTCTGCCCCCACTTATTCTCTCACTTTATTTGTTAATAAATAAACAAAATGTATTTATTAAAATAAATAATCTTAAATCTTCTTAAATGTATTGAGACTTGTTTTGGGGCCTAACATATGATCTATCCTGGAGTATTTTCCATGCATACTTCAGAAGAATGTGTAGTCTTCCTTTGGATGGGATATTTTATATATATCTATTAAGTACATCTGGTCTAATGTGTTGTTTAAGTCTTGACATATTCATTGAAGTAAGTGGGGTATTAAATTTCCCTATTGTTGTAGTATTGCTGTCATTTCCTCCCTTTGTGTCTGTTAATAATTGCTTTATATATTTAGGTGCCCTTATGTTGGGTGTATACAATTTACAAATGTTATATCATCTTGTTGGATTGACCTTCTTTAGAATTCTGTGAGACCCTTCATTACCTCTTATTATAGTCTTTGTTTTGTTTTGTTTTGTTTTGTTTTTTGACAGACAGAGATCACAAGTAGGCAAGAGAGGCAGGCAGGGAGAGAGAGGAGGAAGCAGGCTCCCTGCTGAGCAGAGAGCCCGATGTGGGGCTCGATCCCAGGACCCCGGGATCATGACCCAAGCCAAAAGCAGAGGCTTTAACCCACTGAGCCACCCAGGCGCCCCTATAGTCTTTGTTTTAAAGTCCGTTTTGTCTGATATAAGTATAGCTATCCCAGCTTTCTTTTGCTTTTTATTTGTGTGAAACATCTTTTTTCATACCCTCACTTTCAGTCTGTGTTTTTAGGTTTGAAATGAGTCTCTGTTGTAGGCAGCATACTGAAGGTTATTATTATTTTTTTTATCCAGTAAGCCACCCCATCTTTTGGTTGGAGCAATTAGTCCACTTATACTTGAAGCAATTATTGATAAGTATGTGGTTATTGCCATTTTGTTAACTGTTTTCTGGCTATTTTTGTAGTTCCCCTCTGTTCCTATTTTCTTTCCACCTTCCTTGTGGCTTGATTATTTTCTTTAGATTCCTTTCTTTTAGCTTTGTGTATTCATTATAAGGGTTCTCTTTCTGGCTATTGTGAACATCACATTTTCTGTACATGTCTCTTTTAGGTCGCTGAGTTCATTTTGAATACATTCCAAAGCTTTGCATTTTTACTACTCTCCTTTTTTATATTTTTGATGATATATTTTACATCTTTTTGTTTTGTGTATCTCTTAAATACTGTATGTTTAATTAATTTTTACCACTTTTGTCTTTTATCCTTCTGCTTGCTTTAGAAGTCATTAATTCAGTACCTTTTTTTTAATTTAATTCTCTCTTCTTGTGGGATTTTTACCTTCATATGTTTTGTGTTACTGGCTTTTCTTTTTATCTTGGAGAAGTCTCTTAACATTTCTTTCTGAGGCTGATTTAGTGGTGGTGAATTCCTTTAGCTTTTGCTTATCTGGAAATCTCTTAACCTCTCCTTCAATTCTGAATGACACCCTTACTAGGTAGAGAATTCTTGGTTGACTATTTTTACCTTTCAGCACTTTGAATATAGGCCAGAAGAGGGTTCAATGACAATCTTCCCACTGAAGAATCAGCTGATAGTCTTATTAGGGTTACCTTGTATGTAACAAGTTGTTTTTCTCTTGCTGCTTTTCAAATTCTCTCTTTTACTTTTTACATTTTAATTATAATGTGTCTTGATGTAGATCTTTTAAGGTTTATCTTATTTGGAACTCATAGGCTTCCTGTATCTGGATGTCAGTTTCCTTTCCTGGGTTAAGGAAGTTTTGAGTCACTATTTCTTCAAATAAGTTTTCTGTTCTTTTCTCCTTCTCTTCTCATTCTGAGGCCCATATTATGTGAATATCTGTTTGATGCTGTCCCTAGGTCTCCTAAGATATCTACACTTTCTACATTATTTTTATTTTCTTTTTGCTGCTCTTTTTGGGTGATTTCTATTGCTCTGTCATCCAGGTCACTGATCAATTTTCCTTCTGCACCTACTCTGCTGTTGAGCCGCTCTAGTATATATTTCAGCTTAGTTATTTTATTCTTCATCTCAATGATTTCTGTCAGTACTTTATTTTTTCTATCTCTTTGCTGAAGGTTTGTCTATGTTCATCTGTTCTTCCCCTGAGGTCAGTGAGCATGTTTATGACTATTACTTTGAACTCTTTATCAGGTAAGTTATTACCTCCATTTCATTAAGGTGTGTTTTCGTTTTGTTTTGTTTTGTTTTTAAAGATTTTATTTACTTATTTGACATACAGAGATCACAACTAGGCAGAGAGGCAGGCAGAGAGAGAGAGGGGGAAGCAGGCTCTCCGCTGAGCAGAGCCTGATGCGGGGCTCGATCCCAGGACCCCGGGATCATGACCTGAGCCAAAGGCAGATGCTTTAACCCACTGAGCCACCCAGGTGCCCCTGTTTTGTTTTTCTTAAACTGGGTTTTATCTTGGTTCTTTCATTTGGAAAATAATCATCATTTCTTAATTTTGCTTGATTCTTTGTGTTTGGTTTTAGGCAAAACCGCTCTCTCTCTGTCTTAAAAGGAGTGGTCACAGGAACACCAGGGGTTTGTTTCAGTCTGTCTTTATTACCCTGGGCATGGTAGCCTGTCCAGAACTGTCTAATTGTGTCAGTACCATGGGGCCTGGAAATGAAATCCCCCCTAACCACCTGCCTCATTAGTTTTTATATGTTCCTATTCTTCACAAAACACATGACAATTCTAATAGCACTTTCCCACTGGTTTATAAACTTTATATGGTTCTGAGTCTATTTTTTTTATCATTTATAACCTTACTATAGCCTGACACATAGCATAGGCTCAATAAAAATAATTCATTACAGAAAGGATCAGCAATAACAAGTTATGTTGGTCCAAATTCAACATGTCATGGAAGTTTGGAGAATAAAGAAATTGCCACTGACTGTACATATCAGAAAATTCTTCATTAAACACTTTAACTGGGTTATGAAATGTAGAGACTATTTGGATATGTAGAGAAAAGATGAGAGAACACAAACTGGTGAAAAATAGGTACAAAGTCAGGTCTATTCCTTTTGCCTTCCTTCTATCATTTTTTTCAAATACAGGTTGAATAAAGCTAAAGGAAGTAGAAATATAGAAATGAGTATTGGGTCTGGCATGGAAATAAATTGTAGAATGGTGACTGAAGAAAATTTTGAGCTTAGCCAAAGATGTGGCCAGAATCACATGTCATTTGTGTTAAACTATCAGTGGCCTAGAAAAGTGAAGAGACTGAAGATCATTAAATAAGATAGAAAGCCATTGTTACAAAGACAGTGAAGATCTGGCAATGGAAATAGGAAGAAAGAAAGCCCCTGCTCAGAAAGTGTTGTGAAGGGACTTTGAAAGCATTGGAAATTAACTGGGTGTGGAAAATGAGATTGAAAGAACAGAGAGGAGTAATGTGTTATCTTATTCAACTATTTTTTTTTTTTTTTAATGAGCAGTTACTATGTACCAACAATAGGGATTTTAAGCTAGAGAGATAATGGATATCATGGAGCAATTATTTTTTTCCAGTTTTATTGAGAAGTAACTGACATACCATACTGTATAAAGTATAATGATTTCACTTACAGATATCAAACAATAATTACCACTATAAATTTAGGTAAAATTCACCATCTTACACAGATACAAAACACACAAAAACATTTTTTTTCCTTTGTGATAACTACTCTTAGGATAGCCTGTCTTAGCAATTTAACAACTGTCTTAGCAACTTTATGATATATATAACATATATATCATATAACCGGAAGTTTATACCTTTGACAACCTTCATCCAATTTCCCCTCTCTCTACCTTCCACCTCTTTTTTTTTAATTCCACAAACAACCGAAATCATACAGTATTTGTCTTTCTATGACTTATTTCACTTACCATCCATCTTGTCACAAATGGGAGCTTCCCCTCCTCTTTATGGCTGAATAATATTCCAGTGTGTGTATGTGTGTGTATCTCTTTATTCGTTAATCTACTGACAGGCATTTACATTTTTCCATGTTTTGGCTATTGCAATAATTCTGCTATGTTAAGGGTGCAGGTGTCTCTTCAATGTAGTGTTCTCATTTCCTTTGAATATACTCCTGGAATTAAAATTGCTTGATCATATGGTAGCTTCTATTTTTAATTTTTTAAAGAACCTTCATGCTGCTTTCCACGGTGGCTGTACCAGTTTATAATCCCACGAAGAGTGCAGTGGGTTCAGTTTTCTCCACATCCTTGCCAGCAGTTATTATTTCTTTTCTTTTTGATGTTAGCCATTCCAACAAGCATGAGGTAATATCTCATTGTGGTTTTGATTTGCTTTTCTCTAATAATTAGTGACATTGAGCACATTTGCATGTACCTGTTGCCCATTTGTTTATCTTTATTAGAGAAAAATGTCTATTCAGGTATCTTGTCCGCTTTTTAATTGGGTTGTTTGCTAATGACTTGTATGGGTTTTTTATTATTTTGGAAATTATTTCCATATAAGATGTATGGTTTGAAAATATTATTTCCCATTCAATAAGCTGTGTTTTCATCTTGTTGAATAAATATTTTGCTGTGTGGAAGTTTTTAAGTTGATGTAATCCCATTTTTTTCTTTTTCACTTTTGATTTTCTTTATTCTTTAAGTATCATACCCAAAAAGTCCTTGTCAAGACCCATGTCAAAGAGATATTTTTCCCTATGTTTTCTTGTAGAATTATGGTTTCCAGTCTTATGTTTAAGACTTTAATCTGTTTCAAATTCTTTATTTTTTAAATTTTATTCCAGTATAGATAACATAGTGTTAAAATAATTTCAGGTGTACAATATAGTGATTAGACAATTCTATACATTACTCAGTGCTCATAATGCTAAGTGTACTCTTAATTCCCTTCATCTATTTCACTCATCTCCCAACCACCTTTCCTCTGGAAAACATCAGTTTGTTCTCTGTGGTTTAGGGTCAGTTTTTTTGGTTTGTCTCTTTTTTCTTCATTTGTTTCTTAAATTCCACATGTGAGTGAGAGATATGCGGTATTTCTTTCTCTGACTTACTTCATTTAGTATTATATCCTCTAGATCCATTCATGTTGTTGCAAATGGAAGGATTACATTCTCTTTTATGCCTGAGTCATATTCCATTGTATATATTTACCACTTCTTTATTCATCTATTGATAGACACCTGGGCTGCTTCCATAACTTGGCTATTATAAATAATGCTGTAATAAACATAGGAGTGCATTTCAAGATAGTGTTTTTCTTTTCTTTGGGTAAGTACCCAGTAGTAGAATTATTATATCATATGGTATTTCTATTTTAAAATTTTTGAGGAACCTCCATACTGTTTTCCACAGTGGCCACACCAAGTTTGCATTCCCACCAACAATGCATGAGGGTCCTTTTTTCTCCATAACCTTGCCAACACTTGTTTCTTTTAGTCATTCTGACAGGTATAATGTGATAATGTGATAAGTCATTGTGATTTTGCTTTTCATTTCCCTGATGATGAGTCCTGTTTAGCATCTTTTCATGTTTTTGTTAGCCTTCTATATGTCTTCTTTGGGGAAATTTCTGCTTGTGTTTTTGGCCAAATTTTTAATTGGATTACTTGTTCTTTTGATGTTGAGTTGTTAAGTTCTTTCTTTTGGATGCTAACCCTTATTGGATATGTCATTTCCAAATATCTTCTCCCACCCCATAGGTTATCTTTTAGTTTTGATGGTCTCCTTTGCTGTACAGTGGGTTTTTATTTTGATGTAGTCCCAATAGTTTATCTATGCTTTCATTTCCCTCATCTAGGAGACATATCTAGAAAAATGTTATTATAGCCAATGTCAGAGACAGTTACTGTCTATGCTATCTTTTAGGATTTTTATGGTTTCAGGTCTCACACTTAGGTTCTTAACCCATCTTGAGTTTATTTTTATGTAAGAGAAAGTTGTCCAGTTCCTTTTTTTGCACATAGTTGTTCAGTTTTCCCAACACCATTTGTTGAAGAGACTGTCTTTTTCCTGTTGCATATTCTTGCCTGTTTTGTCAAAGATTTATTGATCAATCATGAGTTTATTTCTGGGCTCTTTGTCTTTTCCTTGGATCTATGTGTTTATTTTTGTGTGAATGGCATACTATTTTGAGTACTATAGCTTTGTATATGTTGAAATTATTTAGTCTCCATGTATTTGTGTTCTTTCCAGATGTTTTCTTTTTTTAATGTTAAATTTTTAAAAATTTTTTGTCAATAATTACTTTATTTTTTTTATTTCATTTCTTTTCAGCGTAACAGAATTCATAGTTTTTGCACGACACCCAGTGCTCCATGAAATGCGTGCCCTCCATAATACCCACCACCTGGCTTCCCCAACCTTCCACCCCCCGCCCCTTCAAAACCCTCAGGTTGTTTTTCAGAGTCCATAGTCTCTCATGGTTCATCTTCCCCTCCAATTTCCAGATGTTTTCTTATGTTTGATTTCAAATTTGATAACATTGTGGTAGGAAAAGATGCACGATAAGACTTCCTTGGGGTGGGGGGGGATTTGTTGAGACTTGTTTTGTGACCTAATATATGATCTATTCTGGATAATATTCCATGCACATGTGAAAAGAATGTTTTCTGCTGTTTTCGGATAGAAGGTTTTGAATATATCTATTAGATCCACTTGATCCAATGTGTCATTCAAAGCCACTATTTCCTTGTTGATACTGTTTGGATGATCTATCCATTAGTTTAAGTGGGATATTAAGTTCTCTACTATTATTGTATAACTATCAATTACTTAGTTATCAGCTGTTTTATGTATGTTTTATTTTTTGAGAGTCATATAAGATAGTTGTCTAGTTTCATTGTCTTACACGTGAAGATACAATTTTTCCAATAATGTGCTATTTATTGAAAAGACTGTCTTTTCTCCATTGAGTATGCTTGGCTCCATTGCCAAATATTAGTTGGCTATATATGCCTGAGTTTGTTTCTGGGTCCTTGATTCTATTCCATTGGTCTATTTGTTTTTATGCCAGTACAATTCTGTTTTGGTTGCTATAGCTTATAATACAGCTTGAAATAAAAAAGTGTAATACCTTGTGTTTTGTTTTTCTCAGGATTGCTTTCATGATTGAGTGTTTTGTGGTTCTGTATAAATTTTAGTATTTTTTTCTACTTCTGCAAAAAAAAAATGCCACTGGAATTATGATTCAAAATTGTATTGAATTTATACATAGCTTTTTGTAGTAATGACAATTTAACAATTTAATTCTTCCAATTCATAAACACAGAATATCTTTCCATTTATTTATGTCTTGGCTTTCATTTATCAGTGTCTTATACTTTTCAATGTATAGAACTCTCACCTTCTTGAGTAAATGTATCCCAAAGTATTTTATTGTTTTAAATGCTATTGTAAATAGAATCATTTTCTTATGTTTCAGAAAATTTGTTGTTAATGTATAGAAGTGCTACAGTTTTTGAATGCTAATTTCATATCCTGCAACTACTGAATTCATTGATCTAATATTTTTGGGGTGAGTCTTTAGATTTTTCTCCCTGTATATATATAGCATCATGTCATTTGCCAGTGGTAGGCTGTATGTTTCTGATTATTTTTCCATTTCTTCTAGGTTGTTCAGCTTGTTGATGTATAGCTGTTCATAATGACCTCCTGATCCTTTTTATTTCTATGGTATTCATTGAAGTGTCTCTTTCATCATTTATAATTTTGTTGATTTGGGTCCTCTTTTTTTCTTGCTTGGTCTACATAAAGGTTTATAATTTTTGTTTATCTTCTAAAAGAACCAACTCTTACTTGTGTTAATCGGTTCTATTGTCTTCCATTTTTCTATTTTATTTCTTCTCTATTCATTATTATTTCTTTCTCATTGTTAATTTCAGGCTCAGTTTTATTCTTTTGCTTCCTAATGTATAGAGTTCAGTTGTTTGATAACTTTTTCTTTTTGGTAGGCATTTGTTGCTATAAAATTCCCTCCTAAAACTATTGTTGCCGTAATCTCATAAATTTTGATATGTTGGGTTCCATTTTCCTTTTTCTCAAGGTACTTTTTTATTTTGTCCACTAGCTGCTGAGTGTTCTTTCATTTCCATGCATTTATATATGTTTTAGTTTTCCTCTTGTTGATTTCTGGTTTTCTGCCATTATGGTCAGAGAAGATACTCCAATCTTTTTTTTTCTTCATTCTTTATCTCATATATGACACAGAAAAGAGATTTAGATAATTATGCTTAGCGAAATAAGCCAATTGGAGAAAGACAACTATCATATGATCTCCCTGGTATGTGGAAGTGGAGATGCAATGTGGGGGGTTTGGGAGGTAGGAAAAGAAGAAAAGAAACAAGATGGGATCAGGAGGGAGACAAACCATAAGTGACTCTTAATCTCACAAAACAAACTGAGGGTTGCTGGGGGGAGGGTGGGGTATGGACATTGGGGAGGGTATGTGCTATGGTGAGTGCTATGAAGTGTGTAGGCCTGGCGATTCACAGTCCTGTACCCTTGGGGATAAAAATATATTATATGTTTATAAAAGATACTCCAATCTTTTTGAATTTGCTAAGCCATGTTGTGTTGCCTAACATACAGTATATCTTAGAAAATATTCCATGTACAGTTGAGAAAAATGTGTATTTTCCTGTTGTCTGATAGAATGTTGTATATATGTCTGTTAGATCTATTTTGCCTAGAGTGTTTTCCAAATCCTCTATTTCCTTGTTGATTCTCCATATGATCTACCTATCCATTACTGAGACTAGGTACTAAAATCCCCAACTATTATATTGCTGTTTATTTCTCCTTTTACTTCTGTATTTTTTGTTTTATATATCTGTGTGTTCTGATGTTGGGTGTATAAGTACTTACAATTGTTACCCTCTTGCTGGTTTGATCCCTTCATCATTATTTAATGAGTTTCTTTGGCTTGTTTAACTATTTTTATCTTAAAGTCTATTATTTTCTGATATAAGTATAGCTTCACTTCTGTTGTTGTTGTTGTTGTTTTCTTTAGATACCATTTGCTCCATTTCTTTAGGGTTGAGTTTTATTAGTTTCCTTTGGTATGTCATGTTTACCAAATCTTTCATGATATTTGCTTCTTTACATTGGTATCTATGCATTTGAACTAGTGGTCTCTGCTTCAAGACTTTGCAGATTTGCTTTGGCAGAGACAGTTCATCTCCAGTTGGTGCATTTGTGTTTCTGGATGCATCTGCTTGTAAAACTCTTCACAGGTAGGGATTGCTACCCAGTTTATTTTGGGGTAAGGTCACTACTGAGCTTTGGGGTTGAAAGGTATGCTGGCTGAGAACAGTTGGATAAGGTTGATGGCTTGGTTCCCTGCCTAAGCAAATCTACTGAAGAGATTCTGCATTCATCTGAATTTTTTGGTCAGGCTTAATAGTCAGGACTAGATACTATATTCATCAGTAGGTGAGGCTTTGAATTAACTTATCTGCCTTGGCAGGGCAGCATGAAGCATCCCAGGGACTAAACCGTTTGCTGTAGGGGACCTGAAACAGGCATGACTGCACTGAATTTTCTGCCCAGATAGAACCACTTGTTTTGCTGTGCAAATGGAGAGAGACACAGGTTTGCTCTGTGTTTAAGTGCCACTGTATGTATGGCTGTTGGATGGGAGGTGCAACTTCCTATGAGTTTTGGTTAGGTTTGCTGTGAAAGAGTTTTCAGCACTGGGTGGGGCTACAAACTGGTTTCCATGCCCAACAGCAGTACAAGCACTTGCTTTAAGGCAGGTAAGGGTTTTGTTTGTGTTACTGACTCATGGCAACCTTTCCCCAATTTCCTTGGCCAAATAGAGGCACTGGCTTTGTTCTGAAGACCGTGATTCTCTTGGCTCAAGTGGTTTTGGCCTATACAACATTTTAGGCATTGTGGCCATGATTTCTGGTCAGGTGAGCATGGGAGCTTTTATGATACAACCCCACCTCCTGGGCAGGACAGAACAAGCTCTGGAGCTAGCAAATATCTTTGTGTGAGAACCTAAATCATACAGACCTAACGATAAAGGTTCCCTATCTATAGAAAAGCAAAACTGCTGGCAGGGACTGGTAGGTCCTGCTGGGTAGCAATCCGGTCTTCCAAGATCCAAGTGCTGGTGTTTGGAAGCCCCTCTCCCCTTCTCTATCACAGTTAATTTTCTAGTGGTCAAGTTCCACAGATTCCCCTGTAATTCCTATGTAGTAAGAACAGAGTGGGGACTCCCAGGAAGTGACCCACCATGCTGTGGGTCCAAATGTGTACCTTGGGTTCTCTTTTCCCACTGTGGGGAATGGTACACTGAGAGAACACCTCTTGGCATGGTACTTTGTGAGCCTGGGGGAATGGGCCACGTGGTCTCTCTTGGTCTATGTGGTTCAGCGTTGTGTGCTTTAGCCTCACCCTGTATTCTAAGATTCCCTCAGTGGTGTCTTGTCCATGAATAGTAGTTATTTGTTCTTCTTGTGAGGTGGATCAAAGTTAGTAATTACAGATGTTACCGTATTGTGACATCACTTCTAGCTAGTAGAACATTTGTAAAAATGAATAAAATAGGAATAGGAGTTTTGTAATGGAAAATAAATAAATATATATATGTATGTGTATATATATACATACATATATATATATATTTTAAAGCTTGATGTGTTCAAGGAGCATTCACATAGAGGTATCTCCTGAAAGGTGAAACAAGAAGGTAGGAAGGTCAAGACTAGAAATATTACAGATTTGGGCAGAGTTTAGATTGTATGGGAAAAGTAGCAAAGTAACAAAAGTGTTTAAGGACAAAAGATGAAACTAAAGAGGATTGGGATGAAAAGATAAGAGTTTAGTAAGGGAATGTTGATTTTCAGGTTCAAAAGAAGTATAAGAATGGAGTCACTGGAGGGTCAATTTTTTAGCTCAAGAGAGAGGTGAGAACCAAAGATATAAAGTCATTGTTATAGAGGCTATATCATAGGGTTATGTATGGAATGACTCAGAAAAGGAAAAGGCAGGGAAGGAAAGACTCCAGGAGAACACAGCCACCATTTGAGAACATAAAGAGGAAACTAGAGAGAAGAATGCTAGTGTACTCTTACAGAAAGTGAGATAATAAAGTGAAAACATTCACTTTCTAGTGAAAGAAGAGAATTTCAAGAAAAAGTACATTGTTGTCAACAGCATCCACTATCATGTGAATCTGTAGGTAAGAACCCTAGATTTTTCCATTAAATTGAGCAGCTTAAAGGCTACTGGTAGCTTCGGAAGCCCATTCCTAATGGGTAGACCCAACAAGCCCATGATCTGACACTACTAGGGAACATTATAAAAAAATATTAAAAATGTTAGTGCTTCTTTACGGAATGCGGTCATGAAGGACAAAATTGACCAAAATGAAAAAAGGAAGTTACATTTCTTTAGGCTTTGAGTGATTTTGATGTGTTTTATTTATGGAAGGAGAGAGCAAGTATTCACAGTTTAATGCTGGGGTAATAGAGGGAAAAGTGAAGGCACTGGGGAGGAAGAAGAGACATAACCGGTTATCCAGACAGTCAAAATCACTGACCTCAAGGACAGCAGTGAGAGGATTATTTGGCAGGACTTTTTTTTTTTAAAAGATTTTATTTATTTGACAGAGAGAGAGATCACAAGTAGGCAGAAAGGCAGGCAGAGAGAGAGGAGGAAGCAGGCTCCCCGCTGAGCAGAGAGCCTGATGCGGGGCTTGATCCCAGGACCCTGAGATCATGACCTGAGCCGAAGGCAGAGGCTTTAACCCACTGAGCTACCCAGGCGCCCCTTTGGCAAGACTTTTATTTGCTTCTGTTAATGTTTATATCCATCCTTGTAGTCAGGAAGGGAAAAAATGCAGATCCCATAGTTTTTAATACAAGCTGTAGATTTCTTTTTTTAAGAAGAGACAGTGTCATTGGCTGAAAAAAAGAAAAAAAGGCTTGATGGAAGGTCTAACATAACTTTATTATTTAAAATGTATTATAGTGCAGTGGTTTAGAACATGAACATCCCAATAAGTGAAGAAAACGAGATACACAACAAATAAGCAGTGTCAGTGTTGAGAGAGTAACACTGAATAGGATATTCCCAAGCAATCTGCAAAACAGAGAAAATACTGTTACATGGTGAAAATTAAATAGGAGTGCTTCCACTATTTCAGGTTGTATACCTATAGCTTAAAATCCATTACCATTTCAATTTCTATATTTTAATTCCCTAATTATCAGGATTCATAAAGGTATAGGCACTATACCTTATATTTTTTGGTATGCTTTTTTCTGCTCAGCATAGAGAATTGTACCCAATGAGTGCTTTAAATCTATTTGAATTCACTAGAATTTTGAAAACATTTCTTTGGGTCAGGACAGTAACACCAAGGGATTTTTACTAGAAAAGGTCTGTAACTAACAACATGTACTATGAATTAACATTTTTAGGGTAATGTCAAAAACACCAACTTTTTGTTGTCTGTTATAGGTGAATATAAACTTATGGAGACTTTGGACTATTATCATTTCTGTAATATTTCAAAACTGAAAGGCATTCATTTTTACTTAATTTTTTACCTCTTTGCAGAAGATAGGTCTTTATTTGTCCCAAACTTAGGTTCCCCCCTAGGTTATTTTGTCTTCTTTCTCTGAGCTCTTCTGCTAATTTTATGGGTTCTACTCTTATCCATTCTTGGCACATATATTATATAAATATTTATTTTTATATAGTTACATATATATGATACCTGGGACATCTTAACCATTTTAATCTATCTTCTATGAAATATACTCCATTCCCTTGGATTTTTTTTTCCTCTGCTCTGATATAGAAATGAATCTTAAGTTATATCACAATGACAAAAATTCCCTCAGAATCCACTGGCACTTATAACAATAAATTTCTAAAAATAAGTGAACTCCTATCCAAATGACTTATGGTGCAGTTCTATTGTTTCCTGAGATGATTTCGCATCAAAATTAGAATGCAATAAGGCTTTACATTTACATAACAGTTTTTTCTTATTTATTTATTTATTAAAGCATAGCCTATTGAGCATTTTGTTGATGGGAAAGATCTAAGAGAGCTTTCTGCCTAGTGTTTTTAAAAACATTTTTGTAAGATATTTTATCAAATAAAAAACCAAAGCAATTAAACTTTTATCTGTTATAAATAGGGTTTACAGCCCTTCTTTTCTTCTTCAGCTCTCTCCTGGATGTGAGGCAATACGGTACCTTGACAAGCACAGTGCAGTAGAAAGAGAGAATGTATCCTGATCAGTAAGATTACATAGAGACACAAGTAAGTGATCCTCCCTTTTAAACTGTGATGATCCAAGGTTTTGTTGTTGTTATTTGGGACAATATATTTCTAACTAACAAGTAAGTTCTACTTGAAGATGTTCTTACACTATCAATGCTGCCAGTACTAGTGAGATCTCTGTAAGAAAAATGTCTCTTCAGAGACTTCGTGTGTTTGGTTCCACACGGCTACAATTAAGTGAATATTGCAATAAAACAAGTCAAATGAAATTTTTTTTGGTTTCCTAGCACCTCTGCACTATATTTTAGAATATGATTGCATACTTAAAAGACTATCTAAAAACTTGATGTATATACCTTAATTTAAAAAGATCTATTGTGTGGAGCCTGGGTGGCTCAGTGGGTTAAAGCCTCTGCCTTCAACTCAGATCATGATCTCAGGGTCCTGGGATCAAGCCCTGCATCGGGTCTTCTGCTCAGCAGGGAGCCTGCTTCCTCCTCTCTCTCTGCCTACTTGTGATCTCTATCTGTCAAATAAATAAATAAAATTTAAAAAAAAAAGATCTATTGCTAAAAAATGCTAACCATTACCTGGGGTTTCAGTGAGTTGGAACTTTTTGCTGGTTATGGATGTAGAGGTACTATGAGATTAATGTTTTCATGCCTGCTAACACAATATCCATTCTGCAACACACGGGGCAAGGAGTAATTTCATGTCTTAGTATTTGGCTATAGCTGCCATGGATAGTGACCTGGGTAAAGCCGATTGAAACCATTCTGGAATGGATTCACCATTCGAGATGCCATTAAGAACATTCATGATTCATGGGAAAAGGTCCAAAATCAACATTACCAGGAGTTTAGAAGAAGCTGATTCCAAACCTCGTGGATGATTTTAAGGGGGTTCAGGATTTCAGTGGAGGACATAATGGGAGATGGGGTGGTAACAGCAAAGGAATTAGAAGTGGAGCCTGAAGATGGGACTTAATACTATAATCTTATGATAACAAATAAATAAATAAAAACAGCTCCTCATCTTCTAAAGATTTATTTGGCGGAGAGAGAGAGTGTGCCAGCAGGAGGAAGGTGAGAGGGAGACAAGCAGACTTCCCACTGAGCAGGAAGCCTGTCGCCGGGCTTGGTCTCCAGACCCTGAGATCATGATCTTAGCCCAAATCCAGAGTCAGATGCTCAACTCAGTGAGCCACCCAGGTACCCCAAGACGGATAGTTGTCCCACTTGTTAAACAGATGTACTATTCCCCAGGCTTTGTTGCACTCTTTATAGAACACAGGAAGAGTAGATTTACTGTAATTATTAAGGGCCCTAGGACTTTTGGATTGCTAAATGAACACTGGCTTTAAGTTAAAGTCACCAGCTACATCAGCTCCTAACAAGAGAGTCAGCCTACCTTTGAAGCCAGGTATTGGCTTCTCTTCTCTGGACAGTCCTAAATAGCATCTTCTTTCACTATAATGCTGTTTTCTTGATGCTGAAAATCTGTTGCTACATCTCTTGATGAAGCTTCTACATCAGCACTTTCTGCTTCACTTTACATACCTTTATGCTAGGTAGATGGCTTCTTTCTTAAACTTTAATGAACCAACTGCTGCTAGTTTCAAACTCTTCCTATATAGCTTCCTCACCTCTCTCAGTCTTCTGAGAGCTTAAGAGAGTTAAAGCTTCCTACTGAACAAGACTATAACGAAAGGGAATGCTGTGGCTGGGTTGACCTCCTATCCAGACCACTAAAACTTTCACCATATCAACCATAAGGTTGTTTCATTTACCTCTCATTCAAGTGTTGTTCACTGGAATAGCAGTTTAACTTTCCTTCAAGAACTTCTTTGCATTCACAACTTGGCTAATTGGTGCAAGCATGCTTTCCTTCCCAAGCTTAATCATTTCTCTCTTTGGATTCAAAGTGAGAGATGCGTAACTCTTCTTTTGACTTGAACACTTAGAGGCCCTTATAGGATTGTTAACTGGCCTAATTTCAGTATTGTGTCTCAGGGAATTAGGGAGGCCTAAGGAGAGGGAGAAAGATGGATGAATAGGTGATCGGTGGCAGTTGGAAGGTAGCCTTGCTCAGAAAAGGGTTGCCACACATCTTCAATTTGTTGGGGGGAGGGGACAGTATCTGTGAGGTACAATTAAGTGAAGCACGATAAAATGAGGTATGCCTGTATGTTATGTTTTGTTTTGAATCAAAACCTTGTGTATCCTATTCCTAAACTCATTGAACTTTGACAAACTTTTGTATTCAAAGGATTTATATATTCTTTCTGATGTTACAGATTCTGGATCATAAAAATCATTATGTATTCTGGTGATTCATTATTCCAATCGAGGGGCACACACTACTGAGGAATGGTGAGAATCACAAATACATTGATAATGATAAATATTTGCATATTAACTACAATATTTGGAGAGAAATTTTACCAGTAATTTTTCAAAAAATTAACTTTAAAACACAAGCATAGTGATTATTTTAGATGGATTGATGCATACACAGCATTTATAGTTTTAATTGGTAAATTAGTACCACCAAATCTCCACTTCATTGTCTTTGCTCATGCATGGGTATTCCTACTTTCATCTATATTAAATACATAATTAAATTTTCCACATACAATCTGTATTAAATTTTGTTGGTTGGATAAACCAGTGATATATATATTACCAGTAATGGGAGTCAAGAAAATTATATCTGTAACTTTTGTTGTCCAGATCTTCATATTATAAACTCCAAAAATTTCAGGAATCTTTTAATAATATCTTTCCTTCATTGTGTTTGGGAAATCTGTCATTAATCTATCTTCCCTTTGAAAGTGTTCCTAAGCACATTTCTGATTAAGAAAAACTCAAGCATTTTCTGAGCCAACTGTATTTCCATTTCCCATTAATCCATGATTAATATGTAACAAGTAAGCCACTTTATTTGTTCAAGTACTAATTTTGATGTGGACAGCTCCCCATAGTCTATGTACCTTTACTAGTCGAGACACCAAAGCAAAAATAATTTAGCAATAATGAAGATTAACTGTAAGTAGTTGCCTCTAAACTGACTGAATATGGCTAAAGGAAGAAAAATGATTCATTTTTAACTTATTTATCTGGCAGTGACTTCCTGTTCTAAATAATCATGCATGGGCATATTGTTATGAATATTCAAAAGGTTTTTTAACGGCTTAATAATTTTTCTTCCTTTGTTTCTAGGAACAGAAGTCATAACACACACTGAAATAGAGTATCACACTTGTCAGCAGCAGATAAAGTAATGTATCATTTGATGCTTTCTCTGTCTTCCGTGGCACCAACAAAAGTAGACCCGCCATCAAAGGAAACCATCACTCCCATCTGGGTTTTAATGCAGAAATAACACAGAGCTGACTTAGTCTGGGCTCCCTCGATTCAAGTTAGAACATCCAAAGTAAAAGTTTCACTTACCAGAGTCATCATTATCAAAAGCATATCTATTTGAAAGAGGTAGTATGTTACCTCCAGATTTTCTCAGCATGATGTTTCTCCTCATTTCTTTCCTGAGTATATAGATAGTGGCAGTTGGCAAAGTCACCTGGAAGAAAGAGAAAGAATCA
This sequence comes from Mellivora capensis, assembly GCA_004024625.1. Lineage (NCBI taxonomy): Eukaryota > Metazoa > Chordata > Mammalia > Carnivora > Mustelidae > Mellivora > Mellivora capensis. The sequence continues at coordinate 37,247 of PISX010001500.1, forward strand.
AGTTTTTCTCATTTTATTTTTCCTTCCCATCTAACAAAGTACAGCTTTTCCTGTTTACCATCCTCCTTCTCAGACTCCCCCTCTGCACTCCCTCACTACCTTTGTGCCCTGGGATACTTCCTTACCCTCTGGCTTCTAGCTGAGTTGGCCAACAGAAGGCACTGTTAGGAACTAGAAGACAAGAGATTTATTTCTTCTACTGTTTGTCTATAGTTTTTGGTGGACACACTCAGTGTTTATATATCCTATGGGAGGATTTTCTTTCAGGGCTCAACATTTTTTTTTTTTTAAGATTTTGTTTATTTATTTGAGAGAGAGGCAGTGAGAGAGCATGAGCGAGGAGAAGGTCAGAGGGAGAAGCAGACTCCCCGTGGAGCTGGGAGCCTGATGCGGGACTCGATCCCGGGTCTCCGGGATCATGACCTGAGCCGAAGGCAGTCGTCCAACCAACTGAGCCACCCAGGCGTCCCCAGGGCTCAACATTTTTTAAACGCTCTTATTGCTTTCCCTCCAACAGGCCTAGAAACGGTAATGGTTTGCCTCTGTTGCTAGTTTGTGTGTGTCACAATTTTGGGGGGAAGATTTAATTTCTTTATTTTTGTGAGAGAGAGAGAGAGTGGGCATACATGGGGGGAGGGGCAGAGGGAGAAGCAGAGTCCCTGCTGAGGAGGGGGCTCAATGTAGGACTCGATCCTAGGACCCTGGGATCATGACCTGAGCCGAAGGCAGACGCTTAACCAACTGAGCCACCCTGACTTCCCTGTCACCATTTTTTTATGTGTAGTTTAATTGGCCATATCCCATACTCTACAAAAATTGCTGTAATTTTAGAAGCCTGTAGAATGACTCTGCCAAGACGAATCCCAGAAGGAAACAGCACACTCAAAAAGTGTTTATCTAAAGAGCCTCAAGAAAACAGAAAAGCTTTTTGCTTTTTAAGGTCAACAATACATTTCTCAGGAAAGGATCATTGTCCCTATTTGCTTTAGGCAAAAATATAATTTACAGGCAACCATTTTTCTTCAGGCAGCAAGACATCTACCACATACCGTTCACACACTCAATTCAGATCTATGCACAAAGTTGATACCTGTACAAGGTAAGATTTTGCCCTTTTCTGCTTAAGAAAGCCTATCATAAAACAAGTGTTTGAGAATATGGTTGTCAGAGGTGGAACCTCGAAACTGCAATGTTTTGTTTTGTTTTTTTAAAGATTTTATTTATTTATTTGACAGAGATCACAAATAGGCAGAGAGGCAGACAGAGAGAAAGAGGGAAGCAGGCTCCCTGCTGAGCAGAGAGCCAGACATGGGGCTCGATCCCAGGACCCTGAGATCATGACCTGAGCCGAAGGCAGAGGCTTAACCCACTGAGCCACCCAAGCGCCCCTGTTTTGTTTTTTTAAAGAAGAGTATTTTCTAGCTCCGTTAGCAGTGACCCATAATTTACAATATGCCATGGTTCTCTTGTGGGTCACCTATGCTGCAGCCAAGAACAGCTCTTCCTGAGATACAGATGGACAGATAATTCTTGCAGGAGCTTCAACCAGGAGGTGAGTGACAAAAGGTCCTACTTCTTCTCTTGACTATGGTAGGCTGGCCCTTTAGCTATAACTCAAAGAAAAAGGAATGGAGTAACACTGACACAAATGAAAATACTATAGGTCTTTCCAACTCTTTGAACTATGCTGACATTATTTGCTACCTAGAATGGCACTAAACTTCAAAAATCAAGCATACTGTTAGATACTTAAGACAAAGGAAGTGAGAGAAGGCATGTCTTCCTGGCCAGTCACCACGAGGTTCCTTTCACTACACACTGATAGGTATAACTTTTTTAACTGCATGGTGCTCATTGAGCAAGTACTCTAAAGCCAGCTTCAGAGTGAAATATGCATTATTAATACCCACCGAGAAAGAGACTAAAAGCAAAATAATCTAAGCAGTATTCTCAATTTCTCTAAACATAGTTGTTGATGCTCAGTTAAGAATCAAATGAATTCCATTAGTATTATCTTCATTAATCCAAACTCAAATATTTTAATAAATCATGATACTCCTTTCTTGAAATCCCTACACTGTGACATAGTCACAAGGAGTACTGTGTTTACATATTTATATCCTTAAAAGGTTTATATATAGCTCCAGGTAACTATACAGATTTGCACACATTTTTTTTCCACCCGCAAATTTAAATTTCACCATCTGTTAGCTATATTATCACCCATTAGTAAAATCATTCCGTACTCTATCTTCAACAACTGGAGACACAATAAAGACATTCAGAGATACTTTACAGAACAGATGCTGCAAGTTAGTCTTCATTATGAAAGGGAGTATCTTTATTAAAGGTATTCATAGTTTTACTGTTTCTTGCTCCCACTTTAGAGGAAAACTATGTATTCTAAAGATGGAGTAAACATTTGTTTTGCCTATATATTTCCATCACTATAGCGTATAGAACACCTCAAAGAAGTCCCAGCCTTGAAAATGCCATGAAACAATTACTTTAAATGAAAGACACTATTAATAACCCTATTTTCAGATAAGGCAACTAATAGATTTGAAACATTTTAGTATTTGGCTTATGCACTTAGTGAGCTAGTAAGTGACAGAGTCAGCAATTGCAAAACTAGGTTCAATTCCCGAGCTCCTTCTAACGTACCAGGAGTGTCCTGGTTAAAATTATAGGAAAGAATGATATAATTGAGAGCACTGGCAAGTCCTAAAAATGATTTAATAGTCAGTGTCATCTTACCTTCAGAAGAAAAGGAGCTACAGTATGACTTTTTATTAGCTTCAGATAACTGCTTTGCCAAAGCCAATCAGTTAAATAATCATGAAAGAAAAATGCAGGTTAAATGCAGGTTAAAATAGAGATTTCTTGACCCTGCTCCTGAGATGCTCTTTCTAGTACTCTGGAATACAACCCAGGAAATTGGATATTTAGCGATCACACTGGATGATACAAGGGTTCAAGGGCTATACTTTGAAAAATGTTGCCAAAGAGAATATAAAGGCTAACTTAAAAAAAGAAAAAAAAATCTTAGTATTCCCAATGTCAAATTGGAGAGACTCAATTAGTTGCTACTGGTGTTTCTTATTAAATCTGATTCTAAAATTATTTAATTAAAAAGCTATATTTGGGAGAGAGTGAGAGCTATAGGAGACTTAAGGATTTAATAACCTGTTCTTAGAACTAAGTAATATAAATAGTTCTTAGAACTAAATAACCTTAGATCTGTTGGTAACTGATGGTATTACCAGTGAATATAGTCAATATGATAAGAAATCACCAGTGGCTGGCAGAGGTCTCCAGAATGCAGTAAAGTAAAAATTAGATATATCCTCAGGTGACATTAGTTTTGACTATAAATGGATAAAAGGAACCACAGAGAGGCTAAAAAAGTTTCCTTAGATCTCTTTTGTCTTCTTGTGCTACAGTTGCAAATTATAGTAAGTAATGTTCCTGACCCTAGAGGCACCTCCAAAGACAGAATAAGAGTGGCATTTCAAATATTCTAGAGCCATCCCTTTGTTACCTCCCTAAGGCAGAGGTCCTCCCGGTAGTCACTAACACACTTGACAAGTAGCAGAAGTGGGAGGAGCTTATTTCCTGTACCTCACCTTTCACCCACGAGTCTTTTAAGAGATCCTTAACACACACATTTCAGGTAGTTTATTCTCTTATTTTTAAGTACAGATCATGAAATCCGGGTTATCACAAAATGTGGGAAATAAAACATGGAGCTAAAGGACTTAGAGAAAGGAAAACTCAATAACAGAGGTAGCCTGTGTTGTGTGTGGAAGGCAGAAACTAGTGCATGAAACTGATTTTAGAATTACAAAATAAAACCCAAGTCATGTGGAGATCATCAAAGAGAAGGTTTGGTCTGAGCAAAGTTGGAGCTTTACAGGGCATGAATAGCAAGATCAATAAAACAAAACCAGAAGTTCCAGAAATGGTAACACAGTGAAGCTTAAAAATCTGTACAGTTACTAGGAAACCTTTATGTTTAGATTCAAATTAAGCTTAATATTTATTCAGATGTTGCTCAAAGAGGACATTTATAATTGAGTTTTCTCTTTTACTTAAACATTACCAACTTTCATATGATCATCAGATCATTTAAAAACGTCTTCTCTTATGATTTTTATATCTTTTTTTTGCATAAGGATCCTTTTTAATAAAAGCAAAATTAAAAAGGAAGATATGTATTTTAGACCTTGGAATGTAGGTACTTTGTATTCATTGCTACACAAAAACTGGGCAGCCCTATATTGTGTCATTGTTTTTATCGAAACCACGTCAGTGACATTTAAGGTTATTCTTCATTGAGAAGATCGAGGATGGGTTGTCTACTTCCTCTCACTAAAGAAATTAAAATATAAATAGGGGTTTCAAATAAACTTGGCCTAAGACAGTTAAAAGCCCCCCAATTCCATTAGCTCCTACTTTCTGGCAGTGTTGCTCAGACTAAGGTTAAAAAAGGCTTTTGTTTGTTTAAAGCTTTATACTAGTGGTTTTTCATGATACTCATTTTATTTGACTATCTGTAAGTAATATTTCTTTAACTTACTATTCAAAAATAATACCCCCAATATGAAACTAGTAACCGATAGGTTAATGGAACTAATAAGTGCAACTTATAACTTTTTACCCAAATCTGCTTGTTCTCAGAAGGCTGTCTGCTACCATGTTTCTCTAAGATAACATCCTTGCCTGGCATCATGATAACAAAATGTCGATTTAGTTGTTTTGCAGAGACTCAAGCCTTTACAAAGAAACTGGCTAGAACCAGTGGAGGACCACCACCCTTCTCTCTGAGCATGCATGAGTGTCTGATGGGTAAACTTTTCACATAGAAGGGCCTAAAAATCCACCCTTGGATCATGCTAAGGACATGATACTCTGGGCCTGGACCACATAAAAATGTAAGCAGATCCCCACAGGTGCAGACAAAGGACTTCAACCTTCCCTTACTTCCTAACTTTATCTAATTTTAAAGTCACATTGCTCTTTTCCCCTATACCCAGATCCTTTTTCTTTTACCTTAAAGCGTCTTTGACTCTCCCCTTTCTAGGAAGTGGATTTGAGGCTTGCCTTTGGTCTCATTGTTTGGCTGCTTCTCAAATAAACCCTTTGCTTGCTGCATCCTTGATGTCTGAGAGACCAGGTTTGCACCAGGCAAACTTCAGTTCAGTTAAAAGTTTGGTGAGCAAACCAGGACTCCACTGCCCGTGGTTCACTGGCCCCCATCCAGTAATGGGAATCTGATGAGGAGTCCATGCCTTAATTCTTTGTCCTAGGGACAGTCCCCAGAGCCTACCCCAAAAGGATGCCACCGACCTTCAGCATTTTAACTCCTGTGCCAGGGAAATGGTTTTGGTTTCAGTCTGGACAGACATCTCTGGGTGACTAGTGTGTGTGTGGGGGGGGGGGCACATGAGCTTCTCTCTTACTAATGTTTGGTTTGGCTCTCTGGTTTCTTCCTTCCATCCAGTTGCCTCTAGGTAGAGGGCGGTTCTTAGCTTTAAAAAGAAGGGGTGACGAGGAACCCTTCTGGTTCATTCAGTGAAGCCCCAAATTAGGGAGGAACTAATACTCATAGAATCACTCTGGGCTTGGTTAGTTTGTTGCTGTAGCTTTTGGGATCTTCGGATAAAATCAGCCATGTTCTAACTGGAGAAGGGAAATGACAATTCAGTTGCCAAATGCAGCTCTTTTGACTTTATTCTCCAAAATTGAGCAATGTTTAGTTACAAACCTATAAAAAGAAAAAAAATATCTTTTTTTTGTAATACTGGTTGGCCACAATATTTGTTAGAGTCTGGAGAAAAACAGTCAATTAACACATCCGTAAATTAGAATACCACATTACAATTAGATTTGTTTTGTAAAAAGGAAAAAAAATAGCATGAAATACCTTATGTTCCCTCTTTTATGCTTTCAGAGTATCAGAATAAGCCAGCTCAGAGAAAATGTAAAATTTTACTCCAATTATAAAACATGTGCTACCCAATTCTAACCAGGGAAAATATCATAGTTTATTAATTATTGAATTAAACTCCCTCACACAGTCCCCAAAACTTAAGGCCCAACAGGGTCCTGAACCAGGACCTCCTGCCATGAGAGGCCAAGAAGTAGGAATGGTCTTCCCTTCTCATTCCCTACATGGTACTCAATTTGGCCAGGGAGCCACTCATCCCCAAGGAGGCCAATCTCTGCTAAGGGAATTGGAGCTTAGATGCCAGGGGACAACGCGCAGCAAAGATTTGGGTCCATTCTCCATTCTCTACCTTATATCTGTTTAATGGAATAAACACTATGACCATTTATAGAGATGGCCTCAAGAGGGTGAAAAATTTGCTCTCATCTATTTTTGCCACCCGTAACCCTACTTAGACAGATGTACAAAGTTTATTAATCACTTTCCTCACTGCTGAGGAATGCTACTGGTGCTAAAAATGCTAGGGCAGAAGCTAATTGAAACACCCAGTAACCTCCTAAATGCTGATGCTATGATGGTTCTTCCTAACATGGATCTCAACTATGGAGACCAAGGTAAGCTCAAACATTACTGGGAATGTATTTTAGTTGGATTTCTAAAAAGGTGCCCCTAAGCAAAAAAATAATAACTTTAAAAGTTCAAGAAGTGAGGCAAAAACTGAGAACCCCTTGGAAATTCTTGCAAAAACATTGAGATATATTGGATTCTGGTTTTGAGGCTCCAGAAAATTTGAAAAGGTCAATATGATGTTTATAAGGCAAAGTGCTTTGGATATTCAAGAGAAACTCAAAAGGATGCATTGGGAATGCCTAGGTTACAGTTGGTTAAAATTGCCTTTACAGTTTGAACAGCAGAAACCAAGTGCAAGATAGAAAAGGTCACTGGAAAATGAAACAGCAGGCTACTTGTTAGCTGCTGCTCTAACTCAAGGGAATCCAAGACCAGGACAAGAACCACTATAAGGATGAGGTCAACTCAGGTAAGAAGTCTGGGATCTCATCAATGTGCCTATGGTAAAGAAGAGGAGCATTGAAAAAGAAAATGTCCAAGCTCATGAGATCTCTTGAGGAGACAGAGCCATAAGCCAACCCTCCTGCCAGATACTTGAATTGGTTGATAGTGACCAGGAATGAAGGGGCCCATTTGTTCCTGTATATCTTACAGAGCCTGCCACCAGTCTCACAAGGAACCCCAGTTTACAAGGGAAAATAAGCTCAGATTTTTAAATTAATATTGGGGTCACTTACTCAGTACTAAATACCTGGCTCTCTTGGCTTTCAAATTTAGGTAAAACTCACCTTAAACACAATTTTCTATATAAGCCTGAATGTCCTATCCCTTCAACTGGTTCATGACTTATAAACTAATTTGAATGTTAAAGTTCCTTTTTTTTTTTTTTTAGGATTTTATTTATTTGACAGGGAGAGATAGCACAAGTAGGCAAAGAGGCAGGCTCCCCGCTGAGCAGAGAGCCCAGTGTGGGTCTCAATCCCAGGACCCTGAGATCAAGACCTGAGCCGAAGGCAGACGCTTAACCCACTAAGCCACCCAGGTGCCCTAAATTTCCTTTTCAACCGGGATCTGTGAATATAAAGGTACCATCAGGGCAAGCTTGAGCCTTTCAAGCAATGCTACTTCTATCAAGGTCGAAAGTCCTATTAGAGCTGCCTGAAGATGTCTAAAAGGTAAGCTGGAAAGGCTCTGTTCCTTCCCTCAATTGTACTCTCTCAAATAAATAAATAAATAAGTCTTTTTAAAAATTATAAATAAAGGTAGGTTGTTTGGGTAGATGAGAAGCCAGGACAAGCAAAATCAGTAATTATCGAATATATTAAACTTCATGATGGGATTAAGATTCCCAACCTTAGATAGGAGCCCTTAAAGGAGCAAGCTAAAAGGAATATTCAACCCATTTTTTCTGCATTCTTGGAATTTGACCTTACCTGCCTTTGTTAATCACCATATAATACATCTATTTTACCTGTACAAAAACGTGGGTTTGTGCAAGATTTAAAAACTGTTAACCAAATTGTAGATGATACCCACCTGGCGGTAACCAGTCCCTATACTATTAACAACTTTGAGGACATTCAAAAATTCTCTGTAGTGGATTTAAAAGGTGCATTTGTTTGCATCCCTCTCAGTTCAGGCTCCTGGGGAACTGGGGGAACTGTTAGCATTTGAATGGGAAGGCCCCAAGACTGTATTGCTGCTTGCTCCAAATTTTAAAAACTCTTCAAGGTTTTATTTATTTATTTATTTATTTTTAAAGATTTTATTTACTTATTTGACAGACAGAGATCACAAGTAGGCAGAGAGGCAGGCAGAGAGAGAGGAGGAAGCAGGCCTCCTGCCAAGCAGAGAGCCCGATGTGGGGCTCGATCCCAGGACCCTGAGATCATGACCTGAGCCAAAGGCAGAGGCCCTAACCCACTGAGCCACCCAGGTGCCCCCAAAACTCTTCAAGGTTTTAAAAAACTCTCCCCCAACACAAACCATTTGGTGGTGGTGGGGGAGAATCTTAGCCAAGGACTTTCAGGGAGGAACCCTCTTTACCCATATAGATGTTTTGGTTACTAGCAAGACTAGAAAAGCCTCAGACTAAAATGGGATTCTGACCCATGCTTTTTGGCTGAGCAAGGCTATAAGGTCTAAAAATCTGTCAAATAGTTGGGCCTTAAAATCTCACAGAGACAAAGAAATCTGCTCCCTTACAGGAAGAAAGCATTCCCACTACTAAAAGACAGTTATATGCATTCTACCATATTTGGATGTCCAATTTTGAATTCATTGATAAACCCCTGTATGAAGTACTCCAAGGAAGAGGAAATGGGTCTCCTAATTCCAGAGCATGCCATAGGCATTCCAAGTTACTAAAGGGAAGCTACTCAAAGTTTCCACTTGGGGCCTCCGGTTATCAGAAAGTTTTTTTGATTTGCTTGTCCATGAGAGAAAGGTGATCCATCTGAGAGTACTAACTTGGAATTAGGGTAACATAAAAGGAACTGTTGTGTATTTTTCAAAATAACTGGACCTAATACCTAAGGGGTGACCTGTATGTCTGAGAGCATTAGTGGCCCCTTGTGATCTATTACAAGAACAAGAAAAATTTACTTGGAGGCACCCCACAGTAGTGCATACTCTACATTATGCACTGTCCCTACCAAAACAAAAGGTGTCTCCTGGCCCCACCTTGGGAAGATGAGGCAAATATCAAGCCACCTCATTTGACAATCCTAGTGTTACTTTGAAGGTAACACTCTGACTTTGCTCGCCACTAACTCTGAGGGACACATACACGAATATATATGGACAATTGAACAAGTTTATTCCAGCCTTCCCAATGTGATGGATCTGCCTGTGGAAAAACCAGACATTGAGATATTCACGGATGAGAGTTTCATGGATTGGGGATGATAAAGAGTTAGCTATGCAGTTGTGGTCCATCAACAGACACTGTAAGTAGAAGCTTGCCCTTCAGGTATCTCCACTCAAAAGCTGAAATAGTAGCCCTCATAAGATCCTTCCATTTAGGTTAAGGATGAGAGAGTGACAGTTTTTATTGATTCTTGATTCTAAATATACCTTTTCAGTGGCTTATGCACATGGGTCGATCTCAAAAGAAAATGAGTTGACTATAGGAAATAGAAAAATTAAATATGCCAAAGAGATTTTAGAATTATGAAAGGCTGTTTTAGAACCCAAGGTGGTAGCTATTGTCCACTGCTGAGGAGGCCAGGAATCAGATTGCTTGACTGCACCAGGGAACAATCATGTAGATCAAGCCTCCATGTTTGAATATCTTATGAAAGATATAATGGGTGCTTTGGTGACTATGACTAATTACACACAAGATGCTAATCTTCAGTGGATCCTGAAGTATATTGTGGGTCCTGAACTTCATAGAATGATTGAAATGATAGTCCAAAATCTCCTAAAATCATTTGGGCTAAAAACAATCATAAGTCTGACCCCCCCCCACTAGTTTTAAATGGTGTACATCCTTGAGGGAGCTATTTTAGAAAAGACTGACAAATAGATTTTGCTAATATTTGTAGATGCCTTCAGAAGTTGAGGTGAGAATTTTTCATGCTTTCACAGAAGACCTGAAAAGTTGTCAAAAACACATTAAAAAAAAAAGATTTACTTATTTTAGAGAGAGAGAGAATGAACAGGGAAGGGAAAGAAAGAAAATTCTCAAGCAGATTCCCCACTGATCATGGAGCCCAATGCACAGCTTGATCCCAGAACTCTAAGATCAGATCATGACCTGAGCTGAAATCAAAAGTTGGATGCTCAACTTCAAAAACACTTTGAAACAAAATTATTCCTAAATTGGATTGCCACTAACAATGCAGAGTAACAACGGAGCTTTATTTGTGGCAAAAGTCATCAATGGACATTACCTACTTCCTGAAAACCCCAATCAACTGGGAAAACAGAACCACACAATTAAAAAAAAAGAAAAATTGGCACAAGTTTCCCAAGAAACCAACTTAACTTGGAAAAAAGCCCTCCTGGTTACCCAAAGCAGGGCAAGAGTGGCCCTTCATAGCAAGTTTGGTTTAAATGTTTATGAAATGCCATATGTAGGACCCTTTCTATATTCTTTTCATGACATAGGAGTTCTTGATGGGGCTCAAAATAGGAAACTGGATACTATCAGGTATATTTAGTCTTTAGGAAATATTCTATGTTTAGAATATATTCTTTTTTATGTACGCTTCCTACAGGTTGATTGTACCCCACATGTGCCCTTGTACCACCTAAATATTGGAGGCAATGTTTGTGAAGATCTGGAAGAACAAGCACGTGGAGGACCAGCTCCAACCTCATTGAACAGGACCTCAGGAGGTGCTATTGACTATCCATTCTTCAGTGAAACTGAAGGATGTTAAGCCATGGATTCACCACACACAAGTTAGGCTGGCTCTACAAGATTCCACAGGCTGCCTATATACTCAAAGGAAAACTTCCAGAAAGAACCCTGCTTGCACCAGCGAGCCTCTGATGCACCTGAAAGAGTTATTTAGTAGAGCTATTTGGAAAAGAGGCATCTATAGTAAGTATCAACCTGTGAACTATTCATAGATTATATACTATGAATATTACTCCTTTTTCTCATTGCGTTTTCCTATTGTTTACAAGGTCTCATGATTGGAAAGATTTAGGATTTCTCAAACATTGGCCAAGGCTGCCAGTCCTCCTCACTGTTGGATGTGTTGTGCTAAGCCCCGCTTAGAGTATAACCACAACAACCTTATCGTGATGCCCAAGTTTTCAAGACATCCAAATTGACATACTTCCTTAGCGTATGGGGTCAAATTAATCAAGTTAGCTTTCCTCACTGTTCCTCTGCCTTGTTTTTTCTCAACTATCCCAAAATATGAGCTCCCCACATTCAGTAATTGAAATCTACTGTGAGAAGCTTGTAATTCTCCTTACGCTTACAATATAACCATAGGAGTTAATAACTTCACCTTTTGTAAATTCAATTATAACTTTTTCCTTTCACCACCTTCCAGAGACATTGGAGAAACACACTTTTAACAAAGTTACTCATCTGATTCTATTCCTCTCTTTACACTGATAAACTTGGCCACATGGGGGTCCCCACATCCCTCCCTGAATGCCTCTTACCAAATACACTAAACTTAACTACATAAATGGCCCCTTTAGCACAAAAGTATTGAGGCCCCCGAATTAAGACATGCTATGTGTACCTCATCTCCCCTCTCTGGATATAAACAATAGCTGGAGAATGGAAAGCACCTGTCTTTTAGGACTTTTGGTCACCCCTTTTTTCGATATCTAACTCTGATAAAGTCAGTCATTAGACTGGTTTTTCTCAAACTGGTCTATATATTAGAGAGAAAAAAAAAACACAAAATCATCTAATTATCTTCCCAGAAATCAGAAGTATAAAATTTGGTACATACCTGGAAGAACATCACTTTCATGGTAGAGAGTGGCATCGCATGAATATATAAGTACAAATCTTTTAATGACTTTAGGGATCACAATGAATGAAACTGCCCAAACCATACAGAACAGCCCAACAAAAGGCCTTCAACTATTTGGCCAGAGTACTTTTAAACAATATGTTTTTTACTTTAACAGAACGAGGAAGAGTTTGTGTAGTAGCTAATTCAACATGCTGTACATATATTAATATTCCCTCAGAAATTAAAGTTCCTCTTGACAGAATAAGACAAGTTACTTGGTTAGAACAAATCTCTCCTAAATTCCCAGAGTAGCTTTGGACTGGTTTTCAGGGATACATTCTTGGATCCTTCCAAAAAATATTACTCAATGTGAAATGCCCATATGCATAATTCTCCTTCTGTGCTACTTAATCATAAAATATGCAACATAATGCTATACAAAGACTATTAGCTAAAGAACAAAAGAATTAGTAATATAAAATGCTGAGTTTTAACCTAGAAATAAGGAATGTTTCCAGATGAGTGCAGAAAGGTTCATTCCTCTGATCTCCACCCCTCTTTGAGCAGGAAGTAGCTGGAGCAATCATCCCAATTCCCTCAAGAAGACCTTGGGGACTAACACCAGTAACCAAAGAGTTAACAGAACTAATAAGCGTAACTACAGGTTTTACCAAAATCTGCTTGTTCTCAGAAGGCTGTCTGCCACCGTGTTTCCATAAGATAACATGCTTGCCAAAATTTTTGATTTAGTTGTTTTGCAGAGACTCAGACTTCACAGAGAAACTGGCCAGAACTAGCCAGGACCACTGACTTTCTCTTTGAGCATGGGCGAGTATCTGATGGTTGGACTTCTGATGTAGAAGGGCCTAAAAATCCACTCTTGGATCATGGCAAGGATGCCATTTTCTGGTCACGGATCACATGCCAATATGTGCAGAAGATCCATACATGTGAAGGCAACAAAAGGACTTCAATCCTCTCTTAGTAACTTCATTTATCTGATTTTAAAGTCATATGGTTCTTCTCTTCTATACCCAGATTCTTTTTCTTTTGCTGTTAAGTTCCTCTGACTCTCCCCCTTCAGGGAGGGAGATGTCAGCCTTGCTTTTCCATCTCCTCATTTGTCTGCCTCTCCAGCTCTGTCCTAGCTGCATACTGACCTCTCGCTGATTGGCTTTGCTGCACGTGGGGCGGGGCGACTGAAGTTGAGTTCAATTAGGTATAGGGTGCAGCCCCAAATGCAAAGGGAAGGGGCTAAGCCTTATTTTACATTTATATAAAAGACCGTGAAGTGGCTTTACCTCTACGCTGTCACAATGTCCTAAAATCTCACCAGATCAGAGACTTGAGACATTGTCTCCAAAGTTACAGGATACAAATGCAGATATGAAAGATAACATTCCAGAAACACCCAATACTCCCTACTGTGAGTAATGAGAGTGAGAACCAACAAAGGTGAATTCTAATTGACAGAATAGCAAGAGGAAGCACAATGAAAACACCAATGTTCAGAGACTGGAGGAGGGCAGTCATGAATGATACACCTCTGTTATAGAATAAGCCAAGCAGGGCATTGATGAGGCCACAGAAGTGTGGAGAAAGGTGCCAAGAAAGAACATGAAGAGATGAAACCAATATTGAATAGAAGCGTAATGGAGAATTTTGTAGGCAGCAAAATCACATTATAGAAGAATATCTACTAATCTAGGCTTGTAATAAAAATGTATTGAGTGCAAAAAGCTGATATAAGTGAGATACAGTCATTAGTATCTGTATATGAGGAGACTTTAATCAATTAGAATAAAAATTAATTAGATGAATATGCATCTCTCCTTCATTTGAACAAGAAATACATAAGAGAAATTTAAGCATTCATCTTTTTCTGAATCTTTTTGGTTTTGATGTCAGTATTGAGAGAGTTATAAGAATGCAAAGTCCTCTACCTGCAGAAATTGATGATTTACTCCCTCTACAAAGACAGCCAGAGTACCAGTTCTCAAGAGCAGTGCCTGATTCTGAATGATCATCCAGATCCCAAGAGATTTTCCCGTTAGAGGCTTTTAATCTTTGTTTTTCCTGATATTAAAGAATTCTCTATATTCCTGCATGGCCAGATCAGAGTGCTTAGATTTCTTAACTGCACCTAAATCTTCAAGTTCCTTTTCTTTCTAATTTTGTTTCTTTAGTGAGTCTCTCTAGTTTTCACCAAAAACCTTTACATAGGTTTTGAGTCAATTACTCAGACTCTCTCTATAGATATATAGTTTTTATAGACAGATGCTATACAGATAAATAGAAACTTCATACATGTCAGATAATTAATATCAACTGTTGATAAGGATATGATGCATTGAGAATTAGTATAGAGAGAAATGTAAATTGCTCCAAAAAACTTTGGAAAATAATCTGGCATTACTTACATGTTTGGGCACATACACTCTGGGTAAGCTTGCATCAGCCTACCACTAGAAGACCTGGAAACAAATGTTCACAGCACACCATTTCTAAGAGCAAAATCTGGAAACCAAATATCCACTGAAAGGAGATTGTGTAATTAAGTGTATTTGATAAAGCTTTAGGAATAAAGAAAGTATATAGCTACGTGCATCAACATGAATAAATTGTATCAACAAGGTTGCTTGATAACATTAAGTCACAATAGAATACAGAGTCTAACACCATTTATATAAAATTCAAAAGCAATAAACACTAATATATTTTATATGGGAATACTTGTCTCTATATGTTTTTAAGTAAGAGAATTATAAACACATTTCCAAGATGTGGTTATCCCTGTGGGAAAGGGAGGAAGAATATGATCAGGGAGAGACACAATGCATCAAGAGTTCTGATTTTTAAGCTGTGGTGAGTACACATGTGGCCGTTTGATTATCCTTCATACCTTATAACTATGTTCCTACATATGTGCTGAATATTTCAAAACAAACAAATTTGGGATATTATAGTCAAAAAAGAATTTTTAATTTTATCACAAATCTCTGTGCCTTAAACTGAAAAAATACCATATACTGTGAATGATCATACACATAATATTTGAGAGGGAAAAGAATGGTGCTATTGACAGAAAATACTGAATATTACTTATCTCTAATGTGATAATATATATAAAGCCATTTAATTTTATTTTTTTTTAAGGATTTTATTTATTTGACAGAGACAGAGATCACAAGTAGGCAGAGAAGCAGGCAGAGAGAACGGGGAAGCAGGCTCCCCGCTGGGCAGAGAGCCTGATGCAGGGGTCCATCTCAGGACCCTGAGATCATGACCTGAGCTGAAGGCAGAGGCTTTAACCCATTGAGCCACCCAGGTGCCCCTATAAAGACATTTTAATTCTGCCACATGGTAAATACTTCATATATATTAAATATTGTCTTCCTGCATTCTACCATCACAAAATAAGCATCTGGAATAAATAATCATTACGATGCGAGAGAGGACAATGGTTAAGAACTGGAGTACATGTTTATGTGAATTGCACGTGTGTGTGTGTGTGTGTGTGTGTGTGTGTGTGTTAAGAACCAGAGTTTCAATCTCAGCTCTGGATCACTAATTACGTGACTTGCTAACTTTCCCCTCTGTCTCAGTTTTTTTTTTTTTAATTTAGATAATAGTTATTAGTGTTCTTGTGATGAGTAAATGAGATAAAACTAGAAGAACTGTTCATTTAATAATTTCCATGCCTCAAGAACTATGCTGAGTTCTGCATATGAAGTAATACAAATATCAATATGGCAGCAGTACTAATTTCATAGAATTCTATTCATCTTCTCATACTTCAATTTGGTTATTGTTATTGAACTTAAGAGGTAACTACAGAAAAGCTCAAGGTTGGCAATATCTATAATCAGCTGGTTTGAAGTTCTCATCTCTCATTTCAAACTTATAATTGCTTTTTATTAAGAAAAAAGACGGAGTCTCCATTCTAATGATTTTTTTTAAAGGGGAAAAAAAAAGCAGGGAAGATTTTGAGGAATCATCAGAAAGATCACATACACATTCCTAAAATTAAACAACCTGATTAAATGCCAGGCTGAATTTGATTTGCAATATGTTACAACAAGGAAAGCTTACTTTGAGGCCAGCTTAAGGTCTAAGTATTCACTACATCAGAAAATAGAAGTCTTCAGCTCAGAAAGAATTTAGACCTAATGTAAAATTCAAAACAGGATAGGACACGCATAAAAAAGTTCCATTCAAAAGCATACACACTTGAAGAAACAAAATCACTCTAAGTACCGCCTTTATTTAGCGTGGCCCTTGATAAGCATTTCAATATAACTTCCAGGAGGCTTCAGATTGATTAAACTGTATTTTAAGGAACACAGCCAACTGTAATATTCCAAAGTTTTCTTAAATTTCCAGTTTAGCTGCAATACATCTAACCATGTATTATTAAAAAACAGAAAAGAACAATGTTCAAGAAATTACTCTACATGACTTCAAGACTTACTGTAAAGCTACAGTAATCAGCACAATGTGGTATGTGAAGGAATAGAAAAATAGATCAATGGAACAGGATAGAGCCTGGAAATATACTCCAATTAATATAGTCAGCTCACCTTTGACAAAAGAGCGAAAGCCATACACTAGAACAATGATGGTCTGTTCAGCAAATAATACTGGACATCCACATGCCAAAACAAACAAACAAACCGAACCTAGACACAGACCTTATACCCATCACAAAAGTTAACTCAAAAAAAAAAAAAAAAACCTATTAAATTCCTAGAAGGTATATACAGGAGAAAGCCTACATGCCTTGGGTATGGAGATGCCTTTTTAAATACAACACCAAAGATACAAGCCATGAAAGAAATAATTGTTAAACTGGAGTGAATTAAAATTAAAAATTTCTGCTCTGTGAAAGGCAATTATCAATAGGAAGATACACTGAAAGAAACATATTAGCTAAAGGACTATCATCCAAAATAGGTAAAGACCTCTTAAAACTCAAGAAAATAACTCAAAATGGGCCACAAATGTTGACCTTCACAAAAGAAGATATACAAATGACAAATAAGCATATGAAAAGACGTTTCACATCCTATGTCATCAGGGAAATACAACGCAAAAAAATGAAATACAACAACACATCTATTAGAACAGCCCAGACCTGGGATACTGAAAATTCCAAATGTTGACAAGGATGTGGAACAGTAGAAACACTCACACATTGCTGTGGACCCACAAAATGGTACAGCCATGCTGGAAGGCAATTTGGCAGTTTGTTACAAAACTCAACATTCAAGCATATGATCCAGCAATTGCTCCTTGGTATTAGTCCAAAAGAATGGAAAACTTATGTATACACACACCTGCACTTGGGTATTTATAATAGGCTTACTCATAATTGTCCAAACACAGAAGAAACTAAGATATCCTTCAGTAGGTGAATGGACAAATCAACTACATGTAGACAATGGAGTATTATTCAGTGCCAAAAAGTGTGAGCCATCCAACCAAAAAAAAAAAAAAAAAGACATGGAGAGTGCTTAAGAACACATTACAAAGTGGAAGCTGAAGGAATTCATTACCACTAGATCATCCTCACAAGAAATGTTAAAGGGAGTTTACGATGAAATGAAAGAAGGCTAATTATAGAAAAATCTTATGAAAGTATAAAATTACTGGTTAAAGTAAACCTATAAATTCAGAATACTCTGTAATGGTGGAGAATAAATCACTTTTTACTCTAGCAGAAAGGTTAAATGACAAAAATACTAAGAATAACTACAATGATTTGTTAATAGATAAATATTGTAAAAAGATGCAAATTGTGACATCAGGAACAAAATGTGGGGGAGGGAGTACAAAAATGTAGAGCTTTTATGTGAATTTGAAGTTATCATCAGCTTAAAAGAGACTATTATAAACAGATGTTTTAGATAACCTCTATGCTAACCACAAAGGAAAAGCCTACAGTAGATACATAAAAGAGAAAGAGAAATCAAACTACAGAAAACTATCCAATTAAAAAGTAAGAGTGCAAGAGAAGGAATAAAAGATTTACAGAACAAATGGAAAACAACAAAATGACAATAGTAAGTCTCTATTTATCAACAGTTACTTTAAATGTAAATAGATATATTCTCCAATAAAAAGCAAGTGGCTGAAAGGATAAAAAAAAGATACCAAATATGCAATGCCTACAAGGGACTCATCTCACTTTAGGGACACACTGAAAATGAAGTGATGGGAAAAGATATTTCATGCAAATGGAAACCAAAAGAGAACAGGAATTACTATGCTTGTGTCAGACAAAATAGACTTTAAGCCCCATATTGTAATAAGAAACAAAGGTCATTATATAATGATAAAGGTGTCACTCTAAGAAGAGGATATCATATTTGTAAATATTCACCCATAATACTGAGCATTGACATAAAGTGAATACAAACAGGCCTAACAGGAAACATAGACAGCAATAATATTAGAGGATTTAATACACCACTTTCAACAATGGGTGGATCATCTAGACAGAAAATCAATAAGGAAGCTTTGAACTTACAGGACACATTGGAACAGATGGACCTAATAGATATTCCACTCACTAGCAGAGAATACACATTCTTCTCACATTCTCCAAGACAGGTCACATGTTAGGTCACAAAACAAGTATTAAAAAATACTAAAATTGGGTGCTTGGGTGGTTCAGTTGGTTAAGCTACGCCTTCAGCTCAGGTCATGATTCCGGAGTCCTGGGACTGAGTCCTGCATGGGGCTCCCAGTTCAGCGGGGAGTCTACTTCTCCCTCTGATCTTCTCCCCTCTCATGGTCTCTCTCTCTCTCAAATAAATAAATAAAATCTTAAAAAATTAGAATCATATGAAGCATCTTTTCCTGATGACAATGGTATGGAATTAGAAATTATCTACAAGAAAGAGAATTTACAAATATGGAAATTAAACCATAATCTCCTAAACAAATGGCTCAAAGAAGAAACTGAAAGGAAAATAAAAAAATATCTTGAGACAAATGGAAATGGAAGTACCACATATTAAATCTTACCAGATGTACCAAAAGTAGTTCCAAGAGGGAAGTTCAGCAAAATAATGCCTACATTTAGAAAAAAAAGTCATCTCTAATAAGCAAGCTAACTTTGCACCTTGTGCAAGGAACAAGAAAAAAAAAGAACAAAGTACACCCAAAGTTAGTATAATGAAGAAAATAAAAAGGATCAAGAAATAAATGAAATAGAGATTAAAAAGATAGTAGAAAATATCAATAAAAACTATGAGCTAGCTTTCCAAAATAAGCAAAATAGACAAATCTTTGGCTAGACTCACCAAGAAATTAAAAAAAAGGAAAGAACTCAAAAAACTTTTTTAAAGATTTTATTTATTTATTTGTCAGAGAGAGAGCGAGCTAGCGCACAGGCAGACAGAGTGGCAGGCAGAGGCAGAGGGAGAAGCAGGCTCCCTGCCGAGCAAGAGCCCGATGTGGGACTTGATCCCAGGACTCTGGGATTATGACTGAGCCGAAGGCAGCCGCCCAACCAACTGAGCCACCCAGGAGTCCCGAAAGAACTCAAAATTATAAATGAAAGAGAAGACATTACAGTGGATACTATACAAATACAAACTTCATAAGAGACTACTGTGAACCATAGTATGCAAACAAATTGGTTAATCTAGAAGAATAGATTTCTATAAATCTAAACCCTATTAAGAGGGGCTCATGAAGATACAGAAAGTCCAAACCCAAGTAGTTACTAATAAAGAGATTAAATCGTAATCTAAAACTCCCAACATGGAAATCACAGGATCAAATTTCTTCACTGATGACTTCTACCCAACATTTAAAGAACTAATGCCAAACCCTCTGAATCTTTCAAAAAAAATAGAAAAGGAGGAACACTTCCAAACTCATTTTATGACACCATCACTTCCCTGACACTAAAACCAGGTAAGGGTAAAACAAGAAAAGTACATGCCAATTTCTGATGAACATAAATGCAAAATTCATCAACAAAATATTAGCAAATTGGATTCTACATTATATTAAAATGATGGGTCACCATGAGAAGTGGGACTTATTGATCCCAGATTAACCACATTAACAAATGAGGGATAAAAATCATATGGTCATCTCAATAGATGCAGAAGAAACATTTTATAAAATTCAACTTAATTTCATGATAAAAACTGCCAACAAACTGGAAATAGAAGGAATGTACTTCAATATAATAAAAGCCATACACGATAAGCCCACAGCTGACATCATACTCAGTGTTGAAGAGCTGAAAGCTTTTCCCCTAAAATCAGCAATAAGACAAGAGTGCCCACATTCACTACTTTTTCAACATAGTATCGTAGCAGATAGACAAGAAAAATAAATAAAACATCTAAATTGGAAGAGAAGTAAAATTGTCTCTATTTGCTGATGTCATAGTATTATATATAAAAATCCCTAAAAACTCCATCAAAAAAAAAACTGTAGGACTCAGAGGAAGACAAATACCATATGATTTCACTCATATGTGGAATTTAAGAAACAAAAAGAGATGAACAAAGGGGAAGGGAAGGAAAACAAAATAAGAAAACAGGGAGGTAAGCAGTAAGAGACAACTCTGGGGAACAACTATAGGGTTACTGGAGGGGATGTGGGTGGGGGGATGGGGTAACTGGGTGATGGGCAATAAGACAGGCACTTGAAGTAATGGGCACTGGGTGATGTATGCAACTTCTGAATCACTGACTTCTATCTCTGAAACTAATAATACAGTATATGTAAATAAAATTGAATTTAAACTTTAAAAAATTATTCTTATTTATTTTTGAGATATTATTATTTATTTTCCAGAGAGAAAGAGAGAGGCAGAACAAGCAGGGGGAACAGAGGAAGAAATAGGCTTCCTGCTGATCAGGGAGCCCAGTGTGGGGCTTGATCCCAGGATCCTGGGATCAGGACCGGAACTGAAGGCAGATGCTTAATGACTGAGCCACCTAGGCACCCATGAAGTTCTAATTGTATCCCAACTTTCCCACATAAGTTAGTATTTTCAAACCACTCCACAAGAATACCATTTTTTAATGTATTAGGGGCAAGAATTTTTTTAAAGACTTTTATTTACTTATTTTTGTGTGTGTGAGAGAGAGATGAGAGAGACACAGAGAGAGAGATGGAGAGCTTAAGCACAGGAACGGAATGGAGGGGCAGAGGGAGAAGCAGACTCCCTGCCAAGCAGTGAGCCTAATGCAGACCTCAATCCCAGGACCCTGGAATCATTACCCGAGCCAAAGGCAGACTCTTAATGACTGAGCCACCCAGGCATCCCTAAATAAAAAACGTTTTAAAAACTGTAGGACTAATAAGTTCAGTAAAGTTGCAAGATACATGATCAATATACGAACATAATTTGCATTTCCATACAACATAAGTGAACTGTAAGATAATATAAGAAAACCATTTTATTTACAATAGCATCAAAAAGAACAACCTATTTAGGAATACATTTAACCAAGGAAATAAAAGTTCTATACACTGAAAACTAAGACACTGGCTAAAGAAACTGAAGAGGATATAAATATATGGAAAGATATTCTGTGTTCATGTGTTATGAAAATTAGTATTGTTAAAATATATATACTACCCAAGCAATATATACATTCAATGCATATCCCTACCAAAATTCCAATGGCATTTTTCACAGAAGTAGAACAATCTCAAAAGTTTAATAGAACCACAACAGACCCTGAAGAGCCAAAGCAGTAACAAGAAGGAGCAACAAATTTAGAGCGTCATACTTCCTGATCAAATTGTATTACAATACTATACTAATCAAAATGGTATGGTATTGGCCTAACAGACACATGGATAAATGGAACACAACTGAGAGCCCAGAAATAAACCCATGCATAAATATTTAATTTACAAGAAAGAAGATAATAACATACAATGAAGAAAAAATGGTTTCTTCAATAAATGGTGCTAGGAGGGGTGCCTGGGTGACTCAGTTGTTTAAGTGTCTGCTTTCAGCTCAGGTTGGGATCAAGTCCCACATTGGGCTCCCTGCTTCTCACTCTCCCTCTGCCTGCTTCTCCCCCTGCTTGTGCTCTGTCAAATAAATAAATTAATAAAATCTTTAAAAATAAATAAATAGGGGCTTTTGGGTGGCTCTGTTGTTGGGTATCTGTTTTTGGCTTGGGTCCTGATCTTGGGGTCCTGGGATCAAGCTCCACGTCAGGTTTCCTGCTTGGTGGGAGGCCTGCTTCTCCCTCTCCACCCCCCTGCTTGTATTCCCTCAATCGCTGTCTGTATTAAATAAATAAATAAATAAATAAATAAATAAAATAAATAATGCATGAATGAATGAATGGTGCTGGGAAATAACACTGAATTGTGTATTTAAAAGTTGCTAAGAGAATTGGTCTTAAATGTTCTCACCACACAAAAAGATGGTAATTTTATGACACAATGGGTATGTTCACTAACTTTATTGTGGTGATCATTGAATACTATACATGTGTATCATATCATCACATCATACACCTTAAACTTTCAAAATGTTATGTCAGTTTTATCTCAATAAAGCTTGAGAAAAAAGGACAAAATCTTAAAAGCAACCAGAAAAAAAAAGTGACACACCACATATAGAACAATAAAAATCAAGGCTGACTTAACCATAAGTGATGGAGACCTGAAGGAAAATGGAATAAGATCTTGAAAGCACAGAAAGAAAAAAATAACATAGAATTCTGTACCTTTCAAAAATTAGAATGAACTTCAAGGCTTTGAAAGCAGAGATTCAGAGGACTTGTGAGTAATGTTACATGGAAGCATTATTCACAATATCCAAAAATACCCAAAAAGTGGAGACACAGATCTCCATCATTGAATGAATGGATAAACAAATGTAGTATATCCACGAAATAGAGTATCATTCAGCCTTACTATAACGAAATACTGAAACTTGCTACAACATGGATAAATTTGAAAATGTATGCTAAATAAGGAAGGCACAAAAGGGCAAATGTCGTATGATTCTGCTTATATGACTCACTTTGAATAGGCAAGTTCACGAAGACAAGCGTAGAGGAGTTCAGGAGAAAGGGGAAGAGGAAGAATTGGGACATTACTACTTGCCACAAAGTTTCTATGTAGATGACAAAAATTTTTGGAAATAGTGAGAGTGGCTGCACAAAGTTGTAAATGTAGTTAATGCTACTGAATTATACACTAAAAATTATTAAAATGGAGAAATGTATGATACATATATTTTACAATTTAAAAAGTCAATATAACATGCCCTAAATTGTTGAATTTTAGAATTTAAATGGGTGAAGGGCATGGTATGCAAATCCCATCTCAATAAAGCTATTAAAAAGAGAAAGAAAAAAGAACACTGTGGACAAATGCTGATTAGAGAAGAAATGGGAAAGAAAAACTCCTTCTACTTCTCAACAGATTCTTCCAAAGGTGAGTGGTAAGTGATAGATCCCATGTGACTAAGAAGACACTGTGGTTTTGTGTAAAACTGTGGCCATCTTTAATTCTTAA
The DNA here is from genome assembly GCA_004024625.1 of Mellivora capensis. NCBI lineage: Eukaryota > Metazoa > Chordata > Mammalia > Carnivora > Mustelidae > Mellivora > Mellivora capensis. The sequence goes on from PISX010001500.1 coordinate 60,722, forward strand.
TTCCTAGGTAGTAGGATTATACCACTATACCCACTCCCTCCTTCTCCCTGCCACACTGTTAATGTGTAAAAGAAGAGGGAGAATGGGGGCAGTCTCCCTCTTTACTTCTAATTCTAGAAGTAATTTACTTCTAGATTCTTCTAATTCTTTTTTACCTCTATTTTCAAGAGGGTCCTCGTTAAGACAGATAAATTCTATATGTGGCAGATAAGTTTGTTCTTTGCACAATTTAGGTTTCCTAGCCCAGTTTTTATTTCAGCAGGAACTGTGGTTCAAAGTTTCATTCATACTTGAAGATTCTTATTTATCTCTCCTTTTCAACCTCAGGGCACATTCTGATCATGGAGAATTGGCTTAGTTAATACATTTTTGCAAAGCTCTAAAGAGTGTTGGAGTTAATACCCCACAGGGACAACTCAGCTGGTAGAAGCTCCCTATGCTTAGTGGATGTTTAGTACAGGGGGCATTTACTTTGCTTCACAGAAGTGCCAATGGAATCAAGCCCTTAACAACAACCTAAATCTCACCTTTAATTCAATTTTTTCTTCTTTATTTTTCACCTATTCCATCACTCTTATTTCATGGAATAACCTTTCAAATAAACTGGTTCAAATAAACTGGTTCCTACCAGCTGAATAGGAAGCCAATTGTTACTTGGGTAGGGGCTCTGAAATGTTTGAAGGCCTTCAAAAATTCTCTTCTTTCAAGTTCTACATTTGGCAAAGCCTACAGAGATAGTTTTTTTCTTTCCAGAACTAGTCTTAGAAAACTTATCCTTAGGATGGGATTTTGGAACTAGATTCCTTGATGCCCAGCTATCAATTATCGATGGCACTATCTATGGTGCTGATAACCTATCATGTTGATGCAATATCACAATCACCAATAATTTTACCTGTGCTGGATTGAAATGAGGTGCAATGAGGAGAGGACGCATAATGTATGTATTGGTTCTGGCACTTGAACGGTGTGAGGCAATGGTAATTATACAGATTAGGAGGTAGCTGGCTTTTGTTAAATTTCTTAAAAGACTTAAAGAGGATGACACGCTTAGGTCTATCAACCAGCAGAGCATGACATAAAAGCCTGAAGATCATGGCATAATTTCATGAGACTCTTCATTGAAACCAGTCTTGTGCTAAAAATTAAGCTCAGAGTTTAACAGCAAAGGAGATCATGTACTACCTTGGCAGGTAGCCCAGGGTAAAGTCAGGGACTCTGTAGGACCTCAGTATTTGTAATCAGCATATAAATGAGTAGATTCCTGGGAACCTTTCAGTTTGGCTGAAGCACACCTCAACCCCACTCCTGGTTTATTGGTGATGATCCTTTGAAGGCCAAAACTGACATTAGGTGATGCTGCCATGGAACTGAGCTCCCTGTGACAATGTGCATACAAGAGGCCATGTGATGACATTGGACACACTAACATTTTGTTTATTTATTTCTGAACGTAACAACAGAGCATCAACCAGGCTGCCCTTCTGTCTAGGAATCTGGTGTCGATGACTAATAAACAAATGGATTTCTTGAGTAAGGCAGTTGATAAGGATACTGCTTTATTCTTATAAACAAAAACATGAAAGAGTTTATAAGAAGGCTGATAGAAATATTAAACGTATTTCATTCCCCAGTTTTCAGATGCAGTTCCTACCAGCTGAATAGGAAGCCAATTGTTACTTGGGTAGGGACTCTGAAATGTTATTGAAAATAACTATAATAAACATTCTATCAATCCTTCTCCAAAGAGACTTCAGCCATGTATCCTATAACTTTACACCAATCAGAACTTATGAGAGGGTACTAAATACAGAGTCTAAGCTTGCACTGCTACCAGAGAATTCAAAATACCACCATGGACATCTTATTTGATTGTCACTTGTTCCCCCTAAGGCTCCAAGCACTTTTATCTCACAGAGGAAATGGGCCCTCAGATATACCATATGGTTATTCTTTCTATACTTGACTTCAAATTTAGAAGTAAATACTGTATCCATTTATGATTTTATGATAAAAATTTTCAGTAAAATGTGTATAGAAGGTACAACATACTACACATGGTAAGTGCCATATGTGACAAACCCACAGCTAATATCACCTATGAAAACCTGAGAGCTTTCTCTAAGATCGGGAACAAGACTCTTGCCACTTTTTTCCAACATAGTTATTGGAAGTCCTCACCAGAATAATTAGGCAAGAAAAATTTTAAAAAGACATTCAAATGAAAAAGGAAGAAGTAAAACTGTCACTATAGATGGCATGATATTATATATAGAAATCTTTAAACACCACCACAAAACCATTACATAAATTCAGTAAAGTTTCAGGATACAAAATCAATATATAGAAATCTGTTGTTTCCATACACTAGAAACAAACTATCAAAAAGAGATTAAGAAAACAATCCCATTTATGATTCCATCAAAAAGAATAAAATATTAAGGAATAAACTTAACCAAGGAGGTTAAAGATCTGTATACTGAAAACTATGACATTGAGGCAAGAAATTAAGACACAAACAAATTGAAAGATATTTTATGTTCATAGACTGCAAGAATCAATATCATTAAAATGTCTGTACTATCCAAAGCCAATTCAATGCAATTTTTATAAAAATTTCAATGGCATTTTTCACAAAAATAGATCAAACAATCCTTAAATTTGTAGGGAACCACAAAAAACCCCATATAGCCAAAGCAATATTGAGAAAGAGGAACAAATTTGGAGGCATCACATTTCCTGATTTCAAACTATATTATAATGCTATAGCGATTAAAATGGTATGGTATTGCCTTAAGAAGAGACACGTATATCAGAGACATTGAAAGATGGCAGCAGCATAGGAGGATCCTTGTCTTAGCTTGTCCCATGAACACAACTAGGTAACTATCAAATCATTTTAAACCTCAGAAATTGACCGGAAGACTGACAGAAAAAACTCTATAGCTAAAGGGGAAGAAAAGGCCACAACAAAGAAGGTAGAAAGTGCAGAGATGTGGTTTAGGGGAGAAAAGGATCATGGGTACTGTGGAGGGGAAGGAGCTATGGCTGCAGAGAAAGATGAGAAAGAGAGGAGCTCATAGGGAAACACAAAGAGAATGTTTCCCAAAGAAATGAGAGAGGCTGATTTTCAGGAGTTCTTGTAACCAGTGGGGTTTAAAGCCTGGAGTTTTAAAGATCAGCAAATTTGGCTGGGATAGAGCCCAGAAGGCACTGTGCTGCTCCTGGAGAGAGGGCACACAAACAATCCAGGGGTCAGATAGTATGGAAATGGCAATCTGGGGAGTGCCTGGGGCACACAGGGGTAGACTGTTCACTCTTCTCAGAGTATGTCCCTGAGATGCAGTGTTCATAGAGATGTCTCTCTGAAGAAAGGAGCTGGCTGGCACCATTTCCTTCCCCCACTTCTCAGCATATAGAACTACCTGTGGGAAGCAGGGCAACACTAACATTGGCTGTCTATTTGCTGAGACCAAGCCCCAGCCCTCTGTGCTCTGAGGGGACTGCCCTTCTCAGTCAAGCTTGCCTCAGGCCCAGTGTGGTGGGCCCCTCCCTCAAAGACCAGCACAAACTTCTGCCCACACGGTGTCTCCCAACCAAAGAGTTCTGCAGAATCTCAGTTCTACTGGAGTTGGTGTCAGGACTCATTTCACAAGCAGATGAGAGCATACCTACTTACAAGTCAGCACATTTAGGGCAGGGATCAGACATTGCCCACAGTAGACAAGGAGAGCCTCTGCAATCAACTGGCTGAAGGACACAGCAGTCAAAACACATCAGCAGAGACACTCCTGGAAGCATCAGTCCCTGGGTATTACTTGACCTCTTCTTCATAAGGCCATTACATTCAGAAATAGGAGACCTAACAGGCTTTCTAACACACAAAAGGTGGCAGAAATTTAGATAAAACACCAAGATGGAGGATTTCATCCCAAATGAAAGCTAGGCAAAACAGATATAAGTAACATGCCTGATGGAGAATTTAAAGCAACAATCATAAGGATACTAACTGGGCTTGAGAGAAGAATACAAGACATCAGGGTGATGCTTACCACAGAGATTAAAAAGTTTAAAAAGAATCTATCAGAGTTGCAAAATGCAATAAATAAGGTTGGAAACAGGCATGATGCAATAAAGGGTAGGCTAGAAGAAGCAGAGGAACAAATTAGTGACCTAGAAGAAAAAATGACTGAAAATAATGAAGCTGGAAAAAAAGAGAGAAAGAAGAAAGATATAGAATATAAAGAATAGACTTGTGGAATGCAATGACTCCATTAAATGTAATAACAATAATATTATAGGAATTTCAGAAGAAGAAGAGAGAGAAAGGGGGGTAGAAAATTTATTTCAAGAAATAATAGCAGAAAAGTTCCCTAATCTGGGGAAGGAAACAGAGATCCAAATCCAGGAGGCACATAGAATTCCCATCAAAATATATAAAAAGCAGGCCAACACCAAGACATTGTAACTGAACTTGCAAAATATAGTGATAAAGAAAAAAATCCTAAAAACAGAAAGACAAAAGAAATCATTAATTTGCAAGGGAAAACCCATAAGGCTAGCTACAGATTACTCAGAAGAAACTTGGCAAGCCAGAGGGAGTTGCATGATATATTCAAAGTGCTGAATGGGAAACATCTGCCACCAAGAACACTATATCCAGCAAGGCTATCATTCAGAGGAGAAAGAGTTTCCCATACAAACAAAAACTAAAGGAGTTTGTCATCACTAAACCAACCCTGCAAGAAATATTAAATGGGATTCCTTGAGTCCAAGGAGAGACCAAAAGTGACAAAGACAAGAAAGGATCAGAAAAAAATCTCCAGAAATAATGACAAAACAAGTAATAAAATGGTGATACATACATACCAAGAATTACTATTTTTTAAAAGATTTTATTTATTTATTTGACAGAGATCACAAGTAGGCAGAGAGGCAGGCAGAGAGAGAGGGAGAAACAGACTCCCTCCTGAGCAGAGAGCCCGATGCGGGGCTTGATCCCAGGACCTTGAGATCATGACCTGAGCCAAAGGCAGAGGCTTAACCCACTGAGTCACCCAGGCGCCCCCCCAAGAATTATTTTGAATGTAAATGGACTAACTTCTCCAATTAAAAGGCTTAGGGTGTCAGAATGGATTAAAAAAAAAAAGACCATTGATATGTTGCCTCTAAGAGACACATTTTAGACCAAAATACTCCTGCAGATTCAAAGTGAGATCATGCAAATGGATGTCAAAAGAAAGCTGGAATAGCAATACTTATATCAAAGAAACTAGAAACAAAGACTGTGAAAGAGACAAAGAATGGCATTATGTAATCATAAAGTGGACATTCCAACAAGAAGATATAACAACTGTAAATACTTGTGCACCGAACATTTCATAGAATTCAAAGAACATTCTAGTTGACTTATAGTATTTAAGAAACTAGTTTTTAGTTTATGACTACAATGAGCAACATGCCACTATCCAACTTGGAAAATCACTGCTTTCAGTTTGCCAAAAGAAAATTTTCCTTCTCCAATTCTGAATTGAATAATTCCCTTCATTGTCTTGTCTTAAAAATGGAAAATTTATTAACAAATCCACTAATGTATACATTTCATAAAAGGTATGCTTAAAGTTTTTTCTACATGATATTCAAAATCTATTTTAGAGCTCACATCTTTCTCTAATAAGGCCAAATACATGTGTTATGTTTTCATATCATGATATTTTTTAGATTTTAGTCTTATAGCAATTTAAATATGACTATAGACTGTTGTAGAATGTGAGTTAAAATACACTAATCAAAAAAATGTTACTTGTTGAACAAACTGTTTTAATAACAGAATTGAAAGAAGGGTTTGGAACATGGATTTGGGGAAAATTTTTTTCCCAAAAAATTTTGGGGAAATTTACATGTGCAAGAATATGGTACTTTTGTGTACAGATTAGATTTACTAATCTAATCTATTTTTCATATCTTGACTTTTGATAAACATTTTATAGTATTGATATTCAAGTATTATAAAAATCAAATATTTTATATCATCTTAGAAGTTTTCTTTATTAAATGATCATGATGCAGTAGATTGAGTTGGATATTTATTTTAAATGTTTTTAAATTATTTTGAAATAATTATATTATCTTCTCAGAAATAAGGTAAATGATAAGCAGAAAATTTTATTAGAAAATTCATTTTCAGGTAACTTTTAATACTCTCAATTGAAATATAGCATGTTCTTCCCTGAGATTGTCTCCATCTACTAAAACGTTACTGCTCATTGGTAGGAAATATGTGTTTGACTCTAAATAGTATAAATTTGTATGTGATTAAAAAATATTTGTTGATTGAATGTTGAGTGCTTCATTTCCTGGCAGAGATATCACTTTATAGAATAACATTGTGCAGAAAATGTTCTTAAAATAATCAGTTATTATGTTTACACTAGAATAAAAAATAGGAAGCTCATTAAACAATCTATAAATAGCAGTTGCTAGATGTGAAACCTAAGTCAAAGTTTTCCTTACTCCATAAATTACTGTACTTTCTTATATAGTTTAGAAGACTGGAACATAAGGAGATTATGACTTTTAAAAAAATATTAATGTGCTCAATAGGAACATATCACCTAAATAATATATTGCATACATTTTCATATGCGCTTTCCCTAAGTATACCAGCTTCTCATTTTTATCCTTTGAATTATCTGAATAGAAAAACATACACATCTGTAAGTTTTATGCTGAATTCTAGGGAATAAAAGTGATTCAGTCAGAAGTTTTGGTAATAGCTACCAGTCACAAAGAAAATTCAGAAAATGTATAGAAAAAAATTCAACAACTCTTAATTATGGTGGCCCTGGGGAATAGTTATATAAACATTCTGAAAAACTCTTAGTTTTTTTGTGAAAGCAAAAACAAACAAAAAACCCAGACATGTATATCAATGGAACAACATAGAGAACCCAAGAATAGGTCCACCATATATGGGGAATTCATTTATGACAAAGGAGTAAAGATTATACAATGGCAATAGTTTCAGCTGTTGCTGGACACCATAAACTGCAAGCCAACCCAGTAGGACAGTCCTTTCAATAAATGTTGATGGGAAAACTGGACAGCCACATGCAAAAAAACCAAAACCAAACAAACAAAAAAACTAGACCCTTATTTTGCACCATACACATAAATTAACTCAAACTGAATTAAAACTTAGGTATAAGATTGGAAACCATAAAAGCCAAGAAGAAAACAAGTGCTAAACCACTGGCGTTGGTCTTAGCAATGATTTTTTGAATTTGACATTAAAGGAAAGACAACAAAAGGAAATAAGTGGGATTATATTAAATAAAAAAGCTCTGCACAGCAAATATTCATCAACAAAATGAAAAGGCAAACTACTGGATGTAAGAAGATATTGCAAATCAGGTATCTGATAAGGGGTAGTATAAAAAATATATAAAGAGCTTACATGACTTTTCCAAAGAAGACATACAGATGGCTAACAAGGTACATGAAAATGTTCTCATATCATTAATCATCAGGGAAATGCAAATCAAAACCACAACAATCAATTTGTTCTATTTATAGGTCTGATTCAGCTTTTCATGTGTTTTCTTTAGATTCCACATATGGGAGATACAGCCTTCTAGTTATTGCATGAATAAATCTTGGGAATAAAAGGAACAACACAGAGAATATATGGTCAACAATACTGTAACAATGTTGTATAGTGACACATAGTAGGTATACTTGCAGTGAATATAGCCTAAGATGTAAAAAAAATAAAAATTTAAAAAAATAAATAAATAATAAAAACAAAACAAAACAAAAAACACCATGAGGTTTAACCTCCTGTTAGCATGGCTATTATCAAAAAGACAGACAATAACAAGTGTTGACAAGGATGTACAACAGAGAACCCTTGTTGGAAATGCAAACTGGCACAGGCAGTATGGCAAACAGTATAAAATTTCCTCAAAAAAAATAATAACAGAATTACCATATGATCCAACAATTCCACCATAGTTATTTATCAAAAACAAAAACAAAAACAAAAACAAAAATATTAACTCAAAAAGATGTATCCACTACCATATTCACTGTAGCATTACTTACAATGACCAAATATGGAAACAACCTAAGTGTCCACTGATGGATGAAAGGATAAAGAAAATATGGTGTATGTACATTATATATATAATGGAATATTATTTACCACAAAAATGAATGCAATCTTGCCATTTGCAACAACATGGGTGGACCTTAAGGGCATTACGCAAAGTGAAATAAGTCAAAGACAGACATTGTACAATCTCATTTATATGTAGAATCTAAAAAAATAAATAAGCTCAAGTTTACAGATACAGAGAATAGACCTGTGGTTGACAAAATCAGGGGTAAGTGGGTGAGTGAAGTGGGTGAGGGGGTCAAACGCTACAAGTTATAAAATAAATCTTCTAGTTACAAAGTAATTAAGTCATGAGAATGTAACTTACATCATGGTGACTATGGTTAATACTATACTGTCTATTTGAAAGTTTGTGAGGAAGTTGATCTTGGGGCTGCTGGATGGCTCAGTCAGTTAAGCATCTGCCTTTGGCTCAGGTCATGATCCTAGGGTTCTGGGATTGAGCCCCACATTGGGCTCCTGATTCCCTTTCTGCCTGCCACTTCCCTTGCTTGTGTGATTGTCTTTCTCTGTCTCTCTCTTTCTAATAAATAAATAAAATCCTAAAAAAAAAAAAGAGAAGAAAGTAGATCTTAAAGGTTTTTGTCACAAGAAAAAAGTTGCACCTGTGTATGACAGTGTTAGCTAGACTTACTGTAATGATCATTTTGTAATATATACAGTATTAAATCATGCTATACACCTGAAGCTAATTCAATGTTATATGAAAATTATACCTCAATTAAAACAAATAAAAAACTAGCCTATATCTAGTACAGACATTTGAACCAGCAGATTAAAAAATGGAAACAGGTATTATAATACATGATTATAGACATGGAAAATATAAAAAAGTACCAAATCTAATTTCTACTGATGAAAAATATAATTATCATGAGAAAAACACAACTGGATAAGATTAATTATAAGATTAATAGATTCTCATAGAGAATAAAATTGGTGAACTTGACACAGCAACAGAATCACCTAAAATGAAATACAGAGAAAAAGACAATAACAAAATGAACAAAGCACCCATGAAAATATGACATAACTTTAATCAGCTTAATGTACATGTAATTAGAAATATATTTGGAGAAATAATTTGGAGAAGGATTCCCAAATTTTATGAAAACCACACATCTGCAGATCCAGGAGTCTTGATAAACCCTAAACAAGAAACATGAAGAAAATCACAAGACCTATGATAATCAAATTGCCCAAAACCAGTAATAAAGAGAAATGCCTGGAGAAAAGATGTATTATGTACAAAGGAAAAAAGATATGGATGGCACCAGTTGTCCCAACACAAATATGTCAGAGATAGTAGAGCACTATCTTTTAGTTTGGGGATGAGAAAAGAGAGGGATTATAAAGGAGCATACAGAAAGGTCTGAGAGTGATGGATATGTTCATTATCTTGACTATTGTTTCACTGTCATATACAGATGTCAAAACTTCTCAAATGTTAGACATTAAACATGTACAGTTTATCAGAGGTTAGAGTACAATGAAACTATTTAAAAAGTAAATGTATGAAACCAATTTTGCCTTAACCAATAATCATATAACTATGAATCAGAACAAGGAAGGTTCTTCCCTGTTTTGTGTGTCTGAATATATGATTTTTGACTTAGTGATTAATAATCTTGATAGTCTAGTGAAACATGGCACTCAACTCAATGGACTTATGATAAAAATGACTCTTGGGAAGGCAACTTGAAGGTAAGCCTCAGAAACTTTGGACCATTCATTCCATGTCTGATCATCTATATCAAGAATATAATCCCAAAGATAGAAAATATTTAATCCACAATTATTCTCAATATGGCATTGTATGTATAGTCCAAAAAAATGGGCCCAAGCTCAATAGCTCATGCATCAGTCCAGATAACAAACTATAGGCTACCCTATGAAAATAAACCATACATTGGCTTTGCACAAACAGAAGTTCATTTCTCCCTCACACAAAGATGCAGGTCAAGGTGTACCACCTCTATCCACTCCCTAATCAAAGATTCAGACTCACTCCAACTTGTGATCGGGCTATCTCGAAATGTGCACTGTGTCAGGGGAAGGTAATTGAACAAGATCATACCTTAATTGCTTCCACATCATTTTACTCACAGTTCATTGGCCTAAACTAGCCACTTGTCTCCTAACCAAAATAAAAGGAAGCCTAGTAAATGTCATGGAACATATGGAATAGCACTACAAACTCTGCCATAATCCACAAAAGAGGAATTATTTTTTAAAATACTGCCTGGCATAGAGTGTGCCTTGAATATCCGAAAATATTATGTAGAAATTTAAGTTAGGCTGCAAAAACTGATAACATGGAAAAATGTTTTGGCTATGATGTTTAAAAAAATGTTATAAACTTGCTTATGTCACTTATTCATTTGTAGCCTCCAGTAAATCACTCCAATTCTAAAAATCTTACTTTATCAATATGTAAAATTTAGATAGTGCTATTTCCCTTCATAAGATTGATATGAAGAAAAAAGAAATCCAGCTATGCATGTTAACTCTTGGGTCAGTGCCTAAATCTATAAGATGATCAAGAAGTAACAATTTTTAGTATTAATTTTTATCAATAGCTTTCATTATCTAACTTGTCATATATGTAAGATTATTTCCTATCTCTTCAAAAAAGCAGAGACTTTTGTTTGTTCAATGATGTGTTCCTCGTGCCTAGGGGGAAAAAAACCAGAATCGAGTATTTTTATTATATTATTAGTATACCTTTCTGGTTTTTTAGTGGATATCCTAGATGTGCATACTTGTCTTATTATTGTCTGCCCTGAGTTAACATATTTACTACATCTGAAATAATGCAAAGAACTTTAAAAAAAATTTTAAACTTTCCCTGTATTGTTGCTATCATATAGTTTCCTTCTACATGTTATGTAAGACATGGTTGCTGTTTTTCACACTTAGTATTCTTTCCTATTTACTCCCCTGTTTATCTTGTCTATAATCCTTTATTCTTTCATGTGGTTCAAAGTTTCCATCTGAAATCATTTTTCTTTAGCCTAAAAAACTTCCTTTCGGATTTTATGCTGTGTAAATCTCTGGTAATAAATTCTTTCAACTCCTGTTTGTCTGAAAGAGTCCTCATTTTGCTTTCACTATTAATGAATATTTTCACTAGGTATAGGATTCAAGACTGGAATTTTTTTCCGCAGCGATTTAAAAAATAAAAGTCATCTCATTGTTTTCTGGATTCCATCATTTCTGTTGAAAAATCAGATATCACTTTTATTGTTGCTCTTTTGAAAATACTGTTTCTATTTCTCTAGCTGCTTTCAGGTTTTTTCTTCAATATCCAGCAATCTGACAAGGAGGCATCTAAAGGTGACTTTGTTTGCATGTTTCCTCTTTAGATTTCACTGATCTTCTGGAATTTTTGGGTTGGGATTTTTATCAGGTGGGGGAATTCCCAGTCATTAGGTCTTCAAATTTTGTCTCCCTCATCCTCCCTCTCCTTTCTTTATGGGACTCCAGTTCCCAAGAGATTAAAAGATTTGATCATATACAGCAGTGGTGAACATTTCCATGCAGACAGTACCACAACTTAAAGACATGCTGTGTGTCTTTTTATGGTTTCCTCCTTCAGAGCCTTCCTCACCTAAAAATGTAGCGCTGATACAAGAGAGCTAAGGCTCTCAGAAGCCACCCCTCACCCCTAACAGATGGGGAGGGAAGGAACCAGTGCACAATTCTAGAAGCTTTCATCATGCTACTCAGAGACCCAAGAAGAATCAAGCCCTCACTACCCACAGCAACAATTACAATAGCGCACTTTTATGTTGTTTGTTTTTGTTTTTCCTTTCCTCTTCAGTCTCACTTTTCTTCCTCCCTTACCCTGGCTTCCTGGAATGACCTCCCAAATAAACTGCCTGCAAGCATGGTCTCAGACTTTTCCTTTCAATCTAACAAAACTCATCATTTGCAAATTGAGCCCACTAAACTCAAAGTCAGCAATGGACAACCTCAGGTACATTTTATTTTAGAGCATTTTATTGAGCTCTACAAAAACAAAGCTGTTTCAATCCCAAGCCTCCATCTACTAGGATTCAGGAAATGGAAGATGACAGGAAAATTGAACTATAGACTTTTCAGAGTTCTTCTGGTGTTATGTCAAGTTGCTGGGAGACATACATAGTGCTAAGGCGTTTGCAAATGAAGATTTTTATTTTCTTAGTCATTGCTCTGCATAGATGGACCCCATCGTCATAGGCAATATTGCCTCATGGCACCTTGAGTCTATAAATTCTCCTGTTTCCCTGCCAATGTTGGGTTAATGGGATTATCTCTACTACTGTGCCACTTGAGCGTCAGGCACCTACAAATCTCTGGAAGGTTTTCTGTGATTCCATCTACCTTATATCACTGGACACATTTTTCAAAGGCTGTGTCTGAGAACAGGAAAGAACTTTATCTTCAATACATAAACATATTTCTTTTCATTACTTCCCTCTATCTACTTCATAGGCTAAGGAAACCTAGCTCTTGTCTAAGATGGCAGGATCCTTTTTACCCTATGTTTCTCTCCAGCATTTTGCTGAGATTCTGAAGCTCTCTTTCCGCAGACATTGGTTTTTAGAAACTAAAGCCAGTTTTTCTGTAAATGCTGAATAAATTCTGAAAATACTCTGTATTTTCTACCTTCCCTCCCTCCTTTGAGTCAACAAATTCAGAACAGTAAGAAGGAATGGGAGGAATACTAGGAGAGGGAAAAAAAAACATAAATATGGATTCAATCTAAAAGAATGTATATGAAACATCCATTACTGTTTTTATTTGTTGTGTCCTTGTTGAAACCTAATCATAGAGAAAAGAAAAATAGCAATTATTTTCTATTTTCTCGAACTTTGTCACTATGCCAAATACAAATTATATTCTGGTTAGGCAAGAGTGTGTGCCTGTGGGACGCCTGGGTGGCTCAGTTGGTTAAGCGGCTGCCTTTGGCTGGGCTCATGATCCCAGCGTCCTGGGATCGAGTCCCACATCGGGCTCCTTGCTCAGCAGGGAGCCTGCTTCTCCCTCTGCCTCTGCCTGCCACTCTGTCTGCCTGTGCTCGCTCACTCTCTCCCTCTCTCTCTGACAAATAAATAAATAAAATCTTAAAAAAAAAAAAAAGAGTGTGTGCCTGTGTGCACACAACTCTGTCTCTGTTGGGAGAGAAAGGAGGAATGCCTTTCATTTTAATCTGCTCAGCTCAGTCCACACAATCTCAAACCAGCCTGTTAATTGTAAGGCCTGTACATTGTAATGTAATTATGTTCCACAATACCCAGTTACCTTTATTTTTTTGCTTTTCAAACTTCTTTTAGAGTGATATAGACAGATTCTCTGTTCTCTATTTTCATCTCCTATATAGCACTTATTTTTCTCCCTGCCAAACTTTCTTTGCACCTGATAAATCGATTTTCATCACAGGGTGAGTCCTGGAAGATGCTGGAAAATAAATTCCACCCCATGTGCAGAATTCCTGGATACTCTGTGGTTCTCTTTCATGTAAAATTATTCTCAACCATTTCCTCCATCAGTGCATTCATCTATATGTGTCTTTCAGGGACTGAATTCACCACTCATTCGGCCCGCTTGGGGTACTGCAGCAAGGTCCACAGGTGACATTTTCTTTCAGTATGTTGTGATAGGAAAAGGGAACAATACAAATCTTCAAGCTTATCTGAAGGAAAAAGTCCCCAAGAGAAAACCACACCCTGCTCTACTCCTGTACTCCTTTACTGAAGGCCCAATTATGAGTGCAGAAAAGACAAAAAGAAACAATACCGAAAAATGTTAAGACAAACCAATTTCATTACATAGGGAACCTTAATACCCAGAATTGTAAAACAGTGTGAGACAGGTTCAGGTAATTATGATTAAGTGCAAAGTATTTTAAAACATTAACGACACCCTAAGAAGCATCGGTAAGATTACATGAAGAACAACAGGGATATGTTAGGACAATTAACATCTATTTCAGCTCTGTATGGTAGGTGTTCACAGCATGAGTAGAGGTTCAAGGGCTGTTTTTTTTTGTTGTTGTTGTTGTTTTTTCTGAATGGAAGCTAACAGTTTGCTGCACAGGAGAGAAACCAGTGTTATTTGAATTGCAAATTTCTGCTGCAACCATTTGTTTCCTCTAATATTTTTTTAGAGTGGCTTGAAATTGGGACTATTTAGGTATTTCCAGTTGGAATGCATTGTCCTTAGTCATAAGCGCCATGAAACAGTGAACAAGATCTTCATAATCCCTGCCTTATAGTTGTAAGCAATACACACACACACACACACACACAGATTTCATTACTGAGTGCCCTTTTGTCACTATGTACCATTTCCCTCACTAATACCTGTTTATTTAAATCCAGAATAAATCTGGCAATTTGCCATTATGTTTTTACCAGTGAGCTGGAATCTCTGAAGTGGACAGGATCCCCCATAGACTATAAGCCTGGCACTTCAGGAACAAATTTTTCAAAAGGCAGTGCATTCTTTCTACCTCATGGAAAAATTCAAGTGTAGGGGTGTATCACTTTTATCAATATCATAAACTAGTCACTAGGTTCTACAATTTTAAGTGGCCATCAGAAAGAGAAAAATCTTTTGTCTGAGATAGTTAAACAAAAATAAATGGGAATTAATTGGAGGCCCATGACTGGTTAATGAAAACAACTTGCATCCACTTTGAAGTTCTCCATCACCGTTCTGAAATGTCCCATGAACTATCGGGCTTCTTTTGACTATTATAAGAATATTTGCCTATTATAAGAATACTCTAACTGGCAGCCTGAGTAAAGAACAGACTGCCTTTTAATTAGGTAGGAATTTAATGGAGCTCGCAGGTACACATTTGGTAAATACATTGTAATTATATATTCCTGCTGACAAAAGTTTCCTGCTCTCTAATTTCATTTCATACTGTATGTATTGAACAAACCGTCTAAGTAAATGTTCATTTATATACAGCCAGTTAGGGCTATCTATTGACTTCTGTAATAATATAATATCCAAAGCACAAATGTCTGAGGAGTTTTCTCTACACCCACTTGGGTGGTTCAAAGGAGACTTTTCTCTCTAGTTGTGGGTGGTGGGAGGGAAAGGGCGCTGCCATGTTTTGGAAAATAATCTGAATTCTAGAATTACCTCCCCAGGATCT
Source organism: Mellivora capensis (assembly GCA_004024625.1). NCBI lineage: Eukaryota > Metazoa > Chordata > Mammalia > Carnivora > Mustelidae > Mellivora > Mellivora capensis. Next base: position 76,051 of record PISX010001500.1, read on the forward strand.
TTGATATTTCCATTTATAATAACAAGGATGGCTTTCACTTGCAGGTTTCTTTTTACCTGGCCATCTCAAACACCTCACAGATGTCTCATTCTTACAGCCTTACCATCAGGTTTAAGGAACCATCTGTACTTTGTGTTCATAAGACAAATCACCTGGGGTAGGACACAATAAGCCAGACCCTGACAGGGACAGTGTCTTTTCACTACTATTGAATCAACCAGGTGGTGCAGAATTTTTTTTTTAAATGGTTATTTTTGGATCAACATTTCAGTAACTTGATTCAAGTCACTGAAAACAGAATAATGAAGCATACATCCAAATGGAAGTGAAATTTTGTGTCTCTGACAGTCACAAAGTTCTCTGGTATGACCAGAAAGCATTCAAAACCCTTAAGACACATATAAGTATTTCTGGAAAAACCCTCATTTATCAAGGTTTTTGGAAATAAAATATTAGTAAAAAAATAAATTTCACACCATTCTTACAAAGGCAAGAGCTCATGATTAGGGTCTCTATCTAAGTAGCTTAGAACAAAAAAGTGGAAGTAAAAGTAGTCAAGAGAAAAAAAGCTCCCAGTGAGACAGAATGAGAAAGATTTAGGGTAGCGGTAATATTTTTTTAATAATTTGGTACACATTTCAAGATGAACTACAGTAATTTATAAAGCCAAGAATACCCCATTCCTACTATATGGAATAGTCACATTTGGCATTTTTAAAGTAATAGATGCTAAAATATTATTACATCTCTTCTAAAGAAATTATAGTGCCCAATATGCTCCTGGGACCTCATGCAGAAGCCATCACATCAAAGAATAACAATTGTTTCCCATATTGCTTTGCTGCAAGGATTGTCTCCTCTGCATGAAAATTAAGCAGACTCATTATGAAAACTTTGGGGGAAAAAAGATCAAGAGCTTGGATATAAAGAGCCATGAGGTAATAACAAAGACATTAGGGTCATTTAAAGGGCATGCAATTCATTAATTAATTAATTAAAAAATGTGGTTTCTACTGTCATGGTTCAATGGTCATTGGCCCCATTATACTGTATCAAGTTAAGTGCTGGTTTGCTCTTCTGTTTTAAGCTAATAGTCTTTCTACTGGTTCCACTAAAAATACACAATTTGTAGGCACCACGTTGATCAATGAGATAGTATGGCAAACTTATTAAGGCTGCCTATTGGTGGACTTAAATCTCCCAACCTTATCTACTTATTTGTTCCACCATCTCTTCACTTTTACTTATCTCATTTCTAATTCAAACTTTCTTCTCTCAGATTAACACTTTTATTTATCTATGCAGGTAAACCCTTGACAATCTTTTTTTTTTTAAGCTTCTTAATCCCTTAGTATTTAAAATGCACAAATTGTCATAGAAAATAGGAAATGCAGGATCTTTTAAAATGTATAGATTTTTATTAGGTATTAAAGACTCTCTGCTGAGGACACATCTAACTGGAATTTTTAGACTTTCTTATTACATGAATATCTATAGTCATTTTAAAATGTGAGGTAAAGACATTTGGATAAAGTTTGAAATACAGCTGATCCCTGAACAACATGGATTTGAACTGCACAGGTCCACTTATAGGCTTTTTAAAAAAATAAATACAGTATAGTACCATAAATGTATTTTCTGTTCTCTACGATTTTAGTGACATTTTGTTTTCTCTAGTTATTGTATGAATATAGTATACAATACACACCAGATATGTGTTAATCTGGTCAACAGTAGGCTCCTAGCTAAATTTTGGGGAAGTCAAAGGTCATACATAGATTTTCAACTGTGTGGGTGTGGGGGGTGTTAAATCCCCCTAACCCTTGCATCATTCAGGGAGTCAACTGTAATAGTCATGAGGCTTCCAGTATTATAAAATGGGTAAATGAGTTATGCGTATCCATCTCATTGGGATTTTCTGTTTATCTTGTTTGGACACTCATGCACCTGTTTAGATCAATTCTGTCTAAGGATTAGAAACAGATGGCAATGCACAGGGATACCCTAATAATTTTCCATGAATTTAGATCCTACTGGGGCTTTGAGTGGGCTATAAGTATGAGAGAACAGTCCACTTCTCATGCCTCAAAGCATTTCTCAGGCTATGACAACTGTCACTAAAGAGGTCAGCTAGAGTAAATGCCAATGAGTACTATAATTATTTTAGAAATGTTATATAATGAGATATCAACATTGGACCTATCTGTCCAAAGAGAGAGAGATGAAGATCTAGGAAAGTGAAAAAAACCACACTGTAGCATTAAAAAAAATTTTTTTTAAAGAAAAAATCAAAATACTTAAGAGTCTAATAATGTGAAGTGTCCAAGATACCAAATATAGTACTCTTCCACTTTTCATAGCTGCGTGAGAGATAAAGTTTATATAAAATTATTTAATATTAATATGACTTATAAAAAAGTAAAAGAGATTTTCCTAAAGTGAAAATATGAGTGGTGAGTGAGAGAGGTATTTGGGACAGCAGCCTGCAATGCACAATGAGGACTTCAAGTTCTCCTCTGTAAATTTTTACTTTCTTGACATCTTGGGGTCATCCTTCCCTTTAAAATATCACATTTCAGAGGGTTTACTGGCCAGCCCTGCTCAGTCTGGACTCACGCAAATGAGGTTACATCATAGTACCAGAGAACACTACATCCACCACCAAAAGCCTGTGCTTTAAGTCAAGAATGACACAAGGTCCTATGGAGAAAGTTAAGCATGAAATTCTTGGCCATCAGTGCTGTTACTGCTAGTGTGGATCAACTGCTGATGGGTTTGCTGACTCACCGAACTTCTCCCATCTTACTGTTGGAGACAGAGCTGGAGTCCCAACCTGAGAGGCCAAGACTTTCAAGAAGTGATAGCAACTTCCTTTCTGTACTTCTTGATTGTCAGTTGCAAAAACAAGGTTCCCATTGTGGTGAAATAGGATACCATCTGCATTCCAAAGAGGTAGAATCATATTAACAGCATCTTGTCACTGCTAGTCAAGTACCAAAAAAACAAAACTATCTGTTCTGGCCAAGGAAGCCCTTTGGGTTGCAAAGAAGCCGGTTGTGTGACATTTGAGGAGAAGTACTACTTATATATCCCCAGGGTCAAGTCAGACTTTTCCTTGAAGTTTCAGAATTGGTAAAGCAATTCCAAGTATATTCTCTATACTCACACAATCTCTAAGAGTTAAAGTAGGTACATTGCTTCAAAACCCAAGTTTCTGTCATTACAACAAACTATGTAAAAATCAATCTGATCCTGCAGAAGAGACACTCTCACCATCCAGCTAGACTCTAAACATCATGAAAATAATAATTATATTGTTTTCTTTTAACTTTACCACTCTATCATACCATCAAACAGATGTCTACACGATAATTGTGGCTGTCTTCCAGTGTTATATCAACTACAATTCTTCCAGTTTTATCCTTGTGAATATATCGTTGTTTCACATCAAGCCATTATTTTACCTGGAAAGTCCCTTCAGATCAGGAGTAAGTCTTACATTTTCTTTTAAGAAAGTTCATATTCTACCTTACCTCAGATGTCTTCCCAACAGCTCGACTCATTTTTATTTTTTTTTCACTCCCTTTTAATCTCATTCCTCCTAGTCCCTTAATATATTGGTTGTTAATCTGATCACTTATTCTCTCTACCATCTAGCAGGGCCCATTTCTGTAGCTTTCTCCATCCTTCACTAGATCATGAGCCTCTAGAGTCCAGAACATTAATTTCTGAGTTCCAGATAGTACATATTCAATAAACATTGGATTAATAAAATTGATACCATCTTGTCATTTTAGGAAATAATGTCATATACTAAACAAAGAATCATGTACTAGCTCATACTCCCCTTTATGTCAAGCACTATTTTTTAAATGATTTTAACAAGGCACTGGAATAGTGCTTTGCCTAGAGGGAGGTCTCAATAAATGTATTAATTACATAACTACAAACATAGTATAGATGATGTGTAAATTACTGTATGGCCAGGTTAGCATATCTGTCCCTTTTATTATGTTCTTGATATTGTGTACTGAAGAAAAATGATGGGGTTAAGGAATGCTCACCTAAGAAGAACAGCTACAGGGCAGAAAAATGTCACCATTTTAAAAAATGCTCTTTCTCATGGTCTGCCTGGCAGTATCATTGATAAAAAAACAAAACAAAACAAAACAAAAAACCTACCTTGTGGCTTTCCCTAAATAATAAATCCCATTGCTCACTACATCTATTGTTAGCCAATAATGTACACCCCCACACTCATTGGGGAACTTGTAATTATTTGAGTAGTAGTCAGTTTAGGTAATGCCAAGGGAGCCATAAATAGTAATTAAATGTTTCTACAAAAGATTTTTAATTTGTTACTCCACATCTCATCTACATTTTATGTTATAGGTCACTGAATATATACCTAGGATACAGGGACTGGAGAGAAGCCATTAAGCACATCATCATATGTGTTATAAAAATGGACTTCTTCATCCTCACTAAGAGTGTTATAAAAAGCAAGAAGCTAAGGACTCTAACTAAAGCCACGGTGCATAATTTAGAACAACGTGCACCTGCTCCATGGCCATGTGGGCTGCACGTGTGTGTTTTAGACAGTTGGCAAGAGGACTGGTGCGAGGTTTCGGTTACTCATTGAAGTAATTCTATAGGCTCTGGATGAACATGAAAAGCTGTGCTACCCCAACTGAAAAAAATTAAAAAGAGGCCTGCTCCCCCTTCCTTTCTTCAAATCGTAATGACAGGATAAGTAGTTTCTGTCCATTTTTTAAGATCATGTTTGCCTTAGGGGACCACCCATGTTCCAGCTTCCACAGTGGGAAAATAAAACTCTCAAACAAAACAAAACAAATCTATTTAAAGTAAACTTTGAAGATCACTGGGACTTCGCCTTAATAGTGGATCTATGGGGAAAAAAATGGATCTATACCTTATGGATGCTTTTATTGTACAAACCAGCAGAGGTAAAAAAAAAATAAATAAATAAATAAAAATTAAATTAAATTAAAGAATGGCTGTGCATCCTAAAACCAAAGTGTGATTTTGTCCATGTGCAAGGAAGATGGTTTTCAAATTCACCAATTTTCAAGTTCTAAAAAAATCCCACATTTTTCCCATAAATCCTTAGGATGATTTGACCTTAATTCTCTTGCTTACCCTTTAGATCATACCCTCCTTTGCTAGTAGCTGATAAAGCTTGTGCTTCCTTGATTCCACCCACATCTCATAAATCATTGTTTTTTTTAACTGAAATCTAAACAGCTCCTCAATATGGGTCTCAATTTCATGGTATGTAAGAAGTTCTTATTTTAATTTCACTGCAATGGATCGTTGGCTATATTTCTTCAAAAACTACATGCTTGTTATTATATGCCTGATATCTGCATCAAAATCTTGCACATTTCCTAAGAAGCCTACTTTACTAATCTTTCTCTTCCCACTCTACCATGGCTACAAAGCTGATTCTTTGGTGAAAGATATTTTAGAATATGGAGACAATTTTTTACAAAGATATAATCAAAGGAGTAGTGAGTAGCTAGCAACGGCTACAATTGTACCCCCTACTTCAGTTAGCTTAGAGTATAGGCATAATAATAATTCTTTTCAAGCTTTTAAGATTTCAGACATGACCTAAGACTTCTCACCAGGTTTGGAGATAAGCTTATACTCTTCTAACAGAAGACGGACTGGAAAAATTCCAGATATAGGATTTAATTTTTTTCTAAAAGATTGCAAACCACCATTTAAGTAGGCTTTTTATTTGCTTCCAGTGCAGCTCTAAAAATTAAGGTTCAGATCTTGAAACTCTATTTATTATTTTCTCAAATTATGTAAATTACAGTGTTATATATATTTTAATGAGAGTTTTTCCATCTTATTTAAAACTGAAATCTAAAAGAATGTTTCAAATGTTCTTTTTTGTGAGGTTTTTAATAGGAACTGAATGCCCTGATGAGGCTTTTGAAACCCTGGATTTAGTAAACCTTGCAATGAGTCTTTGTCTTTTTTCCCCCCTAGTAAAGATTCCTTTAGCAAATATTCTTCAAGAGTTGAAAGTAGAGATTGGCAACAAAAAGTCTATAGGTTTGTACTCAAGGAACTATAGAACACTCATGAAAGAAACTGAAGAAGACACAAAAAGATGGAAAAGCATTCCGTGCTCATGGATCAGAATAAACATTGTTAAAGTGTCTATATTGCCTAGAGCAATCTATACGTTCAATGGCATCCCAATCAAATTTCCATTTTTCTATTTTCCATTTTTCAAAGTGCTGGAACAAACACTTCTAAAACTGGTATGGAACTAGAAGAGACCCCGGATTGCTAAGGAAATGTTGAAAAAGAAAAACGAAACTGGGGGCATCATGTTGCCCGATTTCAAGCTTTACTAAAAAGCTGTGATCACCAAAACAGCATGGTACTGGCACAAAAACAGACACATGGACCAGTGGAACAGAGTAGAGAGTCCAAATATGGACCCCACAACTCTATGGTCAAATAATCTTCAACAGAGCCGGAAAAAAATATACAGTGGAAAAAAGACAGCCTCTTCAACAAATGGTGCTGGGAAAATTGGACAGCAATGTATAGAAAAATGAAACTCAACCATTCTCTTATACCATACACAAAGATAAACTCGAAATGGATAAAAAGACCTCAATGTGAGGCAGGAATCTGTCAAAATCCTGGAGGAGAACATAGGCAGTAACCTCTGACATCGGCCACAGCAACTTCTTTCAAGACATGTCTCCAAAGGCAAAAGAAACAAAAGCAAAAATGAACGTTAGGGACTTCACCAAGATCAAAAGCTTCTGCACAGCAAGGGAAACAGTCAAAAAACAAAGAGGCAACCCATGGAATGGCAGAAGATATTCACAAATGACACTACAAAGGGCTGATATCCAAGATCTATAAGGAACTCTTCACACTCAACACTCAAAAAAACAGATAATCACATCAAAAAATGGGCAGAAGACATGAACAGACACTTCTCCAAAGAAGACATACAAATGGCTAACAGACACATGAAAAAATGTTCATTATCATTAGCCATTAGGGAGATTAAAATCAAAACCACATTGAGATACCATCTTACACCAGTTAGAATGGCCAAAATCAGTAAGACAGTAAACAACATATGTTGGAGAGGATGTGGAGAAAGGGGAACCCTCTTACACTGTTGGTGGGAATGCAAGTTGGTGCAGCCTCTTTGGAAAACAGTGTGGAGATTCCTTAAGAAATTAAAAATAGAGCTTCCCTATGACCCTGCAATTGCACTACTGGGTATTCACCCCAAAGATACAGATGTAGTGAAAAGAAGGGCCATCTGTACCCCAATGTTCATAACAGCAATGGCCACAGTCGCCAAACTGTGGAAAGAGCCAAGATGCCCTTCAATGGACGAATGGATAAAGAAGATATGGTCCATATATACAATGGAGTATTACACCTCCATCAGAAAGGATGAATACCCAACTTTTGTATCAACATGGGTGGGACTGGAGGAGATAATGGTGAGTGAAATAAGTCAAACAGAGAGAATCAATTATCATATGGTTTCATTTACTTGTGGAGCATAAAGAATAACAAGGAAGACATTGGGAGAAGGAGAGGAGAAGTGAGTTGGGGGAAATCGGAGGGGGAGACAAACCATGAGAGACTGTGGACTCTGAGAAACAAACTGAGGGTTTTGGAGGGGAGTGAGGGGTTGGGTGAGCCCGGTGGTGGGTATTAAGGAGGGCACGTATTACATGGAACACTGGGTGTGAAGCATAAGCAATGAATCTTGGAACAGTGAACAAATAAAATAAAGTTAAAAAAAAAGTCTACAGGGACGCCTGGGTGGCTCAGTTGGTTGAGCGGCTGCCTTCGGCTTGGGTCATGATCCTGGCATCCTGGGATCGAGTCCCACATCAGGCTCCTTGCTCGGCAGGGAGCCTGCTTCTCCCTCTGCCTCTGCCTGCCACTCTGTCTGCCCGTGCTCGCGTGCTCTCTCTCTCTCTCTCTCTCTCTCTCTCCCTCTCTGTCTGACAAATAAATAAATTAAAAAAAATTTTTTTTTAAAAGTCTACAGGTCAAATCTCGCCATCCACCTGCTTCTGTAAATAAAATATTTTTGGAACACAGCCATACTCATTTGTTTACATATAGTCTAGAAATTATTTTGCCCTGTATTGGCAGAGTTGCACAGATGCAACATAAATCATATGACCCACGGTGCCTAAAATATTTACATTCTAGCCTTCCAGAAAGAAGTATCAGCTCCTGGGCGAGGAAACAAGGAAAAATAAGGGACCTCTGATAGAGAGAAGGAGGAGCAAGAGTCTTTCCTTGGCTCCCTTATAAAACTATATTTTTTTCCTAGTGTCACTTTGCAAAGACATTAATTTCCAGAAGGTCTTTACACTTATCACAGAAAATAGCTTTCCTCTCCAAGTATTTAAGTGAATTTTTATGGGAAGTCTTTGTTTTATGCCAGCAATTAAAACATACTCCTGTCCTCACCAGTTATATAACAGGGGTCTCCTCTTGAGTCACATGCTACTTATCAAAAACACTTCCTCACGTTCTCCTCTGAACTTGTTAACCTCTAGAAAGGCAGACATTGCCTTTGCCAGAATTCCTTCTTGATTCAGAGGTGCAGGATTCCAGGTGTGCCAAAAGTTTTCCTTATGAAATGTTCAGTTATATGAAACTCCTACTTTTTAATATACTCTATTTTTTAAATTCAAAATTATGTGTGGAATGAAAATTATGACTTAGATACTAGCTCCCTTTCATGGAAGAATTTAGATGACTCAGAATATATTTCATGTACAGATATAGTTGGCATTCTATGCATCATTGTTATATTTTCTTATGTAAAATTAAATCACTTTCTAAGTTTGAAAAAAAATAACCAAAGAGAAAAGGTTTATGATGGACATATCTTTGTTCAGACTCAATCAGTCATGTTTCCTCTCACCTCATCCTCCTAGGAGGGTTGTCAAAGAATTTGATCCAATGGAGTCAGCTGTCAGCTGTTCATAAATAAAAATCACAGCTATTAATGTTATCAAAGAGGGATATTGTAGGTCAAAATATCTTAAGTCTGGAAATTTGCTTTCATTTCTTTGAACAATTATATTTTAGACAAAAATTTTGGTACAATTATCTTCTGTACATAGTCCCATCATTAAATATGCAATATAAAAATATAGTGAAAATTAAGAATCCATCCTTGGTAGGATGATAAAATGAGACAAAAAACTAAGAAGATACAAGAGATTTGGTCTGATAGAAGAACATTATAATCAGTTTCCTGTTAATATTCTCCTATAGAAATCTCACTGTCTGGTCAAAATTAACTCTCCATATTCTTTAAGATATAGAAAGAATTAAGAATAACTACCTATGTTGCAAAGTGGACAGTGGAATCACATGCAGACTCATTTACTGGAATGGGGAATGGCAGAGAAACATATTTTTGTGGAAAACTGGGAGACCTATCAACTCTGAGCCATTTAAATGCGTATGTTATGCACCTCAATGTTTATAGCAGCAATGTCCACAATAGCCAAACATGTAGGAATGAACCTACATGTCCATCCACAGATGAATGGATAAAGAGAATGTGATGTATATATATAATGGAATACTATGCAGCCATCAAAAATGAACTCTGGCCATTTGCAACGACGTGGATGGAACTAGAAGGTATTATGCTATGCGAAATAAGTCAATCAGAGAAAGACAAATACCATATGATCTCTCTGATATGAGGAATTTGAGAAGCCGAGTGGGGGGTTTGGGGGATAGGGAAGGAAAAAATGAAACAAGATGGGACTGGGAGGAAGACAAAACACAAGAGACTCTTAATCTCAGGAAACAAACAGGGCTGCTGGATGCGGCAGAGGGATAGGGTGGCTGAGTGATGGACATTGGGGAGGGTACGTGCTATGGTGAGTGCTGTGAATTGTGTAAGACTGATGATTCACAGACCTGTATCCCTGAAGCAAATAATACATTATATGTTAATAAAAATAATTAATTAATTAATTAATGTGTATGTTAGTACCTTAGTCTCCGTTTTGGTGTCCAAGGCCAGAGCTTAAGGGAAAGTGACAACTTTTTTTTTAAAGATTTTATTTATTTATTTGCCAGAGAAAGAGAGAGAGACAACAAGTAGGCAGAGAGAGAGGGGAAGGCAGGCTCCCTGCTGAGCAGAGAGCCCAATGTAGGGCTTAATCCCAGGACCCTGAGATCATGACCTGAGCCAAAGTCAGAGGCTTAACCCACTGAGCAATCCATGCACCCAAGTGATGACTCTTGATTCAAATATGAAAGTCACCAGAACACAGTATTTAAAGCTTTGGATCTGGAACACCTGAGTGGCTCAGTCGGTTAAGGGTCTGCATTTGGCTCAGGTCATGATCCCAGGTCCTGGGATCGAGTCCCATATCAAGCAAGGATCTTGCTTCTCCCTCTGCCTGCTGCTCCTACTGCTTGTGCTCTGACAAATAAATAAATAAAATCTTTAAAAAGTTTAAGTTTTGGAACTAAAGAAGGTAGAGATATATACAGTGTATCTAAGAAGACTCAACTGTCCAGTATCCAATAGCAGGTAGAGAAGGAACAGCTGTGAAGGCAGACAGAGAAAGAAGAGATAACAAAGACTAATTTACATGATCCCAAAATCCAAGGGAGATCTATGATGAGAAGATAAGAGAGACAACATGTCTGAATGTCACAGAGAAGTGTGCTAAATGCTGCTGCAGAGATAGAAAGCAAGGCCAATACAAAGAAACAGCCTTTGGATTTGACCACTTGAAAGAGAAATTTAGTTGGGGGTGGGAGCAGAGTGGATAGGAAAGAGGAGGAGACATAAAGATTAGGGAGTTGTTAGATGACATCTACTTTTTGTAGACCACTTTTGCAGCATCGACATGATTAATTCAGATCCCCCCCCCCCCGCTTAAAAAATAATCAAGCAAATAAAGAAAAACACAAGCCATAAATGATGTAGCTAATTGTTTCAATTGTTATTAAGGTACCTGAGTGGCATTTGGAGCTACCAAAGCCTTCTTGGCAGAAACCTAAAGGGAGGACAGTATGTTACAGTAGGATGTGACATGATCACATGTGAACTTTCCTGCTTGCAAAGATGAGAGGCCTTCCTGATGGTTCATCCAAAGCAGCCCTTGTGGTTGTCATTCATGAAGAGCTACTTATAACCATATAATCAACACTGAGTCTATGACGAGATCCCATCACTTCGTGCCCAACAGAAAAATTGCAGAAGACAAAACTTATTAAAGGAATATTTTTTAAAAAGTATTTGTTCAAATGAACAACGGAGAATATGTAAGAGCCTTAAATCTCAAAATTACATGCTCAAGCTTTTTCTATATTATTTTGTTGGAGTTCCAGTGTAGGGCTTGACTGAAGAAAGCCCCTAAAATCAGACTTTCAGTTGTGGGAATGAGACAGTTTATGTTTTTAAAGCAAAATCCTTTTCCCCGGTACATAATGGTACAGTTAGACTAGAGCCACAGACCTTGTGAATTTGAGGACCAAAAGAAGGCGATTCTAAAGAAGGACACAAACTGATGGATTAAGGTACCATAAGAAAGTACTGAAGGATAAAAGGAATTATTGACAATGATTGTAATGTGCAGTAATGCAATTTACCCTGCTGGATTCTGTCAAGGGAGATTCGTGGGTGAGGCCACCAAATTAACCTGCAGAAGACAGCCATTTGAGTTGACCCGTTAAGGAGATTATTGCTAAATCTGAATTCTAGAGAGAACAATCTGTTTATTTACTTAAAAGTACCTGGGTTGCAAAAATTTGTGAAAAGTGAACGGAATTTATAAACCTTTTCAGACTGGAGAACCATTTTTCATACAGTAGGTACAATACAAGGATTTTAAAATTCAGGCATATTCATTAGGAGTTTATTATTTCCTGGGTCTTTTGGGAGGGTAAATCTGCTTTATGTCTGTGTATGAATTGTAAGTCAATGCATATGTTCTCTTCCTACAAATCATCAGCCAGCCAATTCCCTAGGTAAAACTCTTGATTTGATGTTATGGATTGCGAAGCTGATTGGACCCAGGTAGAAAAACTGGAGAATGTAGTAGTAAGACCATCTCTGTGGTCCATTGAGAGGGCAGGGGTGCTATTTCTTTGCTGATTGGAGCATGCATTTCAAAATCTATTTCAAGGCTTTATGAATCATGAATATGATAGTGAAGTTTATGATAATCGTACTGAACTACTATCCTTTTGAAAAAGGAAAGATTAATTCAAGAGTGATTTAAAATAATGGGTTCTTGCAGGAAATCTTATCTGTGGCTTGAAACACATTAAACCTTTACTGTATCACTACATTTTTTTTCCAGATATGCCTTTGACAGAACTTTCCATAGAGGAACCAACTGGTTAAAATAGGGAAACTTTGGGGCGCCAAAGTGGCTCAGTGGGTTAAGCCGCTGCCTTCGGCTCAGGTCATGATCTCAGGGTCCTGGGATCGAGTCCCACATTGGGCTCTTCTGCTCAGCAGGGAGCCTGCTTCCCTCTCTCTCTGCCTGCCTCTCTGTCTACTGTGATCTCTCTCTGTCAAATAAATAAATACAATTTTTAAAAAAATAGGGAAACTTTTCTGATATAATCAGAATAATAGTATCAGAGTAACAGGTTACAATTTCTGACTGTTTACTCAGCTCTACTACGCACATGCTTAAACATCTTTAACTTTAAAAAAGAAACCTTTCTACACCTTAATTTACAGAAGAGGACACTGAAGCTTAACTAGATTGAGAAATTTATTCAAAGTCTTGCAATATGCAGTAAACTCTGGAATTTAGGGTGCTTTTTCCTACAGAGCCTATACTTTTAAATTCCCTTGCATACTGTATAGCCATGATTAGATATTCAGATTTTGAACAAAGACTATGTGAGTTTAAATCCCAGCTTGGACCCTTAGAGTACCCTATTTTCTCATCATGTCAGTGGTCATAGTGGTAGAATATCAATAAAGGGAATAATATTCCCATTCACCTCATAGAACTCTGCTAAGGATTATATGAAACAATATATGTAAAATATTTAGGATTATCACTAGTATTCAGTAAATACTTTGTACACAGTAGGTTTTAACCACAACAAGAGCACAGTAATACTGCTGCATAACTTAAAAACTTTCCTCAGTCATTGAAAAAAATGGGTGTCAAATGGCAAAGAAAATCAGAAAAAGGCATTTTAAAATTTGGGAATCCGTCAGTGATATGAATTATGAAGCTTAAACTAGAAGTTTTTTAGTGGATCTTCCCACTATCCTGATAAATTAGTAATTTTAAAAGGACAAATGAATTTCCCAAATTCACTGTTGTCACAATGGGCTTTTCTAGATCTTCAGTAATTTCAGCTGAAACCTGTCTAAAAGGATTACTTTTGTCAAATGTAAAGCAGATGGAGTGACAATGGTTCCTTCTCTGAATACAGTTTGAAAAGGATACAAGATGGGAATTTTACAAGAGCAAACTAAGCCTACATTCAGAACTCAGCCTTAATCCAAGTTAGTCCGTTTGATCACAAAACCAAATGAAATTCCAACACATTCCTTCTCCAAAACCACCCACTTTGACTCTGTAATCCTTAAAAATTTCACTGTCAACCAATATTGAAAGAGTGGAAAACAATTCAGGGTACATTCTCTTCTCTCGTTCTCATGAAAAGTCTGAAGACAACTTCCACCTGTCAAATTGACTTTGACTCATATGTATAGAACGTGTTCCTCCAGTGAACCATTCAACAGTAACAAGAGTTAATAAATTCTTCACAAATGCCTTAACTCACTGCACACTTCGGGGAGTAGAAGAGGGTGTGGGATGGGGGTCAGTTTAACAGGCTGGATTTCATTGCCAGGAGGTTATGAACAAAGAGGACTGTCCTTCCAGGGTCACACAAGACATAGTGCTGAATTCCCTCTAGAAATTTCTGATAGTTACCACTTATGTTCTTGTTTAGTGAGCAAGAGAATCTAATATGTGAATCAATTTGTAGGGAGGGAATTTTCAAGATAGAAAGATTATTTGCCTGAATAAAGTATGAAACATAGCAAGATATAATGGTCCATGGTCCACATTGTGAAATATTCAAAGAAATACTTAGCAGAAAACCATTCCTATTTTAGAAGGAACTCTATGAGCAAACAAGCTGAATCTCTGCATATTATAGATCCCTCTTGGAGATGCATAATACACATTAGCAAATAAAATACTCTCAACAGGTGTTCATTTAAAAGAATCTATTTAGCTTTTCCTAAACACAGTCATCCCAAAATTTAGTTACCATGGAATCTTATTGTGGGTTGTCTTTTCCAGATGAAAAGAATAGCATGTGTGCAGAGTTAGAAGCTAGAGAAGTAAGCACAGAGCACAATATGGAGATTCTCAGTTTTCCAGGCCAAAATGCTCATTCATGAGTCCTAAATTCTTTGGCTAGAAAAATAGGCTGCCAGAGGAATGGGTATAAAATAAAATAGGACTAAACAAGGACTTGTTGCTAAATTTTAAAATATCATATTAACAGTAAAAATAATTAGCATTCTACTTCTAAAAATAAAATGTATTCAAATAAATTTGAAAATTAAAACATGACAAGGAGAAAAAAGATCACCTACAAATTTAACCAAAGTCATTTATAAAATGTAAAAGTGGAGACAAATACAGGGAATTATAAAATGTCATGAAATTTTTATTGATTTAAATAATTCATACATTCATATATTCTATAAATATTTTGAGCACCTATTTTGTAACACATAGTTTTCCAGTTACTGGGGCTACCACAGTGAGTAAGACAAATTCCCTACCCCTCACAGAACTTGTATTCTGGAGGAAGAGAAAGAACAAAGAGATATTTTAACAAATAAATATATAATGTGATGTAGTGACATAAACAACAAATAATCCCTATTCTTGTGGAGTTCTAGGGGGAAAGACTAATAGGAGATGAATCAGTAGTGCAATATAGTGTTAGATAATATTAAGAATAATTAAAGATGTAATATAGGATAAGGAGATAGAGGGAGATTGGCATTAAGAGAGATAAATCATTTTAATATGGTGGTCAAGAAAGGTATTTCTAAAGAGGCTACTTTAGAGCAGACATGAAGGGAGTGAAGAAGGAAACTATTTGCTTCTCTGTTGACAGAAATTTAGGATAGTTTTAATTTTGCTAATATAAAAAATACTAAAATGATAAGCTACGTTTGTCTCCTTTTGAACACAATGAAAAGCTTCTTTAGGGAATATGGTGAAAAACGGGACTCCAGGTCTGCTCATTTTCAAGGTCGCTAGATACTGTTTTGCATATTGCTAACCAAAATGGCCCTACAAATGTTCATCCACCCAGGGGCACATAAACTTAGAGAGAAGTAAACCTTTCCTTGATTAGAGGATCTGTGCTCCCAAGAGGGTAAAGAAAACCCCAGTTGCGTTTTTTTCTTGTCTTCCTCTTGGCCAAAAAGCTGGTGATTTAGTTATTCTATTCTGCTATGTCCCTGATGCTTGTAAAGTCATAGGAAGTACATGGTAGGTAGAGTAGCTAAAGTTTGATATTTCTGGCCAGAGCACAGAAAAGGGGAATACCATAGTACTGTAAGGTATCAGAGAAAATTTGGAGAGGGAGGAACTCAGGAATGCAAGCCCATATAGTTGTTTATGGACTAATGGTCTCTAAATGGCCTAAGTACACTAACAAAAAGAAAGATCAGCAAAGTATATTTAAAAATTGACTCAACTGCGTGCTATCTACAAGAAACTAATGTCAAAAACAAAGATATAGTTTGGTTAACATTAAATAGACCGAAAAATATTTGCCACATGAACACTAAGAAAGAGAAAGCTTGAGTGGATATATTAATTTCAAAGCAGACTTCAGAGTAAAGAAAATTACCAGAAATTAAATGGGACACTACATAATGACAAAAGGGTAAATCCACCAAGAAACCAAAATAGCCCTCGATGTGTCTGAACATAAGAAGAGAACTTGAGAATGGGAACCAGGAATGGAAAAGAGAAGGAAAAAAAATCCCCAAATATAGCCATGGATGTCCTCATCAACCAGAAATCAAACTAGTAGACAGAAAATCAGCAAAGATATAAAAAGAACTTAATAATACCGTCAACCAATGGGTTATCATATTTATAGAGTATTCCACTCCAAAGAGCAAAATACACAGTTTCAAGTGTGCATACATGAACCAAGATAACCATATTTTCACTCATAAAATAAACTTCAATAACATTAAAGAATTAAAATCATTAGAAACATGTTCTCTGATCATAATGGAATTAAAATATAAACTAGTAATGAAAAGGTAACAGGTAAATTTCCAAATATTTAGAAATTAGACAAAATACTTCTAAATCTGTGGATCAAAGAGAAAGTCATGAGGGAAATTAATATGTATTAATATGTATTTAACCAAGTGAAAATGAAAGTACAATGTATCAAAATTTGTGGGATGCTGCTCATCAATAAAAGATCCCAAATAAAAATAGCATAGCCATTTTGGAAAAAGAGTTTGTCAGTTCCCTATAAAGTTAAACAATACACTGCCCAACAATTCTCCTAGAAATTTACTCCAGAGAAATGAAACATTTCCACACAAAGAACACTTGAAAATGTATATTGCAGCTATATTTATAATAGCAAAAAAAAACCAACCTAGAAACAATCCAAATGTCCACCAATGATGAATGCATAATCAAATTATGTTCTATCCACCCAATGAACCATCATTCACCAATAAAAGAAACACACTCTTGATATCTGAAACAAGGTGCATGAATCTGAAAAGCCTTGTTCGAATGAATGAGATGAGGCACAAAAAAGTGTTAAGAGTAGATGACCCTTTTTTTGTCCCAAACTCAGGGGACAGAGTTCAATAGTTATTTAACCATGAAGAAACATGTTATCTGACAACTTTGCATTGAGACCCTTTATCAAATTAAGGAAGTTTCCTTCTGCTCCAAATAAGTTGGCAATATTTATGTGTGTTTAATTCTATTAAGTTTTTTTATCCATTGAGAAGAATTCTCTTCATAATAGATATTTTTAAATATTAAAATAAGTTGTCTTAACTGAAGTTAAGCCTCACTTGCTCATGTTATATATATTAGAAGATTAAATTTGCTAATGTTTTAATATTTGTATTTATGCTTGAGAGATAATTTCCTTTTCTTACTGTTATTTAGGTAGTATTGTGACAAATAATGATAGCCTTACAAAGTGAGAAAAGTTTAGCTTTTATTTTTTCTCTGGAAGCCCTTATTCCTGTTTTAAATGTTCTGTTCATCATAAAGTCATTGGAACTTAGATGGTTTTTAATTAGGATTCATTATTTTTAAACAGCAGACTTTTTTTTAAACTTCATAATTTTCATGTATTTGATGTATGTACTTTTTAAAATTTAAATTTTTCATTTTTTCTCTTCTATTACTTTTCATTTAATTTTGCAAAACCAAATATCAGCTTCATAAAAGTTGTAAATCTATTGGCATAAAGTTATTTGTAGTATCATTACAGTTCTTTTAATGATTGTAGGATTTGGAGAGATGTCCCTACTCTCCTGTACTGTCCAATATTCAGCATAAATGTCTTTAAGAGAATCAAATCTGCTAGCTTATTACTTAATCGTTCATGTTCAATTCTATAGGGTAGCCCATAAGCCACGAAGAACAGTTCTGCTCATTTCTTTTGTGCCTCAGGAAAATATTTTGCCCATCTATGTCAAAAAGGCAAGTGCCTGGAGTAGGAAAGTGGTATTCTACTCCTCATACCTACAAAGGGATAGCACTCATTTGGAATTGGGTCCTTTTAGATTTCTTTGCATCCCTTGCTCTCTATTGGATTAAAAAAAAAATGGAGAACACAACTAGCATCCAGATCTCGGTTTTATATACCATGCATTAATAAAAGAAATTGGCTGATTCCTACACTGGAGAAGGAAATACACAAGATGAGCTAGAGCATCTTATAGTAACAGAAAGTAAAGAAATGCGAAAAAAAAAAATCCCACTTTGGTAGGGATATACCAAAGGACGCAAGAACCAAGAACCAACTGAAAGAACAACTAGAACATTCTGAACAAAATAAGGTAGTGACAAAACTACAGCATTCTGAACAACAAAATAAGGTAGTATTGGATTCCTTCCCAAAGTATAAAATAAATATGTTTGAGTCCATAGTCATACAGGACTATGATGAATAAATGACTGAATAAATAAATCAATGGGGGACAAAAGACAAATCTCTTATGTAGAATAAATCCCGATATTTTATGTGGATACTTCACCCTCAGAGAGGGGAAGATAATTTTCCACTCCTTAAATATGAGCTATGCATACCAATATCCTTACAAATACTTTAGTATAGTACAGGGGTAAAGAGAGGAGATTGAGTGAAAAAAGCTAAAATATTATCACCTCATCCAGATGATCTTGATTGGGTGGATATACCATAATTCAATTATGCATTCATCATTGGTGGACATTTGGATTGTTTCTAGTTTGTCGTTGTTGTTTGCTATTATGAATATAGCTGCGATATACATTTTCAAGTGTTCTTTGTGTGGAAATGTTTCATTTCTCTGGAGTAAATTTCTAGGAGCAGAATTCCCTAGGAGCAGAATTGGGTTTTCCTCCCAGAACAACAAAAATATAAACCATAACCATAGTCTAATCATGATAGAAAACATCAGGAAAATTCCAAAGCAGGCTATTTTACAAAATACTTGACTAGTACTCCTCAGAACTGTAAAAGTCATCAAAAACATGGACAATCTGAGAAGCTGTCAAGGTAAGAAGAGGAATCCTGGAACAAGAAAAAGCCACTGGATAAAAACCAAGGAATTATAAACAATCTATATAGGCTAAATACTACCAATGTATCAATTATCATTTCGTTAGTTGTTAACAAATGTATCATGCTAATGTCAGTTGTTAATAGGGGAAACTGGATACACGGGTATTAGGGAAACTCTCTTTACCAGCTTCTCAAATTTTCTAGTAGTTTTGAAACTGTTCTAAAAAATAAAGTCTATATAAACATTTTTTTAAAACAGTAAAATAAGTGAAAATAAGTAAAAAGTTCATCTTTGGGTGTGTGGGTGGGGGCTGTTAAAAAATCTGTATCTAAATCATTTTGGAATGTATTGATGTTCATTTGTTGTGTTAGTTTCTTGTTCATTTAATACTATTTAGCCAGTTTTCCTCACAATATGCATTAAATAATTTGCAACTTTCTTAAAGATTATTTTTTAAAAATAATTACATAAATTCCTACATTGGGACTTACAATGATCCTAAGCCACTTCTCCAGTTACCCATTGTGGGACCTAGTCTGTTGACCATTTAACTTTTTATTTCAAGGTATTTTATTTAAAAAAAAATCTTTGGTCTTCACCCATACATCTCTCAACCCAAAGAGAACTATGACTCCAATTCCACTATCTTCAACTCTAAATCGTTTTAATATTCTTCATTAGAGAAACTGTTTCCAAAACTCACAGCCTCACAGAACATTTTTATTTTAAGCCATTTTTCAGGCTCAGTGTCTCACAAAACAACTATTCATGCAACCCTGACATAAATAAAGTTAATTAAAATTCAAAGTATAGATGTATCTTCCACACTCAGCTAATAATCATTCTTTTCATCTTTATCCACGTATTTACTAATGACTACTTTGAAAAGAAAAATATAAGAATTATAGATAGTATTACATCTAAAAACAATCTTTCATTTTAGTGCTTTAAAGCATCATTTCAAAGAACAGACTACAGATCAAGAAGAACCTGTTTGTAAGTTTTAAGATATTTTTTGCCCTATATTGATACAGTGGTTGTAGAGAACGTTTTATTCTTCAGATAGTAGACTCACTAAGAAGCTCTTGTAACTGTATATTGATTCCTTAATGCTTTCATTTCCTTTAAATCTGCTCACTTGTCTTGATCTGGCTCTTTACAGTAAAAATTAATCACAGTTGCTATTGGCTCACCACTTTGCGATCTTTAAATTTTTCAAGACTCTCTGATTACCACCTGATATTAAATAGGTAACCATTGACCCTGGAGGTAAATGAAAGAGCAGAGCAGGTGTATTACCTAACATAAACAATCTTTTCTAAGATTTTTTTGTTCTGTAGTCCTGTTTTCTCAAGGATGCCAAACAACATTGATCTATGAGGATATTTGCCTTCTATTATATCTAAGAAGTACATTGTGCATGACATTATGAGACTCCAGAATATGTTTCTCAACTCTCAAAGTACCCCCCTTCAATCCTTCTACATTAGTACAAATGCGTTTCATTCTTCCTACCTCTAATTTTAGCTGCATGTCATATAGGATGAAGACAGTGAATTCATCCTTTTATCTGTATTCAATGTGATGATAAACCAAGAATGAGGTATAGAGTTAGGTATTACAAGATCACAGTAAAATAGAGAGAGTCTTTGAAATCCCACGTCCTTAACAAAATTTGCCCACACTAGCTAGTTATCCAAATTCTGCCACTTTCCTATTTGATAGGAAACCATCCTTGATAAGGTAGCTGTAGGATATCATCAAACCTTAACACATGAATATGATCATGTTCAAATTTTCCGCAATCAGGTCACAGGAAAGACCGAACATTTTTAGTACTCAGTGTTAAAAAAGCAGGATGAAATCCTGAATTCTGAAGATATGAAGACGTTATTAGATTCCTTCACACAAAGTTCCCAAAGAGTCTATGGATGTGTGTGTCTTTGTGTGTGTATGTAAAACGTATGTGTAATTTTTTATTTTCTATTTTTCATTTTTTTAAATCTTTGTTAGATTTCAAATACCAAAGGAAAATGTCTTTTACAAACTGGACTAGGCAAGCTAGTAAAGCTGTATTGTCTAAAGTAGCTTGGTTTAACAGGTGAAGTGAAATAGAACAAGCTTGAGAACTGCTCTTCTCCAGGACTTCGCAAACCTGCCAATTATACCTCCTGAAGAAAGATCAAACTCACACATACTCAGACTAGGACAAAGGCAGTGACCATAGAGAGATGGAGACCAAGGAAGAACATTCGACAGGGGGATGTCAGAGCAACACCAGAGCCCACCGAAAGAGCTCCTGGTGGCCCAAACTGAATCAATTAGAGAGAGCAAAATTAGTAAAGTAGTACTAAGTGACAGCCGAAGTATAAATCATACATGAGCCAACAGTGATACAAACAATACACACAGACAGACACACAGACACACAGACACACACACACACAGATATTTCTTTATTCTGCATGAACCCAGAGTTTGCCACAATGCCTACAATTTGGATCAAGACCATATTTTCATATTTTTCCAGTTGTCAACATCTACTCAAATAGCTTAAGAATGTGTGATGGACTCACTGGACTCAAAGCAAGACACTGATGGTTCTGCACTGATCCTATTTTTTCTAGAGGAAAAAAAAAAGATCCCCACTGCTCTGGGATAATACTACAAACCTTAATTTGCTGATCTTATGGGTATGTTATTCTATTTCTGCAGGAGTGCTTCTTGCTTCAAATGACCCTTCTGATTTTGGCAACTGTATGAGAACTGTCTAACTGTGTTAGAACACAGCAGATATGAGAAAGCAAGGGAGAAGGCACCTGTTTCACTCAAGTCAGTGCGAGTTAGCCTGCTGTTTTCCTGTGTTTCAGCCCTCCATTGTAAGCATGGGACTTCAGAGCCGTGTCTGGCATATTCCTGAGCTCTAGAAGCAGAGTCACAGGAGATTGGTAAAAAAAAAAATATATATAATTCAGATAATGCCAGATTAGTTTCAGTCTTTGCACAAGACTAAAGGAGGAATTTAATTTCCTACTAAAAAATGTATTCACAAATGGATACTATGTTTGTTTCCATCCACAATTTGAACAGCTTCTGCATCAAACTCAATGATAATATCAAGGGAATAGATTTGTGCCTCTTGATCAAAATCATCATAGATTTTGGTAAGCCCATGGACAAATAATTTTACACCGTCCTAAAGAAACCATCAAAGCCAGTGGAAAAGTCTGCATATAGTGAAGGCAGTGGGGCTGATGTCAAGGCTCAGGTCAAAGATGAGAGGTCAATTTACCTTAAATTTGCTGATTAGGTCATTGATGTGACTCTACCCTCACTGTTGACTTGGTAATTGGTCACATGCTCCTGTACTAATTAGGTCCTGAGGATCTCCATATACCTTCAGAAAAAACTACCATCATTTCCACTAAGACATCCAGTAGTAGGATCCAAGGCAAAATGCAGGTCACCAAAGCCATCCACAGCTTTCCTCCAAGCACAATTACACATTTGATTGATGAGGTCAAGTCAGCTTCATGATGAAAGACAAACTGCTGGGGGTGCCTGGGTGGCTCACTTAAAGCAGCCGAAACTTGATTTTAGCTCAGGTCATGATCTCAGGGTTGTGAGATCAAGCCCTGCATTGGGTTCGTGCATTAAGGAGTCCATGCCTCCTTAAGGTTCTCTCTCTCCTCCCTCTGCCCTCCCCTGCTCTCTAAAAGGAAATACATAAATAACAAGTTGTAAGAAAAAAAATTAAAAAGACAAACTGATAACTTAATTTTTAAATAGGGAATACCAATGGAAATGGATTTTATCGGGTTTTTAAAGTTAGACGAGAAAACACATTATGATAAAGTCAAAATTCCATCAACAGAACATAAGCTTCTTTCAGGGTTGTGGGAATGATGTACTCTCAAAGCAAGGATCGGGGATCTGTAAATCCCTGGACACTGTCCACTCACCCACTTGCTGTACTCTCTCCCACTTACTTCCTGCCTCCTTTGGAGCCATGCAAGAAGCTTTAGGAGACCTGAAGCACAGTCTTCTGAGAGCGAACCTGTTCTGAATTCTCTGGAGATTGGGGTAATTGTGGGCCGTAGCACCTGCCTAAGGTTCTAACAGCAACCAAAGAGAACACGGGATGGCAGAGAGGGACATTAAAAGAGCTAACAGCTGAACTAGAAAAGAGTAACTTCCCATGGCATGTTCAGAAGTTATAAGGTACCCTCAGAACATGCAAATGAACAATGATGAATGTCTGTCAATATTGCATTGCAATAGACACATACACATACTGAGATGGCAATTTATGTCCATAATCAACAGAACTCCAGAACAGACTTAGAGTCTCAAAGATGAAAATGCAAGTTACAAGGAATTCTTAAGGGTTTACCTCCTTAAACCAACCAAACAAAAACACTGTATCCTCTTCATCGATTTTGAATATTTCACTTCTGTGAACAAAAATGTTCTTTTTATCCAAAACATTTTCCTGGAGAAATGCCATAACCCTTTCAAATGTATGTTATCAGTACCATTTTCCAAACAGCTAATATCTAATAATAAAGTCCAATTTCCACTCCCCTGCAGAGTGTACCATTTTCTCATATACTGAGAGTCGAGAGGCCCTCTGCCATGCAGACTAGAAGCCAAATCTTGGAGGAGGCATCCAGACACATCCTTCCTCTAACTTAGTTCTTACTGGCAAAGTAGTTGTTCTGAATGTTGAAGCTGCAGCCTTTTTTTTTTTTTTTATATAACAAAATTCCATGACTCCACATAAATATTGAAAGGCATGTCATAGAATGTGTTTATTTAATCCAAGAAACTGTATGAATAGTATAGGGAACATGGTCATGCCTGAGTTGCTGGTCCTGGGTTTAAAATCAGCTCTGATGGGGGCACCTGGGTGGCTCAGTGGGTTAAAGCCTCTGCTTTCAGCTCAGGTCATGATCCCAGGGTCCTGGGATTGAGCCCCACATCGGGCCCTCTGCTCCGCGGAGAGCCTGCTTCCTCCTCTCTCTCCCTGCCTGCCTCTCTGCCTACTTGTAATCTCTGTCAAATAAATAAATAAAAAAATCTTAAAAAAAATCAGCTCTGATGGTTAAGAATTTTCAGAACACTTTGCAGGGGTACAGCAAGTCTTGGTAACTTAGTTAGGCTGATAATTAAAATTAAGACACTGGCAGTGACTTCTACACTGACACAGGAGCAAACCAAAGGGCCATATCTGTTACTTTCAGTTGTCTCAACCATGTGTGATGCTCAGCCAGTACTCTAGTAAGTATAACCAGTTGAAATTTTGGAATTAGGTGAAAAGGTCATGCCTTAGGAAACTGGAAAATCTAAAGGTACATGAGTCATTTGTACAGTCATATGTAAAGCATTGCTCAAATATTGCATAGAGATTGGCCACAAAATATTTTTTTCCTGTAACTTTGCTAAGTTCATTTTATTTTTTAATTTTAATTAATTTAATTTAATCAATTAACATACAGTGTATTATTAGTTTCAGAGGTAGAATTCAGTGATTCATCTGGCCACAGAATATTTAGAAACCATAACCTCACGGTTATGGCATGCCATTCAATTTCATTTAGAGTAGTTGTTTACTAAGAATTGGAGCCTAGATCTCTCTATTACTGAAATATTCTGTAATCACTATCCTTTGTAAATGTTGGTAGCATTATATCTTGCCAAGCAATGTATTTTGCCAAGACATTCTCTATTGTCTCACAGCCATATTGATCTAAGTTTGCTCCTTATAATATATAAAAACACCTTTTCTTAAATCTGTAGTATCATTGGTTAAAGAAATAATTGGGTATATAAGTGAATGCATATATGCATACATACATACATACATACATACATATATCAAGCAAGCAAGCAGGCAGAGAAAGGGTATAGAGAGAACTTGGGTAGGAGTGCTCATTTTTTGTTGGGGAGGTCAGAGAAATGTCTCTGAAAAATTAACATAAATGAAGTAAGATCCAGCAAAAGGAACTGAGAAGATGACCCACATGGATTCCTTGAGGGGAGAATGCTTCTGGCAGGGAGAAGAAAAAAACCTGAAATCCATGGATAGAGCTCAAAGACAACATCGTGGCTGCAGTAGAATGGAAAGTTGAACACCTGATTTCATGGGCTCTTACAGGTCACCTCAAGGACCTTGCCTTTTAGACTCAATAAATACATATTTTTACTCTAAAAATACCCAGATTAAATTGAAGCTCATCCTATCCTTGGCACTCCTTGTAGTTAATTTGTTAGGTGTTCTTTTTCTAGTAGGGGGTGAGAGTTGAGCCAACTGTTTCACATATTATCCTATTTATTGGCTATAGGAATGAGATTAGAGACCTATAGTAATGAATTAATATAAAATTAACCATGATTCCTATTGATTTGGTATGGAATATTGGTACTCTTTACTAACTGATTTTTTGGAGGAGTATCCCTAAGAATTTCTTTATGCTCAGTCGTGCTCCAGAAGCTCAACTTGAAGCCCAGGAGGATTTGGACATGATTGTTTCAATTTTTTTTTCTTCAGGATTAGCATAGCTTTGGTATAGGTGGCCACTCAATCGTATATGCTGAATAAAATAAATTATTGCTATGGAGATATAATGAAGGACAGTATATACTCAGAGCCTAATTTTGTGGAATTTATAGTCAAGTAAAAGAGATTATTAGTTAAGTGATTATATTGCTTAGTCATAAGTGTGATGGAAGAAGAATAGTTACATAGTGATCAGTGATTAATCACTGCAGAAATGTCTAACAGGATGACTACTCTCCAACCAAATAACAATAACAAAAGTCATTGAAATACAAATGGATGTTCTTAGAGGAAATTGAAAGGGAAAGATTCACAGTACAATTTACAGATACTTTTTACTTGTTTAAAACATGATTAGGCAAAGTGTTGAAAGGCACCTAACAAAATTAAGTCAACCTTACAAATGGAGCCAGGATGTTTATTGGATTTGTTTGGAAATTTCTCAAAAAATAACTTAAGACTTGGCCAATTTACTGCAAAGCTAATTCTAGAACTACATCCACAAAAGAACAAAACTATCATCTCAGCATCTTCACTAAGAACAAGAGTAGGCACAAAAACTTTAACAGTGATTTCAAAGCAGATGTTGATTTCTCTCATATTTTTCTCATAGATAATTCATTAAAAGCTTGCAAATGTCAATTCACAAATCAAAGACACATTTGTATCTTTGGGTTCTCACACATTTAAAAGGAGAAATGCATTCATGTTTATGTAGGATATGTCATCTCAATTTATAATTACCTGTCAGTTTTAAGGACAAATGAATATTCAGGCCACAAGAAGAATCATCATTACAACAAAACTCACAACTTCACTGATAGTTCTGGAAGGCACTGAGTAAGTTGTCTATTGACAACCCTTAGTATGGGTCTAAAATTTTCTAAAGCGTTTCCCATAGATCACTAAAAAAGAAATAAAATCTGACCAACAGAATCTTGACCACAAGAAGGGATGTTTATCGTTTCCAAAGCAGCACTTGGCAAAACTTTTCTACAAAGGGTCAGAAGGTAAATATGTCAGCTGTGTAGGGCAAACTTTCTCTGTTACAGTTATTCAAACTCTACCCAAGCAGAGTGAAAGCAGCCTATACCAACAAATGAGTATGGCTGATAAAACTTTATTTACAAAAGCAGACAGCAGACAAGGTTTGGATCTAGGGTTTTAGTTTGCAGACACATTCTAGAAGATACTAATATTAAAGCTCAGGGGTGTTTTCCACAAACTATTATAATCCGGTACATTCCAAATTCTTGAAGGCTATGTGTCTCAGGTGATATCAAGCCTGGTGAATAAATCCTATTTATGTTAATTAATTAAAAACCCAAATGAAAGTACCTGAACTTGCCTGTAGTTGATATGTTCAGACAGACACAGGATTTAAGAGAAAATGAAACAAAACAAAACAAAACAAAACAAAACAAAAACAGAAAATAACCCACAGAAAGATGAGAGCAAGTAGGACGCATGAATCAGTGCCTTAAATCTTTTCCATGGGACTCACCTGACATTCACAAAAGTAGAACACAGATTAAACCAGAAGTCAACATATCTGGATTCTATTTCTAGTCTTGCTACTAAGAGCACATATGACCTGTACAGTTCCATTAAGGTAACTCTAAAAAATAAATATGTGAACTGCATGAACTTTGAAATTGTTCCAAACTAGAAAAGTTGCTGATATTCTGAAAGAAATGGCCTCACCGAAGATACCACCAATGGCAGGAAGCCACTGCAGGACAGCCTGTGACAATCAAGAGGATAGGTGCTCTATGAGGGAGGCTGGTCTTTGAAAACTAAGTTGCCAGGGTCATTACAATGACTGACAACTCCAACAAGCTGTCGGAGTACCTTAGAGCCTACATGCCATCCCTTACAGGAAAAGTCTGTTCAGCGCTCAAAGAAGCAAGTAAACAAATGTACTGCCATGCCACTAAGCCAACATATTTTTTTTACTTGCAAACTGGAAGCAAGTATGGTTTACCTCAGAACATATGAAGCATAATCTTCTATACAAGTGTGTGTTAGCGTCCTCACATTTTTTTAAAAAGTCAATTTGCACTTCATATTTGATTATTTAAGATGCTGCATTTAATTGTGAATCTTAAATAACCTCAATCCAAGTAGTTTTCAAGAAATATAATCTCGAATTCCCAGAAGCACAGCTTCCAAAACTCAGCAGAGAAAAATATTGGAGGACTGCCTGAAGGATATACTGCCTGTTGATTATTCAGGATTTTTAAAAATCTGTATTTTCATTAAGCCGTATCAACAGAAACAAATTTCTAATGTGCATTTTATTATTCAACCCTCTCACCTGCTCACCATAGAATTGTTTTTACTGAGTTATATTTGGCTATCGTGTTATAAACATTAATTGATGATACTTGTATACAGGGCAGCTCTGTGGGCTGGTTTGCTTGGGACAATCTTAGTTTATGCCTGTGGTCCTGGCACAGAGACTAATAATGTCCTTCTAAGCACCATTTTTCCCTAAATGATGGAAATTTAAACAATAAACACCCTTCCAAAAGTCACAGGGGAAAGAATAGGGGAAAAAAAAACCAACAAAGCAAAACAACTCTGTAATACTCTCTCTTATTTCCCCTAAACAAAGTGAGAAGAAAAGGAAGGGTCAATGAACAGATGTTCACTGTTCTAGTAGAGGTATGGCAAATGTTGGATGTTCAAGGACAAACACTAATGGCTTTCTACTTCTTGGTGACCAAGGAAGCCAGATCTTGATTTGTGCCATCACAAGAGGAAAAGCAAGGTTCAGTAGAAGGATGACAGCTATATAGACAGACAGAGGTCTAGCTATCCTGTTCCCTCAGGTTCCTCTGGAGAGATGACCAAAGGGATCTCACTTTTTAAGGACTAGCTCTCTGTGCAAATAGCCAAGAATTCAGGGCCAGAATGTTTAAGAAAAAATAAACTGCAATCCTTTTTTTTTTTAAAGATTTTATTTATTTATTTGACAGACAGAGATCACAAGTAGGCAGAGAGGCAGGCAGAGAGAGAGGGAGGAAGCAGGCTCCCGCCGAGCAGAGAGCCTGATGCTGGGCTCGATCCCAGAACCCTGGGATCATGACCTGAGCTGAAGGCAGAGGCTTTAACCCACTGAGACACCCAGGCACCCCCAAACTGCCTTTTAAAATACATTACTTTCCTATAAGGTATTCCCACTTGCATCTGAATTAAAATAGCTACATAATATTCAAGTTTTATCAGTTCACTATGTTTTTAAAATATACAAATTTCAACTAATTTGTGAGACAGCACAATGATTACGTGGAGAGAACATTTGTTTTGGAGGATCTTGTCCCCAAAATGTTATTTTCTAAATTCCCTCCTTGTCTTCTGTAGTTTATATTTGTTATAGCTACTTGCCTACATTTTTATATCATTTTAAATCTTTGTTGGAACAAGGCAGCTTATAAATAAGTGAATAGAAAAATATAAATGAGTAGTGGGAAGGCAAAATGTTTCTCAGGCTTCCTCAAATCATGCTGAGATTTGCTAAAGACAGAATGGGACTTTTTCATCTAACAATTATTAAGTATTAGCACTATGCACTGCATTAGGGACAATAACACCACATTACTCCCAGAATTATATATAATTTATTTTCCTTTCTTGTTCCAGCAGTAGACTATAGTTATACGGAGAAGCCCTCTCTGCTGCCAATTTTTCTGTATGAACACAGCACACATATTCTCAAAGGACCAGCCCGAGAAGGTGAGCAATGGTGGATTTTGTCCTACCCTCGGATTTATTTAAAAACCCTTCGCCCCTTATGAGTCCTGCATGAAGTATAATACTTTATCAAGAGAGCTAATCTGAACAACTTCTTAAAGAGCTCTGGTTAAAAAGGAAAATGGGGAGCAGGAGCAAGATGGCGGAGGAGCAGGAGACCTAAATATCATTGGGTCCCAGGAGTTCAGCTAGATAATTACCAACCATTTTGAACACCTACAAATGCAACAGGTGATCGAAGAGAAAAAGAGTAGCACTTCTAGGAACAGAAAAGCAACCACTTTTTGGAAGGTAGGATGTGCAGAGAAATAAATCAGAAGCAATATTTGGGAAGATAGACAGTGGGGGGGGGGAGGAGAGGGCTCCTGGCAAGGGGTAGAGCAGTGGAGGACAATATCAGAACTTTTAGAATTCTGCTCCACTGAGGGACATCACTCCAGAAGCTAAGCGAGGGGTAGAGCCCTCACAGGGACAGTGTGGTCTCAGGACCCACAGGGTCACAAAAAGACCAGGGGTGTCTGAGTGTGGTAGAGACCCCAGGTATCAGAGTGGGGAAGCCGGCCAAAGAGACAGAGCCGAGGAGTGCACTCTCAGCTCAAAGTTACCTTAAACCATGATCTGAGGCTCAGTCAGACCACTGCTCTTCCAGCAGGGACCCCACAAATGGCAGATCCAGAGAGACCCCCTCCTTCCTCCTCCATGTGCTGCAAGCATCTGCTAGGTTTGGAGACTCCAGTCAGGGCCATGCACCAGAGATAGAAACGCTCTGTCACAGGCCGATGAGCCTGAAGTGCATCTGGAGATCAGGGAGATAGGACTGACTACTTTTCTCTGAGGGCGCACTGAGGAGTGGGGCCCCAAGCTCTCAGCTCCTATGGGCTGGAGACTGGGAGGCAGCCATTTTCATTCTCATTCTCCAAAGCTCTACAGAAACAATTCAGGGAACAAAAGTTACCCAGAGCAAACCTGAACAGATTCCCTAGCTTGGCCCCTGGCAAGAGCAGTGCATTTCTACTTCGGCAAAGACATTTGAGAATCAGTAAAACAGGCACCCCCTCAAGAAGATTAGCAAGAACATCCAGCAAAGACCAAGTACACTGATCAATGAGAACTGCAGAACTCTAAAGCTAGGGGAAAGCAACACAGAGAATTCCTGGCTTTTATCCCAGAACTCTATTCTTTCAAAGTTGAATTTTTTTCATATTATTTTTTTCTTATTCTATCTTTTAAATTATTCTTCTTTCCTATCTTAACTATTTTATCTTATCAATACCTTTTTAAAGATCTTTTTAAATTTTTGTTTATAGTAATATTCACTTCCTTGTATTTAACATTATTTTTTTTATACATACAGGTTTTTCTTTCTTTAAAATTTTGGGATATAGTTTCTTCTAACAGATCAAAATATAACCTAAATCTAGTGCATGGCTTTGTTCTAGTCTCCAGCCTGATCACATTATTCTCTATTTTTGTTTTTGTTTTGTTTTGTTTTGTTTTTTCAACCAATGTCTAATTTTATCATTCCCTTTTTAGAATATTCCTTAATTTTCATCTTTACAGTAATATTCCATCCCTTCACCGCGTTTACCCTTATTTATGTATAAGTTTTTCTTTCTTTAAAATTTTGGGAGGTAGTTTCTTCTAACAGATCAAAATACACCCAAAATCAAGTGTGTGGTTCTGTTCTATTCACCATCTAATATATATATACATATCTATATATATATTCATATCTATATATATATTCACCATCTAATATATATATACACATACATATACATATATATACACACTATATATATAAATATATATAAATATATATGTCTAATATATACTATATATACAAATAATATAAAAAATATACATATATATAGTATATATACTCTCTCTCTATATATAAAATATATTTTTTCCTCCATTCTTCTCCCCATGGTTTCGGGTATCTTCTGATTTGGTTAGTGTGTATTTATCTGGGGTCATTGCTACCCTTTTAGTATTTTGTTCACTCATTCATCTATTCTTATTTGGATAAAATGATAAGGCAGAAAAATTCAGCTCAAGAAAAAAGAACAAGAGGCAGTACCAATGGCTAGAGTCCTAATCAATACAGACATTGGTAAGATGTCAGAACTAGAGTTCAGAATGATAATTATCAAGGTGCTAGCTGGGTTTGAAAAAAGCATGGAAGATACTAGAGAATCTCTTTCTGGAGAAATAAGATAACATCTGTAGAAATAAAAGGACTAAAATCTAACCAAGCTGAAATTAAAAAAAAAAATTATTAAAGAGGTGCAATAAAAAATGGAAGCTCTTCAATCTATATTTTGAATGCCATCCCGATCAAAATTCCACCAGTGTTTTTCAAAGTGCTGGAACAAACAATCCTAAAATTTGCATAGAACCAGAAGGGAGCCCAAATTGCTAAGGGAATTTTGAAAAATAAAAGCAATACTGGGGCATCACGTTGCCTGATTTCAAACTTTACTACAAAGCTGTGGTCACCAAGACAGCATGGTACTGGCACAAAAACAGACACATTGACCAGTGGAACAGAGTGAGAGTCCAGATATGGATCCACAACCCTATGGTCAAATGATCTTCAACAGAGCTGGAAAAAATATAGAGTGGAAAAAGGATAATCTCTTCAATAAATGGTGCTGGGAAAATAAGACAGCTATGTATAGAAGAATGAAATCCAACCATTCTCTTACACCATACACAAAGAAAAACTCAAAATAAACAACATCAACGTGAGGCAGGAATCTATCAAAATCGTAGAGGAGAACATAGGCAGTAACCTCTTCAACACTGGCCATAGCAACTTCATTCAAGACATATCTCTAAAGGCATAAGAAACAAAAGTGAACATGAACTTTAGGGACTTCACCAAGATCAAAAGCTTCTGCACAGCAAGGGGAAACAGTCAAAAAACAAAGAGGCAACCCACAGAATGGGAGAAGATATTCACAAATGACACTATGGACAAGAGGCTGATATCCAAGATCTATAAAGAACTCTTCACACTGAACACTCAAAAAACAGATAATCACATCAAAAAATGGGCAGAAGACGTGAACACACACCTTCCCAAAGAAGACATACAAATGGCTAACAGACACATGAAAAAAATGTTCATCATCATTAGCCATCAGTGAGATTCAAATCAAAACCACATTGAGATACCACCTTACACCAGTTAGAATGGCCAAAATCAATAAGACAGTAAACAACAAGTGTTGGAAGGATGTGGAGAAAGGGGAACCCTCTTACACTATTGGTGGGAATGCAAGTTGGTGCAGCCTCTTTGGAAAACAGTGTGGAGATTTCTTAAGAAATTAAAAATAGAGCTATCCTATGACCCAGCAATTGCATTACTGGGTATTCACCCCAAAGATACAGACAGAGTGAAAAGAAGGGCCATCTGTACCCCAATGTTCATAACAGCAATGGCCACAGTAGCCAAACTGTAGAAAGAGCCAAGATGCCCTTCAACGGATGAATGGATAAAGAAGATATGGTCTATATATATAATGGAGTATTATGCCTCCATCAGAAAGGATGAATACCCAACTTTTGTTTCAACATGGATGGGACTGTACAGGATTATTCTGAGTGAAATAAGTCAAGCAGAGAGAGTCAAATATATGGTTTGACTTACTTGTGGAGCATAAAGAATAACACAGAGGACACTGGGAGCATAAAGAATAACACGGAGGACATTGAGACATTGGGACAGAGAGGAGAAGTGAGTTGGGGGAAAACGGAGGGGGAGAAAAACCAGGAAATACCATGGACTCTGAGAAACAAACTGAGGGTTTTTGAGGGGGGGGGTGAGTGAGCCTGGTATTAAGGAGGGCATGTATTTCATGGAGTACTGGGTGTGGTGCATAAACAATGAATCTTGGGACAGTGAAAAAATATTAAATTTTTTTAAAAATGGAGGTTCTTACTGCTAGGACAAATGAGACAGAAGAGAGAATTAGTGATATAGAAGACCAAATGATGGAAAATAAAGAATGTGAAAAAGAGAGATAAACAACTACAGGACCATGAGGGGAGAATTCAAGTGATACCATGAGAGAAAACAATATTAGAATAATTGGGATCCCAGATGAAGAAGAAGAAAGAGAGAAGACATACTGGAGCAGATTATAGCAGAGAATTTCCCTAATCTGATGATGGGAAAAGCATCAAAATTCAGGAGGCACAGAGAATGCCCCTCAAAATCAATAAAAATAGTTCCTGGGTCATAAATCAGGTCTCAACTGGTACCAAAAGATTGGGATCATTCCCTGCATATTTTCAGACCACAATGCTCTGAAACTAGAACTCAACCACAAGAGGAATGTTGGAAAGAACTCAAATACATGGAGGCTAGAAAGCATCCTACTAAAGAACGAATGGGTCAATCAGGAAATTAAAGAATTTTTAAAAATCATGGAAACAAATGAAAATGAAAACACAACTGTTCAAAATCTTTGAGACACAGCAAAGGTGGTCCTGAGACAGAAATATATAGCAATACAAGCCTTTCTCAAGAAATAAAAGAAAGGTCTCAAACACACAATTTAAACCTACACCTAAAGGAGTTGGATAAAGAACAGCAAAGAAAGTCTAAACCCAGAAGAAGAGAAATAATAAATCAATGAAATATAAACCAAAAGAATAGAATAAATCAACAAAACTAGGAGCTGATTCTTTGAAAGAATTAATAAGACTGATAAACCCCTAACAGACCTATCAAAAAGAAAAGAGAAAGGATCCAAATTAATAAATCATGAATGAAAGGGGAGAGATCACAACCAACATCAAAGAAATACAAAGAAATACAAGAATTATTATATTATGAGCAACTATACACCAGAAAATTTGACAATCTGGAAGAAATGGATGCATTCCTAGAGACATCTAAACTACCAAAACTAAATCAAGAAATAAAAAACTTAAACAGACCCATAATCAATAAGGAGATTGAAGCAGTAATAAAAATTTCCCAACAAACAAGAGCTAGGCCCAAAAGGCTTCTTAGGGGAATTCTACCAAACATTTAAAGAATTACCTATTTTCCTGAAATGGTTCCAAAAAATAGAAATGGAAGGATCCTTCCAAACTCATTTCATGAGGCCAGCATTACCTTGATCCCCAAACCAGACAAAGGCCCCATCAAAAAGGAGAATTACAGACCAATATCCTTGATGAACACAGATGCAACAATTTTCACCAAAATACTAGCCATACTAGCCAATAGGATCCAACAGTACATTAAAGGAATTATTCGCCACAACCAAGTGGGATTTATTCCAGGGCTGTAAGGTTGGTTCAACATCTGTGAATCAATCAGTGTGATACAATACATTAATAAAAGAAAGAACAAGAACCACATGATACTCTCAATAGATGCTGAAAAAGCATTTGACAAAGCACAGCATCCTTCTTTGATCTAAACTCTTCACAGTGTAGGGACAGAGGGTACACATCTCAATATCATCAAAGCCATCTATGAAAAACCCACAGTGAATATCATTCTGAATAGGGAAAAACTGAGAACTTTTCCCCTAAGGTCAGGAACATGGCAGGGATGTCCACTATCACCACTGCTATTCAACATAGTACTAGAAGTCCTGACCTCAGCAATCAGACAACAAAAAGAAATAAAAGGCATCCGAATTGGCAAAGAAGTAGTCAAACTCTCACTCTTTGCAGATGATATGATACTATATGTGGAAAACCCAAAAGACTCCACTCCAAAACTGCTCAAACTTGTACAGGAATTCAGTAATGTGTCAGGAAATAAAATCAATGCACAGAAATCAGTTGCATTTCTCTACACCAACAACAAGACAGAAGAAAGAGAAATTAAGGAGTCAATCCCATTTACAATTGCACCCAAAACCATAAGATACCTAGGAATAAATCTAACCAAAGAGGCAAAGAATCTGTACTCAGAAAACTATCAAGTACTCATGAAAGAAATTGAGGAAGACACAAAGAAATGGAAAAATGTTCCATGCTCCTGGATTGGAAGAACAAATATTGTGAAAATGTCTATGCTACCTAAAGCAATCTACACATTTAATGCAATCCCTATCAAAATCCCACCCATTTTTTTCAACGAAATGGAACAAATAATCCGAAAATTTACATGGAACCAAAAAAGACCCCGAACAGGCAGAGGAATGTTGAAAAAGAAAGCCACTGTTGGTAGCATCACAATTCCAGACTTCAAGCTCTATTACAAAGCTGTCATCATCAAGATGGTATGATACTGGCACAAAAACAGACACATAGATCAATGGAACGGAGTAGAGAGCCCAGAAATGGACCCTCAACTGTATGGTCGGCCAATCTTTGACAAAGCAGGAAAGAATGTCCAATAGAAAAAAGACAGTCTCGGGGTGCCTGGGTAGCTCAGAGCATTAAGCCTCTGCCTTCAGCTCAGGTCATGATCTCAGGGTCCTGGGATGGAGCCCCTCATTGGGCTCTCTGCTCAGCGGGGAGCCTGCTTCCCACACCCCCACCCTCCCGCCTGCCTCTCTGTCTACTTGTGCTCTCTCTCTGTGTTAAATAAATAAAAATCTTAAAAAAGAGAAAAAGACAGTCTCTTCAACAAATGGTGTGGGAAAATTGGACATCCACATGCAAAAGAATGAAACTGGATCATTTCCTTATACTGCACACAAAAATAGACTCAAAATGGATGAAAGACCTCAATGTGAGCCAGCAATCCATCAAAATCCTGACATGGGCAGAAAACTGACCTCAGACACAGCAACTTTTTCCTAGAAACATTGCCAAAGGCAAGGGAAGCAAGGGCAAAAATGAACTATTGGGACTTCATCAAGGTCAAAAGCTTTGCACAGCAAAGGAATCATTCAACAAAACCAAAAGACAACGGACAGAATGGGAGAAGGTATTTGCAAATGACATATCAGATAAAGGGCTAGTATCTAAAGCCTATAAAGAATTTATCAAACTCAACACTCAAAGAACAAATAATCCAATCAAGAAATGGGCAGCGGACATGAGCATATGTTTCTGCAAAGAAGACATCCAAATGACCAACAGACTCATGAAAAATACTCAACATCACTTGGCATCAGGGAAATATAAATCAAAATCACAGTGAGATACCACCTTACACCAGCCAGAACGGCTAAAATTAACAAGTCATGAAACAAAAGATGTTGGTGAGGATGCAGAGAAAGGGGAACCCTTCTACACTGTTGGTGGGAATGCTGCACTGTTGGTGCAGCCACTGTGGAAAACAGTATGGAGGTTCCTTAAAAAGTTGAAAATAGAGTTACCCTATGACCCAGCAATCGCACTACTGGGTATTTACCCTAAAGATACAAATGTAGTGATCCAAAAGGGCACATGCTCCCAAATGTTTATAGCAGCAATGTCCACAATAGCCAAACTATGGAAAGAACCTAGATGTCCATCAACAGATTAATGGATGAAGAAGAAGTGCTGTATAGATAGATAGATAGATGAGAGAATATAGTATATATGGTATAGTATAGTACTCCATTGTGTATATATACACATATTCAATACACAATGGAATACTATGCAACCATCAAAAAACCCAAAATCTTGCC
Organism: Mellivora capensis; assembly: GCA_004024625.1. NCBI lineage: Eukaryota > Metazoa > Chordata > Mammalia > Carnivora > Mustelidae > Mellivora > Mellivora capensis. The sequence goes on from PISX010001500.1 coordinate 112,826, forward strand.
ATTTGCAACGATGTGGATGGAACTAGAGGGTATTATGCTGAGTGAAATAAGTCAATCAGAGAAAGACAATTATCATATGATCTCTCTGATATGAGGAATTTAAGAGGTAGGGTGAGGGTTCATGGGAAGTACGGAAGGAAAAAATGAAACAAAATGGACCAGGAGGGAGATAAACCATAAAAGACTCTTAATCTCAGGAAACAAACTGAGGGTTGCTAGGGGGTGGGGTTATAAGGTGACTGGGTTATGGACACTGGGGTGGGTATGTGCTGTGGTGAGTGATGTGAATTGTATAAGACTGATGATTCACAGACCTGTACTCCTGAAGCAAATAATACATTATAGTTAATTTAAAAAAATAAGAAATACACACACACACACACACACACACACACAGAGAGAAAATGGGATAGTAGTGTTGTGGGTTAAACTATGTTCCCCAAAATAAGTTAAAAATCCTAATACCCACTTCCTATAAATATCACCCCATCTTGGAATAGACTCTTTGCAGATGTGAATGTACAGGAAGAGGCTGCCTGGGTTATGGTAAGCTCTAAGTCCAAGGACTGTTATCCTTTTAAGACAACCTTGTGAAGACACAGAGACACGCAGACACAGAAGGAAGAAGGCAATATGGCAATGTAAGCCAGGGCTGGAGTGATCCAAACTTGTGTGCATCCTTATAGCTGGACACTGTTCTATGAAAGATGTTGTCAGACCCCACAGGATGAAAAATCTCACATACAGTACATTCTACTTTTACCCTGCATGTGCTGAAATCATACTAGTGGTTCATTTGAACCTAAATCCCAAGTGAAGAACTGGTAGATACCCATTCAATGTGATAGTTATCATTAAATGAACATATTGTGTATGTCATGTACAATGTCAAGTACATGTCAGGTACAATTCCAATGTCTATAGAGTCTCATTAACCCTACCTATCGACACATAAAAAGCAGTCCGTGATGTCTGTTCAATAAATAAATGAATAAATATGAATAATACATTAATGTACCATCAAACTAAATTTAATAAAGGCCTCAAATTATAAAGTATTTAAAAATTTCTATTCACAATAAAGGAAAGGAGCCATTTGAATGAATGTGACCATTGAGAAACTAGGTTTTAAAATTGCTTCTGTAGAATTCTCTTGCTTCAATTGTACTAATACCTATTTTTAAGCAGAATATCAGAAATAATACTTATTGTTTCTGTTATTTTGTTGTTGTTTTAGTCTCTGACCTATAGCTCAAGCTCATCCTGCATGATTTCTCACCCAGGGCTTTCCTCAGGTGAAGATACTGCTCAGAAAGGGAAGGAGACCAACATTCTTCATTGGAGCAGGTCTTGCTGCTCACATTGAGGCTTTGGAAACTTATCAGATCCTCTCCACCCACAGAGTTTTGCTTGCTTGTTTGTTTATAAATAGCAAGAGTAAGAAACCCTTTCTCTATAGATCAATGATTATGAGCTTAACCCCTAGAGTCAGATAGCCTGGGTTTACTATTCACACCACTTAAAATCTATGAACTTGGCAACTTATTTCAACTCTCTGAGCCTTTTCTTCATCTGTATAATGAACTTAAAATAGTGCCTAACTCAAAGTTTTATTCTAATAGTAATATTCAGAAACAGCTCCCAGCACAATGCCTAGAAGATTATGGGCATTTAATAACTACTAGATTAAAGCATAGTGATAATCAAACTGTACCCTGCTTTTCCCTTTCTCCTTCCCTAGCATATACCTCTTTCTCCCACCCCTCCCCTATTACCTTACACCAACACACTTTGAAATATGCTGTTATTTGAGAATCCTGCATGCCTACAAAGGGTGTGGACATGAAGGATACCCAAGGCAGTAGAAGCTGTGTGCAGATACAGTAGGCCAACATCTGTCTCTTATCATGCTTCTGTATCCCAGTGGATTTGTTGCAGTTATAGGATTTCTCTGTGTCTGTGGTGGTGATGAGGTGGGGAGAGTCATGGGCAGAGAGAGTCTCAGAATTCAAGGACAGAATATTCAAACTAGAAGAGATATTCTAGATCAAGACATCTACTTAATAAAGACATGAAGCCACAGAAGTGGCATGCCTGACTCAAGTCTGAATTCACCAAAATCCTTGGGTTCTGCCTCTCTCTGTGAACCCTGTTCCTGTCCCAGCCTATCTGCTTAGAAACTTTAGTAATGTCCACCAGAAAGTAACAGAGAAGAAATCACTAACCATGGGACCCACTTTGCAAGAAGATGATTCTAGGTCATTAACTGATTAAATGAAGCAAATTCCAATGGAGTTCTTCCTTTTCTCTGTGCCACTCCTTGGAGGATAATTTGAGGAAAAAGAAACAAAACTACTAGTCCATTAAATGTTAAGTATTCCAATAATCTATCTTAGAAGATGATTTTATTATTTTAAGTAAGAAAGAGCATTAGTGTTTTAAAATGAAGATCTAGTTTCCCTTTTAGATTTTGATGAGCTAAACTATAACATTATTCTACTTATATAAATTTAAATTCATTTAGCTCAGTCAGAGAGATGTCCCAAGAGCTTTCAATAGTACAGAGAGGAAGTTATCTCATAAAGAAAGGGATTTTGCATGACTAAGGAACCTAGGAGACATTTGCTTTAAAAAGTGAGGTAAGGGTGATGTATCCTGTTTTCACTTAACATATGTATGCTGAGTGGACTGTGCCAGGTACCCTATCAGCTGCCAAATATATGAAAATAAGACTTGGACCTTGTTCTTAAGAAGCCTATAGTCTGGTAAAGACTAATTATTAGAATACTTGGCAGTAAATATAAGGCTACAGGTAAACCCTATATACTATATTAATCTTAAAAGGGTCCCTAAACCAATCTGGAGCCAAAAAGAAAGATATACCACCAAGGAACTGATTCTTGATAGACCTATTGATTAGGAAGGAGAAACTCTTTGAATTAAAGGATAAGGGTTTAGAAGCTTTGACTTTAAGTTACCAGATAGTTGGCAGAATCTGATCTAGCTTCATCACCTCACTTTCCATTTAACAGGTATTAAAATCATATAAGTGATGATAGACTGGGAATTCTCATTAAAAAGTTGTAAGATTCTATGGGGGAAAGTTCATAAATCAAAGTCTTATGGCCAAATATGTAGAGAATACTGGGAGAAGGCAGGTAGATTTTTTTTTTAATAACATCACTTGTCTGTTCCTATCCCAGTGACAAGATCTTTGGGCACAAAAGAAAGGCAGGAACACTGGATATGTTTGTGGCCCTGAGTAGATCTTTCTAATAGTACTGGCTTTCCTCTTTTATTCAGCTCAAGTCATGATCTTAGTATTTAGAAAATTAAGCAACCTTTGTAATGTGAGTTCACCTTTTCTCTTTATGGGTTTGGGAAAATAATAGTCTAACTACCTGACACTTAAACAATGGGATATTCATTATTTTTAATGTAAAGGACACTTGTTTCATTAGAAGTACCATAAATCTAGCAAAGATAGAGCTTGAGCTGTAGTGAGTTCCGCAAAGTCATGGTCCAGGTTTGTTAAGTTTTACAAGCTCCTGTCAAAAGTAAAACTCCACATTTCACCCATTATACAGAACCCACTATGACTATGACCAGGAAGAACAAAACTCCCATAGGCAAATACTTTATTTCAAGGGTAATCTCACATCAAGATTTACAAACAAAAACTAACAAATGAGGAATTGATCCTATATAATGGACAGTCTATTGGCCCATCAACAAAAAATTAGTATCCAAGAACTTGATGCAATGGGGTGGTCTATAAAAAGGTCAAAAATAAGTATGTTAAAATGAAATAAAGATTAAAAATAAAGAAAATAAACCACAATGAAAGGACAGGGGACTATGATTAATCACTTGAAATTTAAACTACAGAGAATGAGTTTAATAGCAAATCTGACACTGCTAAAGAGAGATCTGTAAATGGAAAGATGAATTTGAGAAAATCATTTGAAGTTTACTAAAGAGATAAAAGAACAAGAACAGCAGATCTCAAAGTGTGGTCTCTGTATTAGAAGTATCAATATCACCTGAAAATTTGTTAGAAATAAAATTTTTTAGCCCTACCCTACATTTATGGCAGCAGAGATTCTGGGGGTATAGATTAGCAAGTTATCTTTTAATAAATTCTTCAGGGAATTCAGGTATTTGCTATATTTGAGAATATCTGAATTAGAGAAGATGAAAAACAGATTTGGAGATATGGAGACATGGAAGTTCCTTAACATACCTTAAATATTCTAGAAGGAAATGAGTAGGGTAAATAAAAAAAGATGCACTATTATAAACCATAGTGACAGAGAGTATCACCAAACTGGAAAAGAGAGAGAGAGAGAGAGGGCTTTAAGATTGATGAAGAAAATGATCCATTAAGATAAGAAATGCCAGCACATCCAATTTACACATTGTGGTAAAATGGCAGAATATAAAAGACAAGCTATTACCTTAAAAGCAACCAGTGAAATTGACTTTTAAAATGGTAGTATGAGAACTCTTATCCAGTCAAGAAAATATTTAATGAAAAATTTAGAAATTAACCATCTAAAGGCTTTAGAAATTGTCCTAAATGGATATAGCAAATGGACCACCATTTGTTCAAGACAATCTACTACATCTAGATAAAAGCAGCAAGAATCTGTGGCATTTAAATCATGACTCAGTATCATTTCCCATCCTGTTCCCCTCCACACCCAGCTCGATGTGATGGAAGCCCTATTTCAGGCATTTGAAGCAAAGCAGATAGGTCTTCCTATCTACTAGCTCTCAGTCCAGGGCTATGTAGGACCCAGGAGGGCACCTACATCCCATCCCAACTCTGAACTGTAGAAACCCTTTTCTGGGAACTGTCACCAAAAACACTGGTCTCTTCCTACACCCAGTCCCACTCATGGCTGAAGTTCTACTTCAAGCACAGCAGGCCATGGAAGCCTGATCCCAAACACCCCTGCCCACCTCACATCAGGGCAGAGGTTCCATGCCAAAAAGGGCAAGTCCAGAAGTCCAGGGGCTACTTTCCTGCCCAGAGCCCCACTTGCTGAACAGGTAGTCACTCTAGGAAAAGTGGGCAATTGTCTTCCACCCCCAGCCCAGACTCAGTGTGGCACAGTGGTTCTGTCCAGTAGGAGAGGCAGACAGTAAGCCTCTGAGTTCACAAATTTTCCTAATTAAGTTTCACTTAATTTGGAAGAGATTATGGGCATTTTTGAACACAATGGAGATCACCTAATAAGCAATTAAGAGATCAGCAGCTCTCTGACCCAAATAACAATACCACGAAAAACAAACAAACAAACAAACAAAATCAAAACTGTAAACAGGAAAGAATTTTAACTGAGAGAACCAGTGAAAGAGACAATTAAGGAGAGCCTTCAGGGGGTCAGAACAACCACCAAGACTGGCAAGAGACTGTCCCTGTAAAGGGACATTACTTCAATTGGATCAGACTGTGGAACAATTTATGCCTCAGGATACTGTTGCAAAAAATACAACAATCAGCTAGCAAATTGTGAAAGCAAATGGGTATGATATTGATAGAGGGAGACCACCTCAGGTGCTCAAGGGGACTGTGCATGCCCAAGGCAGCGTACTTCCAGAAGAAACATTAGAGACTTCACACTACTAGAAAAATCAAATACACTAGTCAAATTATCAAACAACTAAATATGCAAACAATAAGTCCCAAAAGGTAGAGGAGATAAGGATCCAGAGTTGCTAGAATATATTTCTTAAGATGTCCAGTTTTCAAGGAAAAAATCATGAATCGTGCAAGGAAACAAGGAAGTGCAACTCATGAGTAAAAGCAAGCCTGTGAGAAGGCCAAAAATATCATATAGAACAACAGCTAAAAAGAGTTGAAAGCATCAATTAGAGAAAATCTACTTTCAGAATAAAAAGCCAATAAATTTATCCTGTAATTCAGAAATTCTGAGAACCTCTGTGAAATTTCTCTTGCTTTCAGGTCTCCCATATCAAACATATTTCTCAAATGTTTAAAAAAAATCCCTCATTTCCAAAATACCAAAGAAATAAAAAATATTTACAATAGCAAAGGTATAAACTTCTTTCTCCTGGAAACTTGAAGCCTTTTCTAGTTATTTAGTTGAACTCTGAACTTGATCCTAAAGAGCATCTTGGGAGAATGGTGTCTCTGACCATATTCATTGACAAGGATCTGATCAGAGTTTCCATTCTCGGACTGTTCTCACTGTTTTTAAATTTTTCTTTGTATTTTGCAGAAATCAACCACCTCATCACTTTTCCATGTGGTTCTGAATGTGTCCTCCAGAACAATGCAGAATAAACTGATACAGTTTTCATCTCTTGAGCTCTTACTGTACTTGCTCTTCCCTTTGCACAGAACATGTCTTATGTTGTGGCATTTTGAACATCTCTCTACAATGTTTCTCCCATACCATTGATCCAGATTTGGTCGAGCTGCCGTAGCCTATCTGTAGTGACATGGTGTAACTTGTGAAACCAAGTGCTTCTTTGAGGGTTTTCACATAGAACCACCAAGTAACGAACATTGCCAATATCTAATTCAAGGTATTTTCTCAAGTCTTTACTTTTCTTGCCTTGTGTACTTCTCTACCATATTCTGAAATATTCATGCCTTCTTCCTCCCTAGAGGCATCGCATGTGATTTCCTGCAAAAGCAGGTGGGATCAGAGAAGAAGCTTGATGCCAAAAGTTTCAGAGTAAAGGCACTTTTCTCAGCCATTTCACAACAACCTGAGTTATTGCTGTGGTTTACCAATCCTTACTCTGTGTTTCAGTTTGACTTACTGTGAGTCTGGCTTTCTGCAAGGTAGCGATATGTTTTCAATTGCTAGTTATTTTCCAGGAATGTCGTTTCTTGTCATGTATTCAATTAGTCATTTTAAAAAACACATTTGTCGCTATAAAGCAAGGCTAGGATTAATGCTGACCTATTTATTTTCCCTGGATTAGTGCATTTTTTCTTCTATTTGTGCCTTAACACATGAACCCTACATTCTTTTGTTAAGGAGAAAAGAAAAATGTTTACAAAAATGTTTATTGGACAACTTCATGGTGTTTTGCTCACTTCCATTTATTCCAAAGATTCTATCTGCGCTCTGATCAGCACTGTTTGTATCTGAAATGGCCATCATATTACTTAATAAGACATTTTCTACTCCATTTGGGATCTCCTTGTTCTAAAATACCACATATTTTAAAAACTCGTTTTATTTATGAACTTGTATGGTGTTGGACCTCAGATTTAGAAGTGGTATTCTAAAACAATGGTATTTTCAAACAAATTAGAGTTTATGGTCAAAAAGTCAAAGTTACTTCCCAAACTGGTGCTTTATGATGGCTTTTAGATGTGGAGAACAGGATGCATGTTGTGTTTAGGTTAGACTGTATGGTTTCCTGTGGAATCAATTTGTTTCTTTCCTCTTGGGAGGAACAAAATTGAACAGTCTCCTAGACGGCAGATTGGCCCATGTATGGTATGGTGTGGTTACTAAATAAAAACTGCCTGAGCCCATACTAACTATATCCTATTCCCTTTTACCTACGTGCAGTAGCTGAGACCTAACTGTTGCTTCTATGAACATCCAATCTTGCCCAGAGGAAGATCTGCAGTGCTCCTCCTATGTATACAAAAATTTCTCTTGATTCCCTACCCATGCACATCTGCTGGAGTATCATGGCTTACAAAGACAACAACTCTTACTGAACACCAAGGGAGTGGTTCTGAGACATTTTTGCATATAGAATCCTTGTTCTGGATTAAAGACAAAGGAATAGAACCTCACAAGATGCCCCTGCCAAGGAACATCAAATTCTAACAACAACTACTGATGTTTGTAAAGCAACTTATAGCTGTATAAATGGATATTCACAGATATCATTCATTTTAATTTCAACATCATCATGTGGGGTAAAGCAGCAGACAGTTTTGGTTACCTCCTTAGCATCCCCCTAGTTGACTTACCCTTTGCAGAAGTTTCACTTTCTGTTAGATAAATTATGCAAATCTCAAGAAACGGCTTCCTTTCCTAGATCTAGGGTAAAACCCTGGAATCGGTCAAAGCCAGTCAGCATATATAATTTCCCTTTTCATAGTGATTGGTACCATCACGGATAAAAACCCATGCTGACATCTTCTAAGCCTCCCGGGATGAAACTATTGCCTCTTTCATACCACATGTAAATGAAAAATGCTCTGGTCCTGGAAGCCAGTGAAACCCATCTTGAGACTATGAAGAAAGTCGACCACAGGTTGAAGAAGATATTTTAAGGCCCAGAGGAATAAAGGAAAGGAAAAAATCTTTGGAATATGGTTAAAAAAAAAGTTGAAGATGCACATGAAACTAATCCTTCTTGTGGATGTTCTCCTTGTCCCCATCAGTAAAACCTCTTGTTGTCCCTGTTTTAATTTGGTAACTGAAAGCAACGCGATAGAGAGATCTTTGACAAACTGCCCTCAAAACAGAGCCTCAACCAAGGACTTGCCTAGAAGTAGTCTATTTAAGATAAAATTCTAAATAGGATAAGAGAGAGATAGTGGAGAGAGAAAGGCAAGGAAGGATAAAAGCCAGTAAAGGAAAGTATAATCAAGTTAATCACTGATGTGAGCAATTGCGGTTAAAATCCTGGGGATCCTGAAGGATCACTGTAAAATGGGTCTCAGGGTTGTTCCTCTGAAGGACTGGAGACTGCACATTTATCCACCCACACCCACATCCCACTGGTGGAGAGTAGATGTTAACACCCCTTCACTTCCACATTACACTTGAGGCCAGGTGGAATGGCTTCCAGTGGCAGGAAAGCTTTGGGGCAGAAAAGTGAAGAAACTTTGCAGTGACTTCCAGTTGCCTATCACCTAGTGCACCGAGTTGTCCACAACAGCAGTACTGACATCAGAAGTGGGTTGAAGGGATGGATTTTAAGCAAAGAAAGAAATGAGGAAATAAAGAAAGAGCCCATGCTGTAGTAGACAGATCAGGAATTGTATCAGTCTGTTGTAGAGAGATTATAGTATTTCCCCAAAGTCAAAGAACTAATAAAAGCAGGGATTGTGACACAACAGTACTCGAAACTGATATTTATTGAAATTTTACTACAAACAAGACTGTGTGTTATGTTCTTCTCAGGTATTACATCATTTGATATTTAAAATAGTTTCTACACTATTGGTAGGGATATAAATTGGTACAAAACTATGGAAAACAGTATGGAGGGATGTTCCTCAAAAAATTAAAAATAGAACTACCATCCAACCCAGCAATCCCACTACTAATTACCCACAGAAAACAAAGACACTCTTTCAAAAAATATATGCCCCTCTATGCTATTTGCAGCATTCTTTGTAATAGCCAAGATATGGAAGCAAACTAGATTTCCATCAATGGATAAATGGATAAAGGAGATGTGGTAAACACACATGCACATACAGAGGAAACTTATGCAACCATAAAAAGAATGAAATCACGCCATGTGTGATGACATCAATGAATCTAAAGGATATTATGCTAAATGAAGTAAGTCAGAGGAAGACAAGTACCATATGATTTATATGTGGAATCTAAAAACCAAGCTGACATAAATAGGGAGAACAAACTCATGTTTGCAGGAAGGGAGGTGGATAGAGGGACAGGTGAACTAGTTGAACAGGATTAAGAGGTAAAGCTCCCAGTTATAAAATAAATAATTTGTGGAGATAAAAATATAGCATAAGAAACACAGTCAACAATACTGTATTAACATATGGTGACAGATCATGACTGCACTTATCCTAGTGAGCACTGAGTAATGCATAAAATTATGGAATCAATATCAATTTTACACCTGAAACTAAAATAACATTACATGTCAATTATATTTCAATAAATAAATTTTAAAAATTAGACGTCCCTACAGTGAATGAATGAATGAATGAATTAGTGAATGGATGAGACTCTTGGGATAGCTATAACATCCAATATATAAAAAAAGAAACTTGGGTAGAGAATATTGTACAATATACTCCAAGCCACCTGTTGAAAATGCCAGAAGTAGATCTCAAAATCAGATCTCTCTGACTCCACTTCCCATCGACACTGTCTTATACTCAGCCACAACACATAAGGGAAAGGACCGACAACATAAACTCTATCATTATTGACAGAAATGTTTATGTGAATTCTCTAGATTTCCTTGGCAAATTTAAGATGTTATTTAAACTAAGGATGTCCTAATTTCTCAAAGGTTCATTTTACTCTTTGATAACATGAAAAACTCAAACTATGTCATCTCTAAGGACACTTATAAATCTTAAGATTATATAATTGTCTGACAAAGCAATTAAAAATTCAGTATAATTGAACCTTAAGCTGTTGTCTACATGTAAGTACACCTAAGAATATATTTTTTTAATAAATAAAATTCAATGTGCTTTTGGGTTTTCTGGCGCCTGAGGCAAAACAAGTGTTATTTGTGGAACCATGAGATATAAATACAGATTAATCGCATTCAGGTCTTCAAGGATGTTGGAGTACCTGATTTGGGTCAGACACTATGTAGTCTTTAAAAGTAAATGGGGATTAAAAGATGTCCAAGAGTTGATGGCAACAAATTGTATGCCATCAGAGTTTTTCTTCTGGAGTGGAATTCGGGTAGTATAGATTGAGATTAGGAAAGAACAATGTATCATCTAATTCTTTTTTTGTTTAAAGATTTTATTTGACAGAGAGAGACAATGAGAGAGGGAACACAAGCAGGGTGGGTGAGAGAGGGAGAAGCAGGCTCCCAGCAGAGCAGGGAGCCCTACTCGGGTCTCGATCTCGGACCCTGGGATCACAACCTGAGCCGAAGGCAGAAGCTTAATGACTGAGCCACCCAGGTGTCCCTGTATCATTTAATTCTAACCTGCATCTCAATTTTTTCCAAATCTTGAAGCTGATTAGGGACTTGTCTAAAAGATAAAAAATTTTACGTAAGCTTGTACCTGTGTGGGCAAACACACACACAGGTGTGTACACACACACACACACACACACGTCATGTGACAATTTCCCCATATGGTACTCCCTAAGGAGGCAGCACAACCCAGTGGAAAGAGCAGTGATTTGGAAATCAGGGAGATTTGGGAGTGAACTTCAGCTGAGCCATTTTCTAACAAGATGCTACCTCTCTGAGCTTGACTATTCCCATCTTTTGAGTGATTTGTTGAAACTGCAAATTTATCAGCTAGGGTTGACTTACATACAGCACCTGATCTAGGTCCTTGAACAGAGAAATAGTAACAATAATAGAGACAGCAGCAACTATTGTTCATTGAGTAAGCATTTTAGCCATCTTTTAAAATAGGGGTTTTGAGGGGCACCTGGGTGGCTTAGTGGTTTATGTGGCCAACTCTTGATTTTGGCTCAGATCATGATCTCAGGGGTCAAGGGATTGAGCCCCATATCAGGTTTCGTGTTGGGCATGGAGCCTGCTTAAGATTCTCTGTCTCCATCTCCCCCATCCCGGTCATGCATGTGTTCTCTTTAAATAAATAAATAAATAAAAATGGGGTTTTGAAAAACTGCTCCCTTGAAAAATATAATTTCTTCAGCCTAAACCAAAGTGAATTATAGTTTTTAAAATGTTTTGAAATGTCACAAATGATTGTACATAATTAACTACCACTGACAAATTTTTAGAAAAAATTAAGGTGTGATTCTCCCTGGGAATCTAAAAGTTAATTTAAAAAATACTGATATTCAGACTAAGTTCTTTTAGTGTAGGAACTGTTTTTTCTATTTTTAGCAGCCTTCTTCTTTGCTTTAATAACAAACATTTAAAAGTAAAGGACTTAGAAAGCTTATTCTTCTGAGCTAATAATCCCTGAGATCAAACACTGGAACAGGAAATTTGGAAAGTCATAGATACGGAAGCAAAGGCATCCATATGTCTCTATCATTTTACCTTACACAGTGTTATTTCAATGGTTCAGCCAGCTGCTCCACATACCAAGAAAATGTTTTTAAACATAAGTAGGCCCCATCATCCACATTAGTAGTTAATGATTAATAATTATTATCAGAATTCAAGTAGTTGTATAGGATAAAAACTTGTCCAAGAAATGGGTTTAATTTTTTATTTAAATTCAATTCACCACCGTAGAGTACATCATTAGTTTTTGATATAATGTTTAATGACTCATCAAATCTCATGCCCTCCTTAATGCCCATCACCCAGTTACCCCATCCCCCTCACCCATCTACCTTTCCACAACCCTCAGTTTGTTCCTGGGACTCAAGATTCTCATAGGGTTTGTCTCCCTCTCTGATTTCCTTCCAGTTTCCCTGCCGTTTCCCTATTGTCCTCTCACTATTCCTTTTGTTCCGCATATGAGTGAAGCCATATGATAATTGTCTTTCTCAGATTGATTTACTGCATTTAGCAGATTGACTTACTGCATTTAGCATAATCCCCTCCAGTTCCACCCATGTCCAGGTAAATGGTGGGTATTTGTCCTTTCTGATGGATTTAGTTTAATCTGTCCCTTTCATGTTGGTGAGATCTTCAGACACCATAATGTGATCTGTCTCTGTAATTCTTCATATGCTATGTTGTGCCATTTTTGTCCTATTGTCTTTTGTTAATATTTGTATTAAAATCTAATTTTCTTAGGTGCTGACATCTTTCCTCCCCAGTAAGATTATAAGATTATCAGTAACAAGTGACCTGTCTTCTGCCGTCCTCTTGCAGTCCCTGAGGTCACATAGCAGGTTTCCTTCCTGCACAACAAGAGCCCCGTGTATAATACATTTAGTGTTTGGCTGATTAGTTCACTCGTCTCTGCACACATCTCCATCTCTTCATGCTGATTTGTTTCTGCTCTGTAACCTCTGTTCTCCAATTTGACGTCTTCATCATGGTCCGTTGTATCAAATTTCCTCCTCATTTTAAATCAAGTCAAGTCATTCTGTTTACTTTCCACTTACACTACGACCTGCAAACGTCCATCAGGTACACTTATACCCAGGTTATTTATGCTGGGGCCGTAATGCATTTCACAATACCATATGCATCTAAGAGGCTTCCCAGAGCAAAACTCTTTCCCATTTTATTACATCTACTCGATTTTGCAAGACAATAACTCCTCCCAGTTGTCATTTTCACAATAGGGCCAGGGAGGACACTGAAGGTATGAAGATTTTACAAGATGCCTTTCTGTCTAAGGCCATTTTTTTTAAAAAAAGATTTTATTTATTTGACAGAGAGAGTGAGAGACACAAGCAGGCAGAGCAGCAGAGGGAGAGGGAGAAGCAGGCTCCCCACTGAGCAGGGAGCCCGATGCGAGGCTCGATCCTAGGACCCTGCTATCGTGACCTGAGCTGAAGGCAGTCGCTTAACCGACTGAGCCACCCAGGTGCCCCTCGAAGGCCATTTTTCAGTTAATCAGTTTATTTTTTCTCTCAATCCCTGGTAATCACCACCCACTCCACATTATTTGGTATTTGAGAATTTCTATGGTCTCCTCCTCCTCCTTTAATTTATATTCAGTTAATTTCAGGCACAAGTTTCTCATGGACATTTTAAACACTTGCTCCATGTATCAGAAAAACAAAAATGTCTTGAAACATAAGAAGTCCTCATCACCCACATGAACAAAATGTAGGATCTGTCATTTATATATATATATATATATATATATATATATATATATATATATATACATACATATATATATATATACCTAAATGAAGGGCAAAAAATACAAAGGTAGGTTGTAACTAACCTGTTACTTACATTATCTGTTCTATGACACTAACCAGTCCTAGTGACAACAGTTACTATGTAACTTTCAGCTAATCCTTGGTTCTCACTAGATCTCAGTTTCCTTTCATACACAGAAGGGAGAGGGGGAAGGGCTAGAAGCCCTCTGACAGCCTTATTTGTAAGTAGTACCCAAAGTCTGCCTTCTTGGTTGTATGGCATAGGAAATACATTGTTTTCTCTACTGAAAGTGTGTTTATTTCATAATTATTCCATGGTAAGAGAAAATACAATCAAATTCTGCCCGGAAGAACCAGACCATAGAGCAAGGACATCGTTTTTGTTGAGTGCTCTAATTTTTGAGAGTTCAGTTTCAAAGTATCTCAAGCCAAGGGTTAGGATCTATCTCTTTCTTGAGACAGGTACACAAGAGGCAGTAAAAGCTGATAGGGATGACTTGTTCCTAAAATTGAGAAACCAGAGCCGCATCCTTGAACTATTACGCTAGTCAGTGAACAAGGCATCTCCCAGGGCAAATACTAAATAGGGACCAAGTACCAGTTTTCATGCTCTTGAAAGAATCAGGTCTCCATGGCTGAAAAGTAAATCAAGATTGCCTTTAAAATAATCTATTTTCAAATCTAAAATGTGGAACATAAACTCTAGTAATATAAATACCCAGGTGGAGTAATCAAAATTAACTATTTCAGGTTATCTTCATCCTGGCAAATTTGGGATATATGGTCACTGTAATCAAAGCGGACCACCCCCTTCTCTTTCCATAAACTCCCCCCACTGGAATGCGCCTGTGGACTTCCTAACAAACAAGGTGGAATAGAGAGACTTCAGGACTAATCAGATTTGGTAGGGGCAACCTGCTTTCCTGTTCATACCTGGGAATAAATATCAGACCTAAATGGACTAATCCAGAATTAAAGACTTTATACATTCATGATATAAAGAATGACACCTTGTTGCTGATCTATGTGACACATTTAACCATACTATTTTTCTAAACTGCATTAAGTGGATTTACTTGGCTTTTGGGGAAGGCTTTTAACAATGGAGGCTGGTTGGGGAAGATTTCTATTTTGATGCATCTTTATTAAAAAGGCTTGAAATTAGACATATCTAGAGAGTGCCACCTTGTGGACAAAAGGCAGTAGAGGAAGGTGGAGAAAAGCTCACACATAAGACGTGGGAAGCTTACTGTTTGTACCTGACTGCTGTTTTATAGTCACCTTGACAATCCACATACTTCTTCAATCATACACAGAGATTATGATCGAAGGGAAAGTGCTTGAGATTGACCTAAATATTATAGGTAAACCGTTGCCCCCCCACTCAGTTTTATTATTAATTGTGGTAATTATATAAGGTAAAATATAGTGCACATTAAAAAAAGAAGCACAGGTGTACATGTATTTATACAAAATGTCATATCGGAGGTGTTTGTCAAACACACAAAAATGAGTCAGCAAACCTTACTTAAGACTGAAGTGCTATGGGGCGCCTGGGTGGCTCAGTGGATTAAGCTGCTGCCTTTGGCTTGGGTAATGATCTCAGGGTCCTGGGATCGAGTCCCACATCCCACATCGGGCTCTCTGCTCAGCAGGGAGCCTGCTTCCCTCTCTCTCTCTCTCTGCTTGCCTCTCTGTCTACTGTGATCTCTCTCTGTCAAATAAATAAATAAAATCTTAAAAAAAAAGACTGAAGTGCTAAATTTACTTCTACCGTCTCATTTTGGTTAGCGCAACCTCAAGCCCATATAATTATTAATTCTCAAGTACTTGGATTCTAACACAGCATAAACACTGCATTATTTTTTTTAAAGAAGAAAGCTGTTATAAAGGAAAGAAAGTACAGTACTGCAGTGGGTTTCCATTGGCGATAACCTTTCATTTAATACATTATGTTAACATTATGCTGCTTTAATGCTAGAAACAAACACATTTCAATTCTGGGGATAACCGATTTGATTCAGATTTTTATAATGTGTAAACACTGTCTTTGATTCTAGAATGATAAGCTGGAAAGACATCAAA
The DNA here is from genome assembly GCA_004024625.1 of Mellivora capensis. Taxonomy (NCBI): domain Eukaryota; kingdom Metazoa; phylum Chordata; class Mammalia; order Carnivora; family Mustelidae; genus Mellivora; species Mellivora capensis. The sequence continues at coordinate 128,599 of PISX010001500.1, forward strand.
TAAAACCAAATCCTTCCAAAGAAATATTAGGATTTTTGTGTATCTCTATAGTTATTTATGTATTTTTTAATATCTTAAGTTCACCTCTGAATAGCCGACTGCTTTGAGCTCTTCAAAACAAAGAATTTGGATACAAGGACTTCTTAGTAATTACTATAAAGAAATAAGTTTCTTCCCCATTTACCATTTATTTTATGGATTATGATTAAATAGACAGTAGGTAAATCAACTGAACTCTATTCTAACCTCAGACAAAAATATCGGGATATGTATTAGGCTGGTTTGTCCCATTAAAAAAAACCTGCTTATTTACCTTTGAAATGTGCACACTCTGTGTCCCCTCTTCCCAAATATCCTAACTCTGAGCCACTGTATATCCATGTCTCCACCTGTCCTGGCCAAGTCCCACAGGTACATGGCACAAAGGAGTGGAGTCAGAGAAGGGGGTTTAGCTAGGAAACACTTTCCAGTGTCCTCATCATTTCTCCTTTGTTTCTTTCCATCTCCTCCATGAAGCCATCCTTGACTTCTTCAGAACTCACCAACTGCCATCCCCTTAAATCTCTATACATCTTCATCACACGATTAAACTCTTAATTATGTGATGCCATGTTTTGCCCTCTTACTGTTTTTACAAGTGCTGCTCTTGATTCCCTGTTATTGGATGAGGAATTGAGGACAGGGATCACATATTTTATTTTTTTCCCAAATTTTTTGTTTATTTTTAAATTCTTTTCCAAACCCTCCACAGCATCTGTTAGAAGACTGAGCACAGCCAGTGCACCATAAATATTTTAAATAGAATGAATTCGGAGTGTGACAAAGCCATGGCCTTGTCCTGTTGAATATTTAGGGAAATGACTTGGAAGAGCTACAAGAAAATCTCTTGAAGTTTGCAGGTTGGGAATGTCTTTAGGTTGGGAATGAGAACTCATAGTCTAGTGAGGCAGGCAGATATGCCTCTAAGGAACTTATCATGTGTAGTCAAGGACTAGAGATACGAAAAAATACCATGGGGAAATTTAGGATGGAGAAACTATCTGCAGGAGTCCACAAATACTGGGAGAGGACATCTTAGCTGGGAGAGAAGGGCATGCTGAACACAGCATGTACAAAGCAAAAGAACAGATTGATCCAGAATTAGCTAGAACTGTATATTTGAATGGCAGAAATGCATGTGGCCTTGAAATAGGCTATTCTGGGAAAGATAAGTTAAATACAGGCTGTAAAAAAAAACACCTTATGTTTTTTATGTAAAAACTCTTGCAAAATGCTAGAATTCAACCTATGGATTCCATCCATCTCAGTCTATTTCCAATCCTATCACTCTAAAGACCCTCTTTGTGTCTTGAATGAACTGTTAGAATGACCACTTAATTGGTCTTCCCATCCCCAGGCTTTTTTAAATATATAAATGATACTTCCACTCAGTCTAAGACTATCAAGCCACTTGTGGTTTCTTATTCCTACCAACTGGAGAATCAACTGTCTTGGAGTAAGTACTCTGTGCTGTAGGACCATGACCTAAATATCCTTCACCATCTCCACCATTCCCCATGAGGCAGTCAAGCCCAATTGACCCTGGCACCCAAACATATTTCAGATTTTGGAAATTATTCATACTTTCCAGTTACTCATGCCTTTCATTTTGAAGTACCCACCTGCTTGCCAAATTCTACCTCCTTCAAGTCCGACCTTGAGTGATAAATCCCACATAAATTATCCCACATAAGTTATCCCCAGAAACTCAGTAAACCATAAGACTTTGACCTCCTTTGAATCTTTCAGATCTTTGTTTAGGACAACTGAACATACACTTTCTGTCCTATGTAGGAGTCATCTGTGTTCTTATCACACGATCACCTTTCTGACCCCACCTTCTTCTCTTCTTGAAGGAAAATATGTGGATTATAGTCACCTCCATAGACCCCAAAGAGGTAAGTATAGTACCTTGCTGAGGTCTACTAGCAGCACGGTACAGTTTTGTTTGCTTGTTGCTTTACTCTTGGCCATGGTGTAATGCACACCGTGCTGACACCAAGGCTGCCTGGGAGGACTTGACACCATATCCTCCACAGACTCTACCTAGAGAAAGTTCATCATGTATGCACCTCAAGACATAAGATGAAGAAATGAATTAGAGAAGCTGCTAGAATTGCTAAGTGTGAGTTCATTAAGGAAGTAGCAAGATTTTTGAGTCTAATCCCAGAAGGTCTGGTTCACGGACAGAAGTGATCCTAGGTGATCATACAGAGGTAGAGCCGTGTATGATGGAAGGCAGATGAGGGATGAGTGGGTCCAGTGACACTCCTTACCAAGATCCAGAGGCTGGATAAAAGGGCCAATGGAGCCTTTCTAAAAAGCCAGCAGGGATTTTCTTTATGTTTATAAAGAAGGACATATTCCTTTTAGAATCTTTGGGAAACAAAGAATTAGCACTACAGAATTTTGGAGAATCTTTGATTGATTCGAGATTATGTTACATAATGTTGTTTGAACCCTGTCTTTTCTTACCTACTAATATGTTGGGAAGAGGTCCCCATGTTCAGAAGATAGGGTCTAAAAAACCATAGCTCCAGAGTGTGTATCTGTGTTCTATACTGTGTGCCGTAACTTATTTAATCAATTGACTGGGACTACTTAATTACTTCTGAGTTTGCAGCAAGAGGCAAACAATCTGTTGTCATTTTCTAAATTGGATTAAATGGAGAGCGGTGGTCAGGGGAAAATGACTACGATCAGGACTACTTAGTCTCAGCTCAAATTTACCTCAATAATTTAATATTATGGAGAATACATCTGCCTGATTTTTCTCCTCTTGTATTCTGGAAACATCACCAAAGGCGGCATATGATGCGAACCTACACTGATGGAGCATGTACTCTTCTGTAGTGAAATCAGTTTGTTCATTCGATTACCTTCAGAGACAACCAACTCAAAGCAGAGACCTCCCTGAAGGGAGCCATACCACTTTTCCACAATAGGCCACAGATAGGAAGCCAAAGGAACAACTGCCAAGGAACTCACTGGAAAAATGAAAACACAAGCTTCCTCCTCTGACCTTGTCTTCCTCAGAAAGTAGCACACACTCATCCACAAGCAGGTTCTTTTATCTAGATCTTGGTCTCATTCATTAAAGTACAGCTGTTAATATCCACTTTGAATAATCAGTGTGGAGTTTGTAAATTAATTAACAATAAATTTACCTTAAAATTGATAATGGATGGTCACCCCAGTGGCTCAGTCGTTAAGCATCTGCCTTCAGTTCAGGTCATGATCTGGGGTCCTGGGATCGAGTTCTGCATCAGGCTTCCTACTTAGTGGGGATTCTGCTTCTTTCTCTCCTGCCACTCATCCTCTAATACATATCTTTAAAAAATTGATGATGGAAACCTAATAATTAATATACTTGCCCAGAGTCTGCCAGATAATTCTTTTTTTTTTTTTTTGGTGGAATGAAGTGTCAGTTCTATATTCATGGGGATGTTTGAGAAATACATTTATAGATAGAAGGGGGTCAAAAAAAAAGGTTGAAAATGGACACAACCTCCAACTTATCTTAATAATGGATTTTAGGATTCTCTTAGAGTCCTAATACATAATCCTATATATGTCAGCTAAAGACATATAAATACAGATGTAGAGATAGGACCCTATGCACAAACATAAAATTGAGTGCTTAACCACAAGCCAAAGAACCATGGTAAGTGTTTTATGTATATTGTGTCATTTAACTTAGCAACCAAAAGAAAGTGTCATACCCTTTATTCTCTGACGAAGAGAACGAATCCTGGATTTGCCGCAGACCTTGTTACTGGTGATGTTACGGATACTGTAATTACACTATTTGCTGTATCATTATCATTTATTTCATACTTGTCATCTATTTGTTGAGGATTTGCATGATATGGTAAGCTAAGCAATTAATAGGTTAGAGACATTTATTAACTTGGAGGTGACCATAGGACTCTGGTCTCCTGGACATCTCTTGCTCGGTTGTTGATGGCTTTTCCTTTCTTTGGGAAAGTTCCTCTTCACTAATCCATGAGATTCTTGTGGGGTTGCCAATCAAAGGGACTTGCTCCCCTTGATAGAAAGGCAGGCATGAGGCCCAAACCAGCTCAGCCAGGTTCCCTCCTCCAGAAACTGGAACAACATGCATATGGGAGGAATTATATTTGGAGTCCAGTCATCTGTGTTTCTGAACACCCAGCTCTGGTGTAGTGCTTGCTCTCTCCAACGCTCAGTTGCTCAGCCTGTCCTTCGATTTCTGGGACCTACACTGAAGTTATTAGATCCTTCCAAGAAAGTTACTTTTTCAAGCATCAAGTGAGTCACTTTGATTCCTGTTTCTTATCTTTATGTTCAAATTACTACCTTCTAATTCACCAACGAAGGCCCTGAGATTCAGATAGAAAACTATGATGGCAAGATGTGGGACACAACAATACAGGTGTTCATCCAACTCAGAAGAAGGATTGGAGCACAGCTCAGGCGGACTCCTGTGCCTGCACTCCACGGTGCCCCCCCTGACCTTGTCCCTAGTCCTATATTGGAGGTCTTGAAAGGAATCGGAGAGATTTCACCAGTGAGGGAAGACTGAAGGACACGGAGAGCTACACCCCCTTTCGATCAGAAGCAGGAGTATTATCCATCAGCATTTTTTTCAGGTGGTGGTACTGAACAGCCACAACCACTGTCACCCCCAATCTCAGACAGAGGTCTGCAGCCCACGTGCCAGGCTGGATGCCAACTTGGATCATGAAGAACCTATGGATTCCAGGAAGGAGCCGAAGTAGTCAGGGCAGCCGGGGAAACTAGGGGGTTCTGGGTATGTCAGTTTTACCAAACAGTATGGAAAGATTAAGTTTTTTTGTTTTGTTTTTAAATGACCTAGGTGCTCATTCTAGGACTTGGGCAGGATATCAGAGCTGGATGAAAGACCATCTTTAAAGAGACCCAGAGAGGCTCCTTTGACACTGCTTTTGAGCTGAACTTGCAGTAAGGTGGAGGGTTAAGCATGCACAGAGGCTCAAGCGATCCCTTCCGGAGGCAAATTCCCACAGCTCTACCCTTACCTGCCCCCCCCCCCCACCACCAAGGGAGGGTCTTGGAAAGAAACAGCATTTTACTTGTAAAGTAACAGCAGTTTACTGTTTTACTTCCATATGGATACAACACCCTTCTGTGCTACACTGATTCCTGGGAAAAAAGAGTATGTCCCTGTGTTTGCCTTTTATGTAGATCTAGTTCAAACGGTGCAAGGCGCTTAGCAGTGTCCACATAGAAGCCGTGGTGCTGGCTGGAGCTCCCCATGCCTCATTAAGAAGCCTGTTTAAAATAAACAGCTCTTGCTTCAAATAGGAAAGCAGGCTCAAATCTCTGTTCTTTTCCTCACTCATTTCACTCTTGGAAATAGCAAATAGCTTATACCTCCACAAAGCTCTGCATGGGTTCGCACTCTATGTGATTTTCCTCCATAAAACTGCTCATTGGAGTCAGAAATTAAGAGATGAATAGGGCCAGAGGGGATGGCATACAATGTATTGTGCTCCCAGACATCTTCATTGATTACCTAAAAATATATATAGTTGATGGGGTAGGAATTGTATTCCTCAGCCTATAGGAGGACAGCAGCTAGGAGAGATGGTTCTAAAGCCTGCTCTTTATAGGTTTCCCTAAAAATACTTTTTCTGGGAGCAGACCGAATAACTTTGATGGTTATATGGTATATGTCCTTGAAAGTTCCTTAGGGGCTGGTCTTTGGACACCCCTGGGGAACTGGGAAAGGAAACAGCCATGATATTTATTAAGGGTCTACTATGTGCTGTCCTTTCCTTCACTGAATGGATACTATGTAGCTACTATGTGTCAAGCAGTGTTCTGGTACCAGAAATATAACAGAGGAAATACAATCCTATTCCTTGCTCTCCTGAAGCTTATGTTCTAACTGGGGTAGGGGGAACAGGAGAAAATGATCAAAAACAAATACACGGGCTATTTCTAGATCATGAAAAAGACAGAAATATGAAGATCTGGGGGCAGACCATTTCAGAAGATAAAAGAATGTAAAAAGGCCCTAAGGTGCGAGCCAGCAAGCCACGGTCAAGAATGGCTCATCAGATGGGCTGAGCAGATGGGGCTAGCACGGGATTTGACAGCCTAGCTCTGCCACTTACTAGCTGTGTGAAGAGCCTAGCTCTGCCACTTACTAGCTGTGTGAATTCACTTCGCATCTCTCACTTTCAGTTTCTACATCATATGTGGTTAATAACGCTTCGCTTACAAGGTTTTACAAAGTTACAGAATGTAAATTGACCACTTAGGGCTTGGTAAATATAAGGTTCAAAATAAATGACATTGTCTCGGATGTTGTTATTAATTTGTACTGTCTTTTGTCTTCTGTAGTATCCTACACTCTAAAATAAATCATTTTTTCGTCAATGTGCTATTTTTCTGATAATGCCATCCCTCATCCTGAATGCCATACACAAAACACTCCCCACTGCCACGCTGCCATCTTTTTGATCAGCCTGCTCTAAAGTTCTGTCATTCTTCATGGATCTTGGATGGCTCTATCTTCACATCTGACAATAAGTTAATGAGATATATTACAGATCTCAGCTTAAACTCATATTGTCTTACCTATGTTTAGACACGTGAGGGCACATCAAGATTCTGCAGGGTTCTGCAATTCCTTTTGCATGGGACTTGGTAAGGAAAGTAATACCCATTCCAGGTAAATAGTAGGATTTTAATACAGAAAAGTAGTTCCAAAGATGTGGGAGAAGTCAAAATATTGAACAGTAGGCAACTCAGAAATGAGCAACAGCAGAAAGTCTCCATCACCCTTGGACGATAGGGATAAAAGGAAGAGATGGAATTGCTAGAGCCCAGAGATTGGCTACACTCAAGGGGGCAGAAATGGTGGGAGGTGGATCCAAAGAACATAGTCCCTACTAAGAGCAGTGCCAAACCAGAGTCAGACATACCTGAGGCTCTCCTTTCCTCCTCAAGCCCAAGCTCTTGTCAGTGTTTGCTATCAGCCAGAGCAAGCTGGAGGTGAGATGGAAGAAAAGTCATCTGGGGAATACAGTTTGTAGAGTTCTGTCCTTTGTGATACAGGATGGAGCGAAGGATGGAGAACTCAAGCACTTGGAGCAAAACCAGACCAAGAGACACGAGGGCTGCCACACTATACACCACACATCGCAACCTGAGCATTCAGCTATGGCATTTATGCATCACCTTAGGCACCTTGGAAGGAGATCGGATACCTAGGAAACCATTCATCAGCAAACAAGGATCAGACACCCATACCTGCCTAAGTGGAAGAACAACCCCAAGGACTACACACGGCCAGACACTCAGCTTCCCCCAGGCTGAGCTTAGCCCCAGGATAGAAGTCTGAGCCTCAGGAAGACCAGTTTACAAACCAAACCTGAAAGAGTTGATTAACTACATCTGCAAAGTTCAATGAGTCTCAAACCATGCTGGCGTAAGTTATTAGTAACATTGTGACACAAGGTGCATCCATGAGATTAGCTCTGTGTTAGAAGAAATTAAAGTGATTTGGGGCATAGTAAGTACTGATCACTCTTGTAGTAAAGAAAATTATTCTCCATGGGTTCCTCAATGCCTCAGACCTTGACTGCTAGACACCCCAGTGCAGGTACTAGAAACAACAGCAACACAACCAGTTTTATTTGATTCCAGCTGCAATGTCCACATAATTACATGAATCAGATCTAAACATCAGATCACCACATTGAACTGGATCAATAAGGAAAAACCAGATAGGAATATGCAGGTAGCTGATAAGGGCTGTTCATGAACCCATAATAACACATATTATAAATGTTATCTAAATACATTGTAAATGCATATATGCATGTTATATAAACATCCATTTTATAGAATTTTCCTTCATTGAATTTAAGACAATATAATTTTGGTTCAGATTCCAGCTTCTGAAATATTAAAATAGAAAAATGCATCTCAGAGTCAATGAAACATGTAATATAGACCTAATTACATGTAACTATTGAGGCCTTATATCCAGCACTACACACCAAGTGCTTTTTTTTAAAAAAAAATACTGAGTATTTTAAAAAGATTTAAGATTTTATTTGACAGAGAGAACAAGAGAGCACAGCAGGGAGGGCACAAGGAGGGAGAGAAGCAGGCTCCCCTCTGAGCAGCAGAGAGCCTGATGTGGGGCTCGATCCTAGGACCCCGGTACCATGAACTGAGCCAAAGGCAGACGCTTAATCATCTGAACCAGGTGCCCATCAAGTGCCTTTACATCAATTGATCTTAATGGCAAATCTGCGGGGACAATAAGAGCTGTATTTCCATTTTTTTCCAGAGGCTGAAAGTGAGGTTGAAGAACTTCCCCAAGGTCACCAAACTATTAGTGTGAGCAGGGTTCAAATTCCAAACTCGTGCTCCCAGCCATCTGTTTGCACTGCTTCTATGTGAAACAATTCTCGAGAACTTTCAAAAACTTGGAGTCTGGGAGAGACCCCAGACTCCAAGTTAATCTGAAAATATTGAGTAAATAGTACATTTAACAATATTATCAGACTGAGCTGCTTAGGTGTTCTGTTTTGTTATTGTGCACCCGTAGCTGCATCCATTGGACCTGGGCACACGTGTGCACACACACATGAGTACACACACACACAACCCCTACACCCTACCCACATATTCACACCACGATGCAGTCTAAGGAAAGCTGGATTCCACGTAGGCGATGTCTGTATTTTGTTGGTGGGCCTGGACTATGTATCTCTCATCACCATATTCTTCACAACACCCATTCCTCAATCAGTGTCTCAATACAGGTTTTCTAAGTAAGTTAAGCCATTGCGTGCATGTGGTGGAGTTAGGGGTGCAATGATGCTGGGCACAGAGGGTCGGAGAGACCGTTCCTAACTCCATAAGAACCTCACTAACAAAACATGGGTATAAGAGAAGGAGATGCCAATTGGAGGGTTAGATCTTTTTTAATTATACTGGGACACTAGCAAAAAAGGGGGGGCTGTCTCATACATTTTTCACCAGCTGAAATGATAAAATATTGATTTAGGACTCACAATTAATCCTTATAAGCCAACCGAGCTTTTAATAATTTAGTCCCATCTCTCAGTGGTCTTGTTTGTTCCCTCCCCATAGCTGAGCAGAAATTGCTTTCTGAAAAGATGGGGACCATTTTTACCCAAGAGCATCAGCTCAAATTCCTGTAATTACACATCATGGTAAATATTAACTCACTCTAAGTGCTTCGCCTCATTCCCAAAACATTTTTTAAAGCAGAAACTCAGGCCCTTCTTTTCCTTCTATACCCACCCACTTGAAATCAGTTTTCTTTTGTATGTTCACTGGATGCCTTCTTGTTTTGACTTCTAATTAGCTCTGAAGACTTGAGATACAAAATACACTACTACAGCTTTGAAGACATAGATGTAAAATGACACGTGGACAGTCTCTCAAAAGTCTGCTTATAAACAGAAATCTAAAATTCTGTCTCTGTCATCAACCTGCTTTGAGAATGTTAAGTCTCCTTAGCAAGCCTCAGTTTCCTTATTTGTAAGGTGTAGGCCCCCACAAGGCCCCTTTTGACTTAAACAACTTAAACAACTTGCTTGAACCTAAGTCCTATTATTCTATGAATTCAGGTACTTACACTTCAAGTAAATTCTATAGAGTTCAGAATAGTAGAGACAACATCTTACATAACAAAAGTAATTTCTTATTTCAGTACAAAAGATGCCAGATGTGGGGTCTTTCAATTTCTAGAAGTCTCTAGGTAATATGGTATTTACTGTCTCCCAAGTCAAAAAATTCCCATTTTAGCCATGTGCTCAGTATTTTCTGTTGATATAATAAATCACTGCAAACACATACCTTTTTTTGTTATTGTTTTTATCTTCTACATGTCTTAGTTGGCAGACTTCTCTTGGATTCACAGGGCAAAATCACAGCTTGTAATATGATTTTTGATATATATAATCCCTATCCCAGGGTGTCAGTTGCATAGATAGTCTTGGAGGGAGGTTTCTAGATCCAGGAGTTAAAATATTTTGAATCAAGCAGATAGGACACTCTGCTTCTGTCCCCTCATTGTCTCTAAACTTCTGCAGTTTCTTCTCTCTTTCACTAACAATATTCTCATTTTCTCCCATTTTTTATTCCATTTTTCTGCTCTGACAGGTGCAATATCCAGTGAGGAGGCAAGGTGGTTAGGTTGGAAACTTCAACTTGAGCCTTCCTTAGCTACCAGGAAGTAAAAAACAAGTTGAGATTCAACTTTAGTAAAGATATACTCTTTTAGGCTGACAATCTATAATATTACTTTCTCTTTTGCCTCGATCCATTAAATTCACCAATGAGCCTGACTTTTTTTGGCTTTCTTTTCTTATATATATGCAAATACCTATCTATCTGGCTATAAGTCACCTCAAATCCTTTGTGGAGGGGAAAAAGCAAGTCTACCAAATTTTGTGAGCCATTTCCTTAGGTAAACTATAGCTCTGAGTAATAGACTTACAGAAAAGGCAACTGGGGAAAGTTTCAGATATCGTAATTATATGCATGAATTTCCAGGATAAAATACCAATGCATTTAAATAATTATATTGTATATATCATATTTAAGACACCAAGAAAATCTTCCTCCATCTCTGACCTAAGAAAGCATTATGGTTGTCCTATTGGTAAAGCTAAAATTGAAGAATGATAGTAATTTGCCTTGCATGGGGAATAGGGGCTGGGGGTGGGGAAGTTAGTGTTGATTTAATCTTCCAAGCAGGACTGGAGGCTAGGTTTTTAACACTTGGTATTGTATTCTTTCCCTAGTTCAGCTCTTCCCAAACTGTGTTCCACTTGAGATAATATTCTGTAATATGTTGTGTTTTATATTATATCTCCCTCTTGATTAAGTACTACAAGAAATAAACTTGCTTAAAGTTACATACCCCAGATTTCTTAGGAATCCTATCCTACTCACACAGGAACCCCACACCCAACATCTAGGAATATCTTGCAGAAATATTCAGGTTCCAGGAATACAATTGCAGGAAATCACATGGGACATCCTCAGAGCAAGATAGGATCTGTAGTCCTGTTTTCCAAGGTAGAGACTTGCGCACAAGGTCTGGATTCAAATTTATTTCCGACATACGTGGGCTTGGTCAACTCATTCTGGAATATTAAATTCCAGATTTATATATTATCATATTATATAATAAATATGATAAATATAAATATAAATATAAATAAATATATTTATATATATATTTATTATATATATTATTATATATATAAATAAAATAAATAAATAAATATAAAAAATATAAATTGCTCCTTCATTCATAAAATGAGGATAATAAAAATCTCATGCACTTGTTTTGAAAATTACAGAAAAGATACATACCGCTTGACTGAATGATAGCACAGCTGGTGATCGTTCCTGCTCCTCGGATCACTGCTCCTCCTGGGCCTGGCCTCAGACACAAGGTCAAGCATGTGCCGCTATTGTTGCCCTCCACTGGAACTGGAGCCTGTCTTACCTCCCCCAACAAATGAAGGTCATTGATCTTTTCAAGAAACCTCTCAAACTCATGTCAGCCCTTTACCCAATTCACGTCTTCTCAGCAGTTGATACCGTGACCTTGCAAATGGTAAGACATGGGTAATTAGCCATGCTCTTAAGTCATCCAAATCATCTTACCAATCACTTTAATGTGGGGTGATAAAATTTGTAATTTTTAATGAGGCTTACCCTACAGATCCTAACTATAAAATACGCCACAGAAAGACAGTGGGTTACTGGGGTAACTGCTACCCGAGGATTAGAAGATGCCCTTAGGAATCCAGCTCAACACCGCCAGCCATGCTTCAGAATCAGAGAACAGATCCTGGCAACAGCACAAACATCCACAGACAGAGAGGTCTCCTTTGCCCTTGCTCTCTTCTTGCCCTTATTTATGCTTTAAGATTCTCCTGAAGTAGCCTCACACAAATACTATCAAGGTCTACCAGTTCATATTGGGCAAAACAGAGTGCTTATTTCAACAATTATTGTCAAAGCCATTTTCTTTTAATAATGGACAGAGTTCATAAACAGTTCCTATCTGTTTTTAATGAATGTGGGTTTCAGCAGAGACCAGAGACATTCAGATCTGGACTTGAAATTTTCTGGTCTTTTCACCCTTAACAGCACACCATTTCCACCCCACTCAAAGTAGATATTTTCACTTGTCTGCTCACAATTGTCAACCATAACCAGATAGATTTGTCCTATTTCCTCTCTCCATATCACGCTAGGAATTTAAACTTGCTTTATTGATTCTCTATCATGCAAATATTTTCTTAAAAAATAATCTATTAATTCAGACCAGAGCAGCAGTTATTAGTAAGCAAAACACATCGGCAAAGGTAAATACTGCAGAGGTCTTAGGAAAGAAAAAAAGAACTACTGTGCTAATCCAGATTGTCCCACTGGTGAACAAGAAATTGTTCCCTTACCTTTTCTTGTGGTAACAGCTGTGTGGGTGTCTTTGCTTTTCAGGGAGAGGGAGGATTAAAATGCTGGCAACTTCCTTTTAGAACACACTAGGACTAGAGCCGGGCAATAGAAGATTGTCATGATTTCAGACTCTTTTTGAATGGACAAAACAAATATTTCTACTTGAGTTGATTTTCTCAACTATGAAGCGCCTCCAAAGTGGAGTCCTTTTTTGTGTCAGCCGACACAAAGAATCTCAAGAAAATTCCTAGAAACTAAGAGTTACAAGAGAGCTCAAAGACCAACACAGCAAATCCAAGCACCCACCTTCTTGCCAACCGAGTGTCTTTCCAAAAGAAAGTTACTCTTGGGACGCCTGGGTGGCTCAGTTGGTTGGACGACTGCCTTCGGCTCAGGTCATGATCCCGGAGACCCGGGATCGAGTCCCGCATCAGGCTCCCAGCTCCACGGGGAGTCTGCTTCTCCCTCTGACCTTCTCCTCGCTCATGCTCTCTCACTGCCTCTCTCTCAAATAAATAAATAAAAAAAAATCTTTAAAAAAAAAAAAAGAAAGTTACTCTTCCTGGTGCTTTGGGGTCAGCTTTCAACTCCTGGGTCCTGATTGCTTATTATAATGATTCACAACTCAGTCAGCACAAGAGGAACACCTTCTCTCCACAGATGAATTCAATCAGGATCTAGTCTAGATGCTTATTGTTCCAAGGGAGGTCCCTGAACCAGGACCATGAATATCACCTGAGAGCTTACCAGAAATGCAGAATCTCAAGCCCTAGCCCAGACCTACCAAACCAGACTTTACTTTTAACAAGATTTCAAATGATTTGTATTCACCTACAAAAACACACATGCCTGGGTCCTGTCATCGGAGATTCTTGTTTGTTCTGAAATGGGGTCTGGACAGTGATTCTCAAAGTGTGGTCCCTAGACCAACATTATTAACATCACCTGGGAAGATGTTAAAATACATATTATTGGGGGACCTGGGTGGCTTAGTCGGTTGAGAATCTGGCTCTTGATTTCGGCTCAGGTCATGATCTCAGGGATCGTGAGTCCGAGTCCCATGTGGGGCTCTTGTGCTCAGCAGAGTCTGCTAGTCCCTCTTCCTCTGCTTGTCCTCTCCCTGCCTGCCTCTCTCTAAAGTAACTAACTAACTGGGACACCTGGGCGGCTCAGTTGGTTAAGCGGCTGCCTTCGGCTCAGGTCGTGATCCCGGCATCCTGGAATCGAGTCCCACATCGGGCTCCTTGCTTGGCAGGGAGCCTGCTTCTCCCTCTGCCTCTGTCTGCCACTCTGCCTGTGCTCGCTCGCTCGCTCTCTGACAAATAAATAAATTTAAAAAAAATTTAAAGTAACTAACTAAATAAAATCTTAAAAAAAAACCAACCAATTATTGGGCTCCTTACTTACCAAATTAGAACTTCTGGAAGACAGACTCAGTAATCTGTGTTTTAACAAGTAATACAGGTGATTTTAATGCATGCTAAAAATAAAAAAAACCTTGCTCAGGGGGATATGCCAAATTTATAGTATACGCATAATCTAATTTCCACAGATTATGGGTCAGAGATGGGTTTATGACCCAGATCTACATGATCAGCACATTCAGGGACAAGTATGAGACTGAAACAGGGCACTTTGTTGCAGCTGAGGTTTCTCTAGTCTAAATACAAATTAAGATCCATGTAACTTACAGCCAGTGTGAGTGAAGACAAGATTGAAAAATCAAACCTTAAGAGACTCTTAATCTCACAAAACAAACTGAGGGTTGCTGGGGGGAGAGAGGACGGAGAAGGTGGTTGGGTTATGGACACTGGGGAGGGTCTGTGCTATGGTGAGTGCTGTGAAATATGTAAGCCTAAAGATTCACAGACCTGTACCCCTGGGGCAAATAATACATTATATGTTAATTTTAAAAAAAGGAAAAATCAAACTGTATCCCTGGCAAGAGGGGTATATGAACTTCTGGGTCTTAACTGCTTGGGTCTTAACTACATGATTTCCAAAGCATGACCTATCTCCTGACTTCCATTCATATAAGCTAATGAGTTCCCTTATAAAAGAGCTCATTTGCATTGTATTGCCTCTTCTTTGAAACATAGAAAATCCTGGCATTTAAGGTATCTCCCCCATTCAAGGGAAAAATCAGAAAGGGATAATACTTTTGATGAGAGGTTGCTCAATCTATATTTTCAAACCTCTAGTCATCAGAAATTCACCTACTTCCACAACAGTCAATTCCAACATCTCAAAGACGATTATTAGAAATGCCCTTCTTATACTGAGCTCAATCCAGAAAAAAGTTATGTTTACAACAACCTAAAACACCTGATTTCTCCAAGAAGGAACAACTCTTTAAACATATGAAGATACATCTGCTGCTCCCCTCTCTTCTTAAATAAGCATCCACATTTCTTTTCCATCAAAAAATGATTTCGAATGCCCTCACCATCCTAATTGCTTTGACCCTGAATACTTGGCACTTTATCAGTTTTTTCCTAATTAGTGCCTTGCAAATGGATGCTGTTTTACAAGTTTGATCTAACCTGTGCAGCGAGGACACCAAATAGTCTCTTTCTTGGAGCAGAGGACTGAAGCATGCATTAGGGAAGCTGACTCTTCATGTTGCTGCCAATCCATGCTTGTGAGGCCTTGATTCTCAATCGGGTAGGAGAGAGGTTACCAAAAATCCTTTGCGGAAATTTTATGCACCTGTCACCTCTTGCAATTATTATTCTTTGATTAAAAACAACAACAACAAAAAAGAGTTTCTGTTTTATAATCTAGATCTGACACTACCACTCTTCTGTTCCAATTGCTTCCCTGATACCTTCTCTTTGTAGTTATTTGCAATTTCATAGCCAGTGCATTCAAACTTTCCTTCTCTACTTTGGCTTAGCTGTTCCAATTTCTTAAGGCTTAGTTTTTACCTTTACAATATGTGGATAGAAATCCCTTTCTCTTGGGATACTGCAAAGATTCAATGAGATATTTTATATGTAAACTGATTAGTTTCAATGTATGCCAGATATCCGGTGTTCAAGGAAATCTTGACTTAAAAATTAATATCACGAGGGCTTTCATAAACTGATTTATATGAA
Organism: Mellivora capensis; assembly: GCA_004024625.1. Classification (NCBI taxonomy): domain Eukaryota; kingdom Metazoa; phylum Chordata; class Mammalia; order Carnivora; family Mustelidae; genus Mellivora; species Mellivora capensis. The sequence continues at coordinate 144,228 of PISX010001500.1, forward strand.
TCTTCCCAACCTCAAGTGCTTTTAGTTCTTGTATCCTTAATTCCAACTATTTTCAATGATGTATAATGTCTGTCACATGCATATTTTCTCTTAAATGCCTTAGTTTATAGTTAAATACTGGCCTTTTTTCACATATATTTTCTCTTCTTTTTTCATTTATTTTTCTATTCTGCAACATAATTTACATTATGGACCTGGGATGCAGTTTCTGCCGACTAAAAGGTTGTACCTTACGATGATCGAAATTCAATTTCACCTCATCAGATGAGACACAGACTCCAACATTAAACTGTTTTTATCCTAGCTCTGTCATGTATTTTTTTTAAGATTTTATTTATTTATTTGACAGAGAGAGAGAGAGATCACAAGCAGAGAGAGAGGGGGAAGTAGGCTCCCTACCGAGCAGAGAGCCCAATACGGGGCTCAATCCTAGGACCCTGAGATCATGACCTGATCCAAAGGCAGAGCCTTAACCCACTGAGCCACCCAGGAGCCCCATGTATTTTATTAATTATATCTTTTCTGCCATTATTCTGTAAGTTCTAGGTAGAACCCTGAAAGAATAAAGTTTCTCATATTTAGAAGCTTATCCTCTAAGAAAGACACAACCCAGTCTAAAAATGATGCAAAATAACACACCAACAAGGTAGAACATATACACATGATAGAATAAATATATGAAAATGATTCAACAGATACTACATGGAAATCTGGATAAAAGAATTATCAGAGCAGGAAAATCTTTGAAGGGAAAGTAGAAAAAACAGTTTTTGAGATAGAACTTAAAGTAACCACTCAATATGGACTAATATATATGAGAGGACAGGAGGGAATTATTGCAGGAAGATGTGTAGAAATGGAGGCAGGGGTGAAAAAGTTTTATATTATGGATTTAAAATTGATATAAGTCTTTATTTTCCTAAGGTAAATAAATGTCTTCATTTGGATTCTCTACCTATGTTTGTCTAAAATTACCAGGGGTTCTGAATACATAACACAAATTCATAGGTGAGCCTTGAGCATATGCTAGCCACTTTAGAGATGTCTGGCCTGGAATGATATGTGATTGGTCCACACTGGGAATTTTCATTGCAAAGAAAAATACTGCCAAGGCAGGGAAATATTTTATCCAAATCTTTGGAGGTGAAGAAAGGAGAGAATTAAAATTATGATTAAAAAAGACATTTACATGTTTTGCTCTTTTGATTAATCTTCTCTGCATTGTATGAATACCCACTATATGCAGTGTACCATCTGGAAAATCAAACATAGGAAAGCTGCAGGGCTACTGTTTTACAAATCTCTTGACTCCAACATTCTCTGGTCTCCAAAGTATTATAAAATAGACACAGAATCAGTGGACTATCTTCTCTTTTCCAACTTTCTGACTCATATAAAATAGTTTCTGTTATGAAAATGGGCCATATCTGCAGTTCCCCAAACATCCAGAATTTAAGTATTTTTAAGCAATTACTTAAATATGGTACAAAATGATAGCAAATCTTTTCATATTCAACATGTTTCTTATTAAAAAAATTATGGTGGGTAACTAATTTGTGCAAAGCTCTACTAATTGCCACTGGAAATTTATAATGCATTAAGAGTGTTAAAACATGTACACCATTATCAAAAATGCATGACAGTATTGGATAAGAGATAAGAAATTCAATTTCCAATCACTGTATTTAAGGAAATCACTGGGGAAGAGGTAAAATTTAAATTGTGACTAGGTAGAAAAAATAGTATGATTGAAGTTGCCAGGCAATGCAGATGGCAGGAGTAAGACGCTATCTGGTTAACTGTGAAACATTCGTGTGGATTACCAGCAAAATGAATTCAGATAAGCTAGGTAGGTTCTCAAACATCAGATAGTCAAAACTGGTAATAGACCAATTATCTTCTGGTTTTGCATTTAGAGAGTGCATTCTATTTGGCAGGGCACTTTGTTTATCTATCTTCTGAATGACATTTATCTCAGAAGAGCAGGGAAACATCATTGTTTTCGTGCCCCCTCAAACTATCCATGCCAATTATGCTGTAACATTAGGTCAGGTGTATAAACATCTAAAAAACAAATTTAAAAATAAAGGTCTTATAATAAAATGAGTAAAATCTTCACTTAAGGATGGGAAAATACTGGGGCGCCTGGGTGGCTCGGTGGGTTAAGCCTCTGGCTTCGGCTCAGGTCAAGATCTCAGGGTCCTAGGATCGAGCCCCACATCGGGCTCTCTGCTCAGCCTGACATAGGCAGACTGAGGCAGGCAGACATAGAGGGGGAGCCTGCTTCCCCCTCTATGTCTGCCTGCCTCTCTGTCTACTTGTGATCTTTCTCTCTGTCAAGTAAATAAATAAATCTTAAAAAAAAAGGATGGGAAAACACAAAAGGGATTATTAAATGTTAAAACTTCTGATAACTTGTAACAAAATTTCACTCAACTTCTCTGTTGCCCCATACCATTTTAGATTGAGGCATAGACTTGAGTACACTAAGCACTCCTAATTTAGAAAGCAATTCCTTGAGATAGAACCCAGGGAAGCACAGTTCCTAATTCAGGCTTTTTTTTTTTCTTTCCTGAATTAAACTTGGACTGATCTACTGCCAAAATTATTAATTAAGTTCTTAAAATACTTATATCAGTTAATAAATGCAGAAGCCCACAATGATCAGAGGGCTTAACTGCTCTTAATGCACAGTAGAAAGTGTGATAACAGGACAGTCTTCTAGAAAGCTGGATCTAAGTGAGTAGGAACCCTCACTTTTGCAAGTTTCAGATATTCAGACTACACAGAATTTGACTCTGAGATGTTAAAAAGAGCAGTTTCGTGTGTGTAACACACGTCTGTGTGTCTGTGTGTATAGATAGATATGTAGATTTTTATATAGAGATATTAAATAATATATATAAACATTAAATAATATTTTGTGTAGGTTTCTGGTTTTGTTCTTTATTCTTATTTCAAAGTATTTGCTTTTTTAATGAATTGTTCTATTTTTTATCTGTGTAACTCTCTGTATATTCTCCTATATCCCCTCTTCATTCCCAACATATTGATGTAATTAAAACTAATTTCCTAGTGCATCTCCTTCCATAGTGGCATTCTTTTTTTTTTTAAGATTTTATTTATTTATTTGACAGACAGAGATCACAAATAGGCAGAGAAGCAAGCAGAGAGAGAAGAGGAAGTAGGCTCCCTGCTGAGCCGAGAGCCTGATGTGGGGCTTGATCCCAGGACCCTGAGATCATGACCTGAGCCGAAGGCAGAGGCTTTAACCCACTGAGCCACCCAGGCACCCCCCCATAGTGGTGTTCTAAGGACATAACATGTGTAGTTGTGTTTTTTTCCCGTTTTTATTTTGGTGAAATAAAATTGTACAATATGTATTCTTCTGTATATTTTCTCCTTGTTAACAGACCAACACATGCAGACATAACCCATTTTTATTAGTTGCACACTGTTTCATAAAATAATTGCCTACAACCTCTTCAAACATTTCCCCTATGATGGACTTTTTTTCCTGAAGTATTTGATGTCACAGTAAAGCAATAAGAATCCTTGTAAACATATCTTTAGGTACTGATATTTTATCTCACTCTGGTAGATGACTAATTAGGGGATTGCAGAAGCAAAGCAAAGGCACAGCTTGAGTTTAAGATTATAGATAAAGCCATTTTACCACCCAAGACTGTGGTTGTCAAAATTTACACTCACACCAGTAAACTGTGATGGTGATTTTGACACTGCCTTTTTCATCACTGCATGAAATCAATCTTCTCTATTTTGCTACTGGGGGAAAAAAATTACACAATCCCTCATTTTGTCACTGGGGGGAAAATGACACATTATTATTTTAATTTGTGATTGACCAGCTACTAGTGAAATTGAACATCTTTCCATACTCTTATTTCACATGTACATTTAATTTCTTGTGAATTTTCTATTCATATTTATTGTCCATTTTTCTCCTCAGGTTCTCTCAAGATATCCCTAGGTCTTTGCATACTAAAGATATTAATATTTTGTATATTTCATGATACCCATATTTTCTATATTTAAAAAATCTTTTTACTGTTTTTGATTAATTTAATCACATAAACAGGCTAATTATAAATGTCATTTAATATTTCAGGGTTTTTTTGTTTTCTTGTTTTGCTTTATACTTTATGGCTTCTCAGTTTTGTGCTTCTCCCCACAAAATTATTCAAATATTTTCTTATACATACTTATATACCTTATACTGAAAGCTGTAATACATTTGGGGTGTCTGGTGTGTGTGTATGTGTGTGTCTGTTGCCTGTGATACATGATGAGGTGTATTTTTACATCCTTCAAATTGAATAATTATGTCAATTAGGATCCTGCCTGGCATGAAAAAGATGGCATATTCAAACAGAGTAAATTATAAGGCTTAATAAGGCAACTACTTACAAAGGTGAGGCGGGGCTGGGGGAAAGGGCAGGAAAGGCAGGGGACAGAGCAGTTATTACCAGAACTCTGCAGGACAAGGATGAAACCAACTCACAACCAAGCAGAGAGATATAGGGAGGAAAAAATACACCAGTACTCCAATAAATATTCCTTTCACTCCAGGTTTTTCTCCTTGGTTGTTCTCTTTGGCTGAACTCCACAAGATTTCATAGAACAAGGGGGCCCGCTGGGTGCAGCATTTATCTCACCAATTAGAGAGAGGATCCAATATGGCAGCCAGTAGTTATACGCTGCTCCCGAGTACTTACAATATGCTAGTCTAACCAGATGTGCTATCTCTGTAAAATAGATGCTGATGTCAAAGAATTAGGAGGAAAAACAAGCAAAATTGAATACATAATTAATAACTGTTTATAATCATTGCATATTGAAATGATAACATATTGGATTAAATGAAATATATTAAAATTAATTTGATCTGTCTCTTTTTTACTTTTTCAATATGGCTCCTAGTTTAAAATTACATATGCAACTTGCACCAATGATATAGATGAATAAATGGAAAAAATCCAATTATTCTTATAAAAGATCTGTCTCTTTTCCACATAATTCAAGTGCTGTTCCTCACATATATCAAATTTCCCTATAAAATAAAATTTGTTCTTGAACTCTATATTCTGTTTTGCTTATCCTTTATACATTTGCCTATTCTAATAACATACTCTTTTTTTTAAATTTCTTTTCAGCGTAACAGTATTCATTGTTTTTGCACCACACCCAGTGCTCCATGCAATGCGTGCCCTCCTTAATACCCACCACCTGGCTCCCCCAACCTCCCACCCCCCACCCCTTCAAAACCCTCAGGTTGTTTTTCAGAGTCCATAGTCTCTCATGGTTCACCTCCCCTTCCAATTTCCCTCAACTCCCTTCTCCTCTCCATCTCCCCATGTCCTCCATGTCATTTGTTATGCTCCACAGATAAGTGAAACCATATGATAATTGACTCTCTTTATTTCACTCAGCATAATCTCTTCCAGTCCCGTCCATGTTGCTACAAAAGTTGGGTATTCATCCTTTCTGATGGAGGCATAATACTCCATAGTGTATATGGACCACAGCTTCCTTATCCATTCCTAATAACATACTCTTAAGATTAAAGAAGTTTTCTAGAAAATTCTAATGTGAAGGAGATACAAATGCTTCCTCACTCTTTTTTTCTTTCTCACTTCTTACCAATTTCCATATATATATATTAGTTTGTGTAAAACTGAAATTGGCCTAGTATTTTCTTCTCCCAAAAATATCAGTTAGTAATCTGAATCAAAGTATATATATATATATATATTTTAAATATTTTATTTATTTATTTGTCAGAGAGAGACAACGAGAGAGCAAGCACAGGCAGACAGAGTGGCAGGCAGAGGCAGAGGGAGGAGCAGACTCCCTGCTGAGCAAGGAGCCCGATGTGGGACTGGATCCCAGGATGCTGGGATCATGACCTGAGCCGAAGGCAGCCGCTTAACCAACTGAGCCACCCAGGCGTCCCTGAATCAAAGTATATTTTTAAAACCTGATAACAATTTTTATATATACATTTGGAAGGAAATGACATTTTTAAGTTGCTAATTTATATCATCTAGTGAAATGGTCTATTATTCCATTTATCAAGATCTTGTTTAATGTTCTTCTATGACATTTTATAGATTTCTTTGTGTTACATGTCATATATTTCTTATTAAATTGGCTTTTAGGTATTTCAGACTTTTCATCAAAATTTTTTCCCATTTTTATTCTTGATATATTATTTGTTTGAATAAAGATAACTACTGGGATTTATATATTTATTTTTGTAATCAAATGATTTACTAATCCCATATATTAGGTTCACTTGAGTATTTTAAAAACATAGATATGTTATCTACATTTCAAGTTGATTTTCTTTTATTCATGTTTTGACTATTTTAAATATTATTAATTAGATAAAACATCTACTACAGTGTTGATAGGTAGTGGATAATAGCCTTCATCTTGTTCTTATCTAGATTTCAATGAGAATGGCTTTACTAGTTCACTTTTAAAGATGATGTTTGATATTAGTTTTGAGTCAAGAAATAGGATTAGGTATAGGTAGTTTCTTACTATTTCTGTTTTAGTCACACTGGATATTTTTTACAATGAATTTTTTTTCTTCTGTAACTTACTATTACATTTATTTTAAAAAATTTTAGGTGTATTTTCAATATAAATATATTATTCATAATTAGATTATTTCACATTGAGCAATGTTGGCGTTCCTAAAATAATCCCAACTTTCTCATGGCACCCTATTCTTTCAATATGTAATTTATTAATATTTATTTAGCATGTTCACATCTGTATTTATAAATTAAATTTGTCTATAATTTTTGTATGCATTTCTCAGGTTTGACTAAAACAATTTGTGATTACTTATAAAATTACCTGGGAAACTCTATAGATTTTTTTCTTTGATAGGGGATTATCAGAATTATATATCATCTTTAAACTCAATTCTTATTTAACTCTTAAGAAAACTATAACTCATAAGCCCATCTGAATCTGGTACCTTTCAAGTTGGGCTTTCTTAAAAAAGAACTTTTGAAATTTCCTTATGATGATTTGTCTATTGTTATTTCATAACTCTTCCTTAATCAAAGTAATATCTGCAATATCTCTACTTTGTGGCAAAATCACCATTTTCCCAAAGTTTGTTTATATATATATATATATATATATATATGTATATATATATATAATTTTTTTTAAATGTTTTTGGACAGCAAGTGACACAGCGAGAGAGGGAACACAAGCTGGGGAAGTGGGAGAGTGCGAGGAGGAGAAGCAGGCTTCCTACCAAGCAGGGGTTCAATCCCAGGACCTTGGGATCATGACCTGAGCTGAAGGCAGACTCTTAATGACTGAGCCACCCAGGCACCCCTTATATTTTTTAACATCTTAATTTTATTTTTTCATGTTACAAGATTCATTGTTTAAGCACCACACCCAGTGCTCCATGCAATATGTATTTTTAAAGAGTAATAATATTACCTTGCAACTTACCATAATTTTACATAAAGCAGGTCAAATTTTATTCTTTTTTTTTAAAGATTTTATTTATTTATTTGACAGATAGAGATTACAAGTAGGCAGAGAGGCAGGCAGAGAGAGAGGAAGGAAAGCAGGCTCCCCGCTGAGCAGAGAGCCCGATGCGGGGCTCAATCGATCCCAGGACCCTGAGATCATGACCTGAGCTGAAGGCAGAGGCTTTAACCCACTGAGCCACCCAGGCACCCCAGGTCAAATTTTATTCTTAATGTTGTTTTCTTTCTTTCCTTACCCAAACCAGCCAGCATCTTCAAGAACAGCTATTTATTGTATGTAATCTTACTACTTTCTTATTTCATTAATTTCTGTTTCTGTCTTTATTAAAAAGTTTCTTTCAATTTTGGGGGCTCAGTTGTAGTTTCATTTTACTAGTTTCTTATTAGTAATAATCCAATCACAACTTCCTTTTTTAATTAAAAATACTTAAAGCTACAAATATTCTTCTAAGTCTAGCTCTAAGTTGGGCTCAGGTTTTACTGTGGTTTGTTACTTTCATTCATTTCTAGACAATTTTTAATGCTGAGTTTATCATCACTGTGATTAGGAAATACTCAGAGGATTGTTTCTTAATTTTTCAGGAGTAAGCTTTGTTCTCTTTTATTAATGTTTTGAATTTGTGTGTTTATTTCTTTGTTTTTGGTACACAGTCTTACTGGACTATGATAAAATACTCTGGTCAATGGAGTATCTTTAATTAATTTTCTTTGTTGCTAACTATATTAGTGAATTTTTATGTAAATATTCCATTGATTTAAGAAAAGAATATGTATGTATTTGATCTCTTTGGAAATACCTTGATTATAGTATTCAAATTTCTGTTTGATTTTTGCCTACTGGATTTATCAATTTCTGTAAAAAACACATAAAGGCCTCCCTTTGTGTATTTTGTTGCTATAAGCTTTGGTACAAGACAGTAATGCCTAATATATTTCCATAGATTTTTTTCCTTTAAGATAGAAAGTTGTGTCTTTTTCTTTAACTTAATGTAGTTAGTATCAAATAAAGCATTGATAGTAATAAAGCCTCTTTGCTTTTTTGCATTTACATTACTTGGATATAGTAAGTACAAAATATATATTAGAAATGTGTATGTTTGTGGGCATATGTTGGCCCAAAGTGAATTTTTCAACAGCTTTATTGAGGTATAAATGTTAAGTAGCTGCACATATTAAATGTATGCAATCTGACTAGTTAGTATATATGCAAATACTCGTAATACCATCATCGCAATGAAGATAATAAATGCATCCGGCATCTTCCAGAGTTTCTTTGTGTCTCTCTTTTTTTTTTTGCAGTAAGAACACAACATGAGATCTATTCTCTTAGAAATTTTGAAGTGTACAATACTTGTGTTGTTACTGTAGTCATCGTGTTGTATAGCAGACGTCTAGAATTTATTTAATGAGCATCACCAAAACTTGATGTTGTTTGTATAACAACTCGAATTCCCCCACTCCCCAGCTCCTGGCACCCACTATTGTATCCTCTGCTTCTGTAAGTTGGACTACTTTCCGTACCTCCTATAAGCGGCAAAGAACTAGACAGATGTTTCGCCAAAGAAAACATACAAATGGCTAACAGGCATATGAAAATATGTTCAATATTATTATATTAAGGAAACTTTGAATCAAAATCTAACATTCCTAAAGGCCCCAAATCATAAGTACCCAGCTTGCTAAACTAATTATGGAGGACTGTACATTTGTAGCCACCAACACGATTAAGAAATACAGTATTTCCAGTATCAAAAAACCCCAAAACCAAAAAAAACCAAAAAAACCTTTGTTTCTGGTTCCAGTTACTTCCCTTTAAATTAACACCTCTATGTAGGGACCTGGCAGACTGTAAGGTGCCCTTGCCATCCCCTCCACCCACTGAACCAATCATCTTGACTTGCTCCTAACCAAAAGAAATGGTAAAGGGAGGGAGATGTCATAATTGACCTCTGAACTTCTGACCCTACAGAAGATTTGAAATAATCAGCGTGTGTTGTTTTAATTCTCTACATTTGTGGGAATTTGTTATGTAGTAATACATGATGAATAAACCCCTATTCTGAATTCAGTCGCCATAGTTTTGCATGGTTAGAATTTTATATCAATAATTTAGTGTGTGGTCATTTGTTTCTGACTTCCTTTGTTCAGTGTTATGTTACTTCTGCAGTTCTTTGATGTATATAAATGTTACATTCTATCTGCATTTTTCTCTTTGTTTTTATGGGAACACTGGCTTATATATGCGGCTTTCCACATGTATCTGTAGTCAGTCCTCATTATTTTACTCATCAGACGGCAAGTAGGTGACCAAAAGGGTACATAAGAAACACCTATTTAATTGTCCATCTTTCCTGATTCCCCTCAATTTTTCAGTTTATTATTAAATTATGACGTATGCCTTTAATCTCTGAATTTTTGTTTAAGATTGAAGTTATGCAGACAAATTAATCTGTAATTCAATTCAAAATTTTAATATTTTCCCAAGTTATTTTGAGTGAATGGTTAGAAAATTAGAACTTAGAAAATTCTGGTTATAAAAAGAGTTTTATTTTGCCACTAGCTAATGTGGAGTGTTCTCATAGAGCTGTAAATGAGCTCAATATTCATTATGCAAATGAATAGAACCAGACAAAATTAAATGGGTTCAGCTTTGTGGCATCATTTCAGGGATCTAATTCAGGGGTTTCAGGCCTCCAGGCTAAGGGAGTCACGTTAAGTTGCTCTTGAGAAATAATAAAACATTTCTAAGAGAAATTTCATCACAAGGGGTCTAACCTAAAGGGAGGAAGGGTTTCAGAGAGATGGTGTTAGGAAGTGATGATACCTCCATTGTATGCTGCTCCAGGCCTGAAGGCGACTCCCATGGTCCATTCTGCTGTGTTTGGTTTGGTGATCAACTCATAGCCCTCACTTGATAAAGACCAATTATCTATTTTTATCAGCCTCTTCCTGAGGAACTAACTGCGAGATACATATTCTCATATATTTAACTTTTTGAGAAAAGGATCAAACAGAAAAATGTTCCTAATGTACTTAGCACTAAACTACATCTGCTATTTCTGGCTTTGCCACCAAAAAGCTGTATATCTTTGAGTAAATAACTTCATCTTCCTGGCTTTTCATTTCCTCCTTGATTAAAATACCATTATCTTACTACTATTAATAATAATAATGACAGAGAAGAGATGGACAGATGAGATAATCATACAGGGAACTAAAACCTCAGAAACTAAAATGGAAAGAGTATTGAGCACAATGCACAATCTGATTCACAGACCTTATGTACACAAGGATGGAACCTATGCTAGGTAAAGTAAAGTAACAGCTCATGAGACTAGCTACGGACTAAACTCCAGTTTTCTTGAATTGAACTTCTGATTCTTTTTTACTATGACACACTAATTTTTAAGTGTATTTAAGATTCAAAAATTCTGTCCTAGACAACTATCCAAAAGGATCTACAAGATAATTGGCAGCTAGATTGGAAAAAAAACACATGGGTGAATAAGTTAATCAAAAAATAAAGCAGTTCTGGCTTATGGACAATATGTGAAGAATTCTATATATTCTATTTTCTTATTCAATGATGTTGTACCATTAAGAGAGACAATGATTCCAGCACCCCAAGGAAATATGTAAGGATAAGCTGTAACATAATAATCCTAAATATGGCTTAACAAATCAAAGTTTTCACAATGAGCAATGCCTCTTCACCAATTTCAAAGAAGAAACTAATAATTTTTACCAGCTATTTTTCTCACTTAGGAAACAAGAGAATGATGGGGTGCTGGGGTGGCTCAGTTGATTAAGAGTCTGCCTTTGGCTCAAGTCATGTTCTCAGGGTCCTGGGATTGAGCCCCACATCTGGCTCCTTGTTCAGTGGGAGCCTGCTTCTCCCTTTCCCTCTGTGTGCTCTCTCTCTCAAGTAAGTAAGTAAGTAAATAAATAAATAAATAAATAATTTTTTAAAAAAAGAAAGAAACAGGTGAATGGGTGAAAATAATAATGAAATTAGACTTTATGTTTAAAAGCATACTTTAATATATATTATTTGACTTATTTATCATGTTATTATTACTTCTAGATATAAAATTCATTTTCATTTCTCAGATGGAATTTTGCCTCTATATTTGTAGCAGTACTAAGAAAAACAGAGGACCCCCTATCATTGGCTCGGAACATCCAAAAAGTCCAACTCTTTTGAGAGAACTGCAATTACTTTGATGAGTTTGTCTGAACAACGAGCCATTCTGTTTTTGCAGGATTAGATGAAAAAGGAGCAGTTATTTCTCTAATGCCTTTTGCTAATCTCAAGGAATTGTTTTCAAATGGGAAGGAAAAGTTCATCATTTTTCTTGCACAGAGCTGTTTTTATAAGTATTATCATCAAATAATTGCAATTTCAAACTAATCAAAGATGTATTTTAGAAGAACTAGCAAATGCTCAAAGCTAGTATTTCACTGGGTGTTCTAAGAATTGTATATGCAGCTCACACCTTCCCTCGCTAGCCTCACAGGCCTAATGCTCCCACATGTAGCCAGAAAAATCTCCCTTTTGTTGCTGAGTGTTGACATAGCCCAAGATAAAACTAAACAAAGTCAGCTGCTATTGTGAGCCACCAGAAGGACCCTGAGGAAATCTGCATCTGTCAGGCAAAGCCTGACCTCAATTCCCCAGATCCCATTCTTGGTATTGTTCTGACAAATAGTCATTTTCACTATGCCATCCCTTCCATGACATCTCCAGCAATGCTGGTGTGTGTGTGAAACTGTTCCACCCATGACAACAGCATTGTTTTAATGAGACTTTTTCCCCAGCTTCAATGACTACTTTCAAGTTCTTTTGTAAGGATCCTGGGCCACTATTTCAGAGACAAATCAGAGAAAAGGAAGTTACTATAAATCAGAGTAGATTTTGGTAGAACATTAGGAAGAATGTCTTATTTACCTGGGATAAAAAACAGAAAGAGTGACTGATGAAGGTTGAAAATCTACCAGAATAAAAGAGACAAGCTCCATTTCAGAGTAAGCCTGAAGGCAAGGCTTCTATCAAACGGTCTCTTCAAATTTTCATCTGAGAAGATATAGTTCATTTCAAGTATTACCTCTCAGTGTATAGGCCAGAGACGGGCTCAGAGAAGAGCCCAATGGGAGGACTGTTTACTTAGTATACGGGAAAATCACCTTCACTCCTTTAACAGAGTTTCTAATCCTATTCTCAAGTGCATCCCCAAAATTTAACCTATCGCAGGTGTCCAAAAGATATTAGTTAAATAAAGTTGTAAAGGAATTAATCATTGTCTCTTATTTTATGGTGCAGTTATTTCAGTTCTGAAGAAAGGTAAGTGATTCATCCAAGGCCACACAGCAAACCTTGACGTTCACTCCAAAAAAAAGAAAAAAGAAATCATGCTCGAGAGGAATGGTGTATGGAGGAGAAAGCTCCCAAGAAGTCATCAAATCACACCCCCTATAATTGAGGCCTGGGGTGTGAAGACCAACTCTTTTCCTCTGGTCTTTGTTCAGGCACTTTCTAACATGGCAATGCAGCAAAACCTGACATTGGCAGTAATTCCTTCCCGAAACCTCCTTTACTGAAGCTCAACATCTCATTAGCCAATCAAGTTGGTTGCTCACCTTCACTAATTAAGGTGTGTTTTCCTTTTACCCTAAAGAAATAATATCCAGCTCCTTATTTGCACTTCTTGTGAAAAATCTTTTGCTTAAACCCCGGCCTGCTGTATGTGATGTGCATGTATTTTTGAACCTGAGAGTTTATCATCACTCAATTATCATCTTGGGCATTACTTGAGAACCTTGTTTTTCTTGTTTTCTACACACCTGATTTATCATGAAGAACAGGTTTGTATAAGGGGAACCACGTACACCGTTGCCATATATTTCTCAAGATCATTAATAATATCATCCAGATGGACTTAAGGGGCAGATACAAAACCGGCAAATAGTGAACAGATTAAGAAAATAAAATGAATATTTGGACCTTTTGAGGCATTGAGTCTCTGATGGGAAAAGACTCTTAAGGTCCTCTCATCCTTCTGTCACTTGGTCACCCTATGTATACTTGCAAATACTAATTTCCAATCTCTACTATTTATTCTAGGTTTTCTCTCAGTCTTGGTCATCACATCAACTTATCATAATGATTTGCCTGGTGGAATGACCCAGGCACTTATCCCTAATATATTGTTGCCCTTAACTCGCTCTTGTAAAGTCAAGGTTTTGCAAGTGTTCTTTCACTTTTATTGCTGGCCACAGAAGCACAGATGCCACAGTGAGGTCCCTAGTTCAGGACATTCCTTCTATCATCTACTACTGTGTAGAACAACATAAGCTCATCATGATAATCTGGATCGTCTATTTCCACCAGCACAGTGACTCTTTTTTTATGCTTGCTTCTCTGGCATAAGAAATCCAAAGCAACTAGAAAAAAAGTTATAGCTTAAAATTCAACAGAACTCCTGACATTTCTAAGGGAGCATTCTTTCTTCCCAAGATCTATGGTCACTAACTTGGAAAAGCCTATGGTCTGGGGGACAGAAAGCACTGATTTCATAAGCACAGCACTGGGAGTAAAGTGGGTAGAGCCAATCCTACTTCCACTGCTTGGTTCCCAGACCCAGATATACCAGCTATTATGGACATTTTTGGTCCATTGAACAGACTGTATTCTGAAGGTCAGTGCCCTAATCTCCAGGATGTTTTTCCTGAACTGCCTCATTAGCTGAACTTTTAATAATTAATTCTACTGTTCTGTCTGGATGATGGAATTTATGGTATGATTGATGTATCTGTTATCATGCAATCACTGTTCATAGTCTCTTTGCTGTAAAAGTCCCTTGTTCTGAAACAATGTTATGTAGGCTACCATGATAACAAATTAGGCATTTTGTAAGTTCCTAAATGGTGATGGTAGATGCACTGCTGGCAGGGAAGGAAAATCCATACTTGTAGTAGAAGTCAATTCTTTCCCTTTCTGGGTGGAAGGAATCCAATTTAACTGACATACCACCGTATGGATAACTGGTTTTCTAGAGGAATTAGGCCATATGGAGGGATCATCCTTACAATGGGCCCAATTTTCAGTGCAGTCTGTGCCGTGGCCTCAGAAGATGAAAATCTCCTTAAGAGCTGCCCCAGAGGCTCCCTGGCTTTCGTGTGCTTTGAGACAGCAGTTGGCTGCCCTAAAGCTATCATCATCTTATTTCAAGTTTTCCAATAAAGAACCAAATGAATTCACATTCTTTATAATTGTCATTTCCCCCATGTCATTCAAGCCCCCAGCTACCGCGCAGGCAGTGCCTTATTCTACCTGCACTTCCTGCTGATCATTCACAGTGAAAGGCCCACTGATAACGATGCCCTCATCACCAGTCACAAGAGCCTTGTCATTGGATCAGAGAGGAATCCAGCTCCAAATTCCCATCTCCTTTCTCGAGCCACCCCCAATTCCACTGTCTTAGTCTGCTTTCCCACACAATGCAGGGTCTAATGTGAAGAGGTATAAACTGTTGTTTTATCCAGAGTGCTATCCCAGGGAGCAGGATTGAGATAGGAAGCAAGGAAGGGACAATATAAAGATGTGTGATAGAGTCAGGTCTGTGTAACCAAATTCTGCCTCTTGACCCGAGTCATATGGTTCACAGTTGAATTCTTGACCTGTAATGCACCATTGACAGACTTCCTCAAAACTTCTCTTCCACTCCAACCCTTTTCCTACTTGTGTTCAAATACAAAAATAAAATGTGGTCTGTACTTAGAAAGAATATAGCAGAAGCTCAGAGTAAAAAGAAGACAAAAGATGGAGACAGAGAAATGCTTTTTCCTTATAACAACATGATCTCTGATTCCAAACTGTGACTAAAGTCCAGAAACGACAAGATAGCCAGTTTTCTGTCAAGGAATTATACTTCCTTGCTTAAGAGAACTTTAATGAAAATCTGATACAAGAAGGAAAAAAGCCCTAAGCAACTATTCACTATTCATAGCTGAAGTTTGTCTCCCAGGAAACTCCAGACCTTGGTCCTCTATGGGATACTGGGGAATGAAATTAGGTGTTTGAAATTATTTTATGCACCTTTTTTCTGGAGTTGGCTTTTTTTCCATTTTGCACAGCATAGGGCAGATTTTAAGTGGAACTCCTTAACTTATTATTTCTGCCTTCTGGTATCTGTGCCTTTGTGACATCCCCTTAGTTGTGTGGGAGCCGAACCTGGAACTTGCTTCTAATCAATGAAATACGGCATAGCTTAGGGAGATTATACAAGGATCTAGTACCTGTCTTGCTAGATAGAGTGTCTAGTTCTCCCTCTTTGGCCTTGAAAGAACAAATTGCCACGCCATAAGAGGTACTATGGTGAGGGCCACGTGACAAGGAATACGGTTGGCTTCTAGTTGCTAAAAGCGGCCCCTGGTCAAAAGTCAGCAAGAAGCCTGGGACATACATCCTTCAACTGCAAAGTAGTGAATCCTGCCAACAACAGAGTAGGCGTGGAGGCTGTTTCTTCTCCAGTCTAGACTCCAGATGAGTCTGCAGCACAAGTACCTCTTGATGACAGCTTTATGAGACTCTGAGAACTTTGCTAACCTGTGCCAAGACTCCTAACTCACAGAACTGTGAGATACTTAATATGTGTTTATTAAGCTTCTAAGTTTTTGATAATTGGTCACACAGCAGTAGGAAATTAACATATATAAGACTGGACTAATTATTGAAACCATAAACTATCAGAATATAACTGTGACCTGGGTCATTGTAGAGGGATATGAAAAAGAGTATTAGGATCAAGGCCCTGACTTACTATGTTTCCTTGAGTCACTCCTTCAGGTTAATTCCAGGTCTTTTCCTTTCAATGTTAACATTCAGAGCTACAGAGAAGTTCTTTTCTTTTTTTTTTTTTTTTTAGATTTTATTTATTTATTTGACAGAGAGAGATCACAAGTAGGCAAGAGAGGCAGGCAGGGAGAGAGAGGAGGAAGCAGGCTCTCCACGGAGCAGAGAGCCCGATGCAGAGATCGATCCCAGGACCCTGGGATCAATACCCGAGCCGAAAGCAGAGGCTTTAACACACTGAGCCACCCAAGTGCCACCACAGAGAAGTTCTTAAAGAAGAAGATATCTGCTCATCATAACTCATACACTTTTCTCTTGTGGACTCCCTTGAACAAGTATGAGATAGATTGATGATAGATAATAGATAGATAGATAATGGAAGGAAGGAAGGGAGGAAGGGAGGAAGGAAGGAAGGAAGGAAGGGAGGAAGGTAGGAAGGAAGGAAGGAAGGGAGGAAGGGAGGGAGGGAGGCTTTGCTCTTCCTAGAGTGTGGATCAATAACTAATTTGAAAACTAAATCACCAAGCCTGATTAGATTATTTGTAAATAATAGTGGTGACAAGGGATGCCAAAGGACCAAACTGTCCAGGTAAGTGTCCACTCAGGTGATACTAATAGTGTCACTTTCAATCTGTCAGAGATGGAAATGTTCCAGGAGATATGTCTTAAACCTTTATGACTTCTTAAATTGAGCACAGGGAATGAACAGCTGATTTTTTTTCTAGAGGACTTCATTTAATCTGAGGATGAAATAACGCAATTGCAGCCTATGTGTACTTCTTATTAGAAGTGAGGCTGGAGTCTCACTGTTGTAAGCTCCAATTCTAGATTGGCCTTCATTAAATGTGGGAAACTGAGTGAGTCATATAATTCTTTTAAACACACCTAACACACCCCTGTAGTGGTAACAATATTTATTTATTTATTTTTAATTTATTTTTTGGTAACAGGTTTTAAATCGTGATCTTGTGACAAAGCTTGAAGGAGAGGTTATATATACTGACTAAGAGCAGGATCTTTGATAGCAGACAATCCCATATTTGGCGGAAAGCTCTAACTTTTGTGAGTTTGTGTCCATAAGTGACTGCCTTAACCACGCTAAGTGCCACCTTGTCATGTGTAACAGGGACATCTAATTCCTGCCCTTTCCAATTGTTATGAAGAGTAAATGACATAATGTACAAAAGCACTGGGTCTAGGATGTTATAAATAGCAAATGTTCAATAAATGTTATCTAACATACATATATAGCATATCATGCACTCGATACTTAGTTCATTTTTCTATACACTTTTATCACCTTTTCCTGTGTGTCATTCCTACCTTAATGTTCAGAGATAATTCTTCCAGAAGGTTCTGGTATACCATAAAGTTGTAAGAGACTAAATAAAAAAAGGTGTTCAATCATTCTCTGAAAATATAACCCCACTAAAATCTAGAACAGCGTGTCCAAAATTTCAATCTATTTGGAGAAATAAAGTATAGTGTTTAAATTTTTTCTTGCACTTTGGACAGGATAAATGCCTATATTCCAATCCATAGTAACATAGTGACATGTATATCACTCTCCCAAGTACCATGTGTAATTAAAAATGTAAGTGGTGGGGCGCCTGGGTGGCTCCGTGGGTTAAAGCCTCTGCCTTTGGCTCAGGTCATGGGATTGAGCCCTGCATCTGGCTCTCTGCTCAGCGGGGAGCCTGCTTCCCTTCCTCTCTCTGCCTGCCTCTCTGCCTACTTGTGATCTCTGTCTGTCAAATAAAAAAATAAAATCTTAAAAAAAATGTAAGTGGTTTCCTGACATAATTTTATGTTCAATGTAATTGAAGAAAACCTTTATTTACTATGTCAAGGGAAATTGTAAATGCCTAGTAAAACTACAGGTGAAGAGAATAAATATTCAATTTGGGTTTTGTTCACTTGTTTGCCTTAAAAATTTCAGAGCTCTTAGAAAAAAAAAGCCTTCACAAACATGAATACAATTGGACCTCCCCACTATTTTTTAAGAGGCCTGAGGAAAATGGAGTATAAGGAAGAGGGATAAACTAATATGATATTAATGTAGAAATGAAAAACTGCCATAGATTTTTAAACATTAATGGTGGGGATAATGGAAATAGGCTTTATTTTGTATTGGCTGAAAATAGAATAAAATGCCAATATTCCAGATAGATAAGATAGTGAATTGTGAATACTTGATTAAGATGCATAAACAATGAATTCCAGAACACTGAAAAGAAATAAAAATAAAATAAAATAAAGAGTTATATTACCACTAACTTCCTACTTTCATTTGAGAAGAAAAATAATGTGAATCATAAAGCAAAGGCAAATTTTGAATGTCTCTTGGAACATCTGTGGTTAAACATTTTTCATGTTTTTCATCAAGATGTAAGATATACACAGTATTCTTAAATAAGAATTTTTAATTAGAAAGTTTCAAAATGGTTTTAATGTACATGAAATTAAACAAAGTAGTAAATTAAAATATCATTATCTCTTGAATGGTTGAGGAAGAAGGAAATGAAAGCAGGAGGCAAGCTCACAATCTATTAAATCACTAGGTAGCTGGCTGACTTTACTGGACCATGGTAACAGATTTTTTCTTTTTTCTCTTCTTTTTTTTTTCCCTTGCCCAAGACATTTTCTGTCTCTGTTATTTGGTAACTCACACAGTATTTTTTATCACATTGACCGGCAAGTGAGCCAGGTCTGTGGAATCATACCACCCCACCTTCCTGGTAACAACGAATAGGATATGGGATAGTCATTCGGGTCTAGAAGAAACAATCAGAATTTATCTCCTGGATTGACATATGGACCCTAAGAAAGAAACTCCTTTCGTTGGAGCTGCTAAACTGGGGCTGACAATGGTTATCCATCTAAAATTGTATGCTCTTGGAGGTTAGAAAGTTATACTTACATTTCTATTCCTGCATAGTACCAGTAATTAAGTGCTTTATTTGTAACAGAGGCTTAGTAAATATCTGTTACATGAATATCCTCCCCCCCTCAAGACCTACTAATAGAAATGAATCATTGTAAGGTACCTCAATAGAATTTTAGAGTCACATATTAAGTAAAAATGTATGTATTTAGATATGTCTAATATGATTCTTTTCAATACAGTAATAAACTAAATTTTATACAAGCATATAGACACACCTAACCTTTGCATGTACTTGAGAATCATGTAGAACAAATTTCTTAGTATTTTTAAATATTTCAAACCAGAGCTAAAGATTTTTATAATTTTATAAAATTTTTATAATTTGGTAAAATTTTATAAATTTTTTATAATTTTAAGAAACTATTGCATAAAAGGAAATGACACCAACACATCAAGAAGTTGGAAAAAGCAGAGATGAAATACAAGTGAGTCATTCTTTAGCCATAATTCCTATAGAATCTTCTTCATCCTACTAAATTCTCAGTATCTTTCTCACCTTCATGAGCCAATAAAGCCCTTTCTTCATTGTTACCACGAATAGGGTTTCTGTTCATTGCAACAGAAAAAGTCTTGACTGTGACAAGAATAGAGTTTTAATATGCATTCCACTAAGCTCTCTGACATGAAAGAATTTCACTCTACTCCAGCATAGTAGAAACTCAACAGAAGCGTGATTTCCAGTACAAAAGAAGTTAAAAATTTTGAAAATCATTCTGCCAATTTTCAAAATTTTTGCACATATCTCAGGTTTATACAACTACACTATTCCTAAGAAAATGTTTCTCGCCTTGTCAAGGCAAGAAACAATAAATGTTGGAGAGGGTGTGGAGAAAGGGGAACCCTCTTACACTGTTAGTGGGAATGCAAGCTGGTACAACTACTTTGGAAAACAGTGTGAAGTTTCCTCAAAAAAATGAAACAAGTCAAGCAGAGAGAGTCAATTATCATATGGTTTCACTTACTTGTGGAGCATAAGGAATAACAGAGGACAGTGGGAGATGGAGAGGAGAAGTGAGTTGGGGGAAATCGGAGGGGGAGACAAACCATGAGAGACTGTGGACTCTGAGAAACAAAGTAAGGGTTTTGGAGGGGAGAAGGGTGGGGGTTGGGTGAGCCCAGTGGTGGGTATTAAAGAGGGAACATATTGCATGGAGCACTGGTTGTGGTGCATAAACAATGAATTTTGGATCACTGGAAAAAATAAGATAAAATAAAATAAAATTAAATTAAAAATAGAGTTACCCTGTGACCCAGCAATTGCACTATTGGGTATTTACTCCATAGATACAGATGTTGTGAAAAGAAGGGCCATATACACCTCAGTGTTCCTAGCAGCAAAGTCCACAATAGCCAAACTGTGGAAAGAGCAGAGATGCCCTTCAACAGACAAATGGATAAAGAAGATGTGGTCCATATATACAATGGGATATTACTCAGCCACCAGAAAGAATGAATATCCAGCTGACTCTGGTATACTTCGCCATCCCTATTATTTCCCCTTAATTCTGCTTATATTTTTGTAACTAGTCCCTAATTAAACTCTCTAATAATTCTTTTTGGGTATGCTGTTTCTTTCCTGATGGATCCCTGAATAGCACACACCTAGAAGGGTGTCCATCATGCAGTCGATATTAAATAAACACTTATCTATTATCAGAGAAACTCACAGGTTAAAGTGATGTCTTTTCTGGTAAGTTGAAAAATCATAAGAACAAAGAACAAGATTATAATTCCAAGATTTAAGCACATAAATCCTTCTAGAGCGAGATTATAATTCAAAGTCTAGAGAGGATCAGAAGAACTACTTCATTCTAGAAGCAGTGCCAGGAAGATTGAAGCTTATAAAAAGAAAGGCATGCAACAAAGACTAAGATATGCAGTAAATGAGAACATCTGAATGAAGAATAAGTAGTTTGTTATACTTAAAGTTTTAAGACCCTACATTCTTTTATTCCAATAAAATAAAAACATAAATTAAGAACTGTCTGGAAAAACAATATGCTAAATCGTTTTCGAAAACAGGCATGCTGGCGTAGGGTTTATTTATTTATTTATTTATTTATTTTACTACCCTGATAAACACTATTGTATCCCCAGCTATATAGCTTTGCAGTGATCTTAGAGGAAATACACAAATATAGGGTAGGTTTGAAATCTAAACTCACCACGTGATGACAAATTATGCCAATTAACACTAGAGAACATATCCAGAGAAACGATTATGGAAATAAGTGGTTGCAGAGGTTTGCGTTCTTCTCCTTTAAGAAGTGGAGGGAAGTGAATGCAATGAATGGTAACACTGTTCATTTGTAGAGGAACTAACACATGACCATGAAAATGCAGACCATCTGGATTCGTGCACTCATCTTACACTTGGTATACTTATTTATTTATTTATTTGTTTATTTATATTTTAAGAGGTTTTTTTTTAAGATTTTATTTATTTATTTGACAGACAGAGATCACAAGTAGGCAGAGAGGCAGGCAGAGAGAGGAGGAAGCAGGCTCCCTGCCGAGCAGAGAGCCCCATGATGCGGGGCCAGGACTCTGGGATCATGACTGGAGCTGAAGGCAGAAGCTTTAACCCACTGAGCCACCCAGGTGCCCCACTTGGTGTATTTAAATGCGTGACTCATAATGTATGATTGTACAAATATTAGAATTTTAATTTATTAGGATTTTTAATTCCTTATAAGTAAAGAAAAAGATGCAAGTGTTTTTAAAACTCTTGCCATCTATTTTTAAAAGTCAGATTGAGGGGCACCTGGGTGGCTCAGTCATTAAGCGTCTGCCTTCAGCTCAGATCATGATCCCAGGGTCCTAGGATCAAGCCCCACATCGGCTCCCTGCTCAGTGGGGAAGACTGCTTCTCCCTCTCCCATTCCCCCTGCTTGTACTCCCTCTCTTGCTGTCTCCCTCTGGTCAAATAAATAAATAAAATCTTAAAAATAATAAAATAGAAATTGGATTGAATGTTATCAGCATCTTTAGGGAAATTCCCTATAAGCACAAATAAATTCAAGACAAACATCAGTGCTGGTTTGTTTCTGTAGGTCTGCCAAAAGGATTACATATTTACAAACAGAATATATGCTAGTATAAGTTTTTTAGTATTACTGCAAAACTTCAATGATTTTTCCACTTAAAAGGGGGGGGAAAAAAACCCTTCCCATTCCTAGAGAATTGTTTCTTCAGAGGTAAAGAAGAAATAAAAGAGAAACAGAGATAGAGAGAGAGACTGAGAGAGCAACCATGCTCTTCTCAGCAGAAATCATTGCCAGGGTGAAAGGTCATATATTTCATCTATCAGTCCATTACAATTTTGAAGGTTTTATGATTTTTTTTCTTCTTCACGCTTCTTTTTCCCAGCTGCCCATTGTCTCACCAGCTCTTCCGCATTGATCAGATGTCGCTTTTATTCTCTCCTGTTAAAGGTGAGGGATATTTCTAAGATATTTGCTTTTTGCTCTTTATGTTTTGGCAAAGACAATTCAAGCAGCCTTTTCTTTAATCAAATCAAGTTTCAGGTAAAATAGGGACAAGGTTCTACATGCATAGACAATGGGGATAAGCGGAATGGGATAGATTGAAGGTAGCATTTAAACTTACAGAGACTGGTTTTTATAGAGCTGTTCAATGAACTGGTAAAGCTATTGTGTGTCAAGCATCCTGTGAACTAAAGTAGCCTTTTCCTATTACGCTCAAGTGGGGAAAAATAACTATATATTCAATGCTAACTATATAATACAACCTAATAGAATCTTCCTCTGCAAAGTACTAAAATTAGATATTGGACACTGATGGAAAAAAAAAACCCAACCTAGAACTATCCCAAGTCATAATGCTACTTTAATAAAACAGGCGGAAGAAGCTGTTAGCAAGATATTAATTTAGAAACCATGTTTGCTCATAGGGGCCTGGCTAATGTTTCTCCGTGACCAATCTCTACTCTAGTAGATTCAGATCATTCTCTCTGTGTTTGATATTGAAACTGAGCTTAGGCTCAGGGTAATGAAGTAAAGGAAGGGATGAATGTCAAGCCCTCCTCCAGGAAAGCTGGACAGTATTTTCTATAGAAACACTTGCAATGAAAAGTGACAAGTATAGCATCCTGTTGGCATTAGAATTAGCAGGCTTCACTTTGTCCAACTTGCAGGAAGAGAGGAAGAGAAAGGTTTGATAATAGATGGGGGGTATCTTTAAACAGGGAAACCAGTGATAAGAGGTTCTGTTTGGCTTCTTACTTCCCTGCCTTGTTGGCATGTGAAATGGCATAGTTGTAAATTCCACAACAGTTTTGGTGGTTCATATCACTCCAGACTGAATTTCAATGTCATTGGGCTATGGATCCTTCCCTAGACTGTGACCACAGCTTTCTCACATTATCTCCCTCTCACACCTTCAGGGAAGAGGGAATTGTGTTTTACTGAAGACTTAGTGCAATAAAAGACCTTCAAGACCAGCCAATATCTAATGTCCTATAAGATCACTTTATTAAAAATGTTTTTTCCTTTTATAAGCACTAGTATTTACTTGTACAGCCTAAATAGAGGCTACAGCCTGCAAGGCCCTTCAACTGAGTGGAATTAAAGGGTATTGATGGTGATCTCAATTCAAAGGACACTGGATTGGTCATTGTATACTTCAATATTCGCCCATTTCACTAAACTTTCAACATAACTCTAATTCCAGACGAAATGCAACTGCCCCTGTGCGGAGAATTATCTCAATTTTGTAAGAGCTTTTAGTTAATTGGAGCAGATATCTAAAAGCAGGCAGCCTGGGGCATGGACTATGGGATAAGCAATGGTTGGAGACTTTCTGGAAAGGGGAATGGGGAACAGGAAACAGAAGAGACACATTCATCCCTTCAACGTTCAGCACACACATATGGAGCTGCTCATGTGTCCAGCGCTCCATAGGACGCTGGGACCGAGGATGAACATTCAACAAACTGTCGGGCCCTGTCCTCACTGAGCTTTCCTAGTGAGAAGAGACAAACAAATAGTAGATGAAATAATGTCAGAGACTGACAAATACTGAGAAGGAAATAAGAGAAGAATATTGTGGAGCATTGTGGGGGGTGGGGCAGGAGGGAAATGATCTCAGGAAATGATCAGACGTAACCTTTCTGATGAGAGGCACTTGAGCTCAAACTGCAAGGAAGAGAAGGAGCCACTCCTGAAAACTGCCAGAGAAAGGAAGTTCCAGTCAGACAAACTTCACGTGGTGATTTTTCTCTCCTTCTAACTCAGGATAGCAGAGGAATGCAAGATGGGATGGATGGAATTTAGTGGCAAGAGCAGCAGGAGATAAGCTTGGACAAGTGGATAAAGACTGATTTTATGCTGAACTAAATGGTGAGCGATAGACTTTGAAACCAGGTGTATTAGTCAGCCTAGGCTTTCATAACTGAATACCACAGACTGGCAGCTTCAACACCAGAAATTTATTTTCTCACAGTTTGGGAGGCTGGAAGTCCAAGATCAGAGCGCCAGCAGGCTTGGTTGCCAGTGAAGCATCCCTTCCAGGCTTCCAAATGGCCTCCCCGTTGCTGTGTCCTCACATGGTCTTTGCTCTGTGCACACACTCCTGGTAGCTCTTCCTCTTCTTATGAGGACTCCAGTCCTGTGGGGTTAGGGCCCTCATGACCTCATTTAACTGTAGTATATGTGCGGCCGAAGCGAGCATGACCTCATTGAACTTTAATTACCCCCCCTGAAATGCCCTATCTTCAAACATAGTGAGAGTTAGCATTTCAACGCATGAATTTTGTGAGGGTGACACAAGTTAAGTCTGTAACACGGGGACTGGGTGATATTATCCTACACGAGTAAACAGGCCTCTGGCGGGAGTGCAGAGCTCAGGTAGGGAGAGGGGGTCACAGTCATGCAGAAACAAATGCAGGCTTCTTCTGCACTTTATGCTAACGCACCCCAAAAGCCTCACCATCATTAGACACAGACAAACAAACAGAAAAACTTATTAGTTCTTCATGTTTGACATGAAGGTCAGGGCTCAATCCAAAGAAAAGAACCTTGGATATACTCAAACAAAACCACAAAATTCTTTCATTAGTTTATTTTTCTCCTGCGGTAAGGATTGTAAGGTCATGGTTTTTCTTTCTATAAATTCCAAGAAAGGCCCTGTTGGATCATCAGCAACAATATCAACAATGTAAAAGCCTCATAGATCAGAAAGGTCCTGCCTCCTGCACCAGGCAGCGGGCCATTGTCCCTGTCTTAACCAAGAAGCGATTTGTTGTCTGAGGCCCATGGAACATGGTCCTTACAGAGCTGGGATGATGGCTCCTACACATACTGAAACAGAGAATTATTTTCCCAAACCACACCCAACTGCAGCAGAAATTAGAGAAATGGGGTAGTAATATTGGCTATATTAGAGCCTTTAATGAATGCCTCTATGTGCTTCAAAACATCTCCTTGAATCCTGAGGACAAACCTAGGAAGCAGGTATTACTAACCCAATTTTAGAAATGAAGAAATTGAGATTTAGAGGTTTGAAGCAAATTGTCCAAAACACAAGGTAAGTAAGGCCAGAGCCAAGTGCAGACCCTGATACACCTCAGAGGCCTTGATTCTGAGCTAAGTGCGATGGTGCCTACTCTGCCCACCACTGGGGGGTCGCTTCTGGAATTGTGCAATGCCGCAAACATCAGCAAAGTTCTCCTAGACTTGAAATAACCCAAACTGCACATCCAGATGTGCAGGCTGTGAACCAAGTTCAAGTTTATCCTGATTAAACCATGCACAAGCATCTTTTATGCATACACATTTGTTGTATAGCTTATGGAGTACCTCAACATACAGAAGCTCACTTGCCTCTCATGATACTTCTGTGCATGTTAAATACCGCTTGTTTATATCTAAGAGATAAGAGCCTGGAAGAGTCTAAGTGTCTGAGCCACAGTCACATCACAGCAAATGGCAGGATTTGAATCCTATGGTAGGATCCTCTCTTACTCACAGGCCAATGTATTTTGCACTGAACATATTGTCCATCCCATAGCACCTCCCCACACCCTGATCAACCACAGTCCTCCCTTTATGCCTTTATGCCTGCTAACTTTGGAACACATACAGCTTGCCAAAACTCAGCAGCGGAAGGAGTGAAGCCTCGGGAATAAGACAGTACTATTTGAACACCTCCTCCCCCAATGAGCTCTTTTGTGACCCTGGTCCATTACTTAATTTAAATTACTTAATTGTAGGGACACCTGGCTGGTTCAGTTGAAAGAACATGTCACTCTTGATCTCAGGGTCGTGAGGTCGAACCCCTTGTTGGATGTAGACATTTCTAAAAAAATAAAAATATAAATAAAAATATAAATAAATAAATATCTTAATTGTGAAAGTTTCAGCGTTAGAAAGTTCCGCCTTCTATAGAAAGTGGTTTTTATTTTTTGTGATATTAGACCACCAAATGTCATTTATTGGATCTATGCACTTGCCTGGCTCCTCGTGGTATTCTGGAACAAGGCAGCTTGGGCTGTATAGATGAGGGTAAGAACACTTAATGAGGGTAAGAACACTTAACCATACAGCTGATTGTGTATTGACATGGAAGGATATGCATGATGAATTGAAGGCATGGCACGATCCTAATTCTGCTTTTATTTTTTTAATGTGTATATAATCTCATAGATTGATTAAATGGGACTTCAGGGGCAATAAGAAATTATTTCATTCCTCTTCCCCACCCTGTTTGAACCTGCCCCCTCCATGAGACTAGTTATACCTCTAAATCAAAATGTAATACTAAGTAGGGTCCATAGCTTACTCAATCACTCTCAAAGAAACAACTACTTTCTTATTGCCATAAAAGTCTCATTAAAGTAATTAAAATGTTCAATGCCATGTAGTGGTCAAATTTGGAAATTCATCTACACTGGTACCTCTCTCCTCTGTGGATGGAACCCTCCCAGTGAGGAAGCCTGCATGGGGAAATGCTGGCATAGGTACTATCTTCCCTCTTTACTGGAAACCCTCCTCTCTTCTACCTCCACTTCTAAAAGGAGGCAGGAAAGCAGTAAGGAAAGGTCTTAGTGACCAGTATTAATGCAGGTGCCACTTGTTTTCTCTGAACAAAGTACATACCTAAAGCCAATTCTTTCCTCTCTGTAACTTCCTGAGAAACACCTACCACTGAAGATCTTGTAACTACGTCTATGTTGACACAGAAATGTACACCCACCCGTGGAGTTGTGGTGTTCCAGAGCAGAGCCTCCACCCACTTCTTCAGGCTGAAGGCTCCTTGGTCTTCCCAG
The DNA here is from genome assembly GCA_004024625.1 of Mellivora capensis. Taxonomy (NCBI): domain Eukaryota; kingdom Metazoa; phylum Chordata; class Mammalia; order Carnivora; family Mustelidae; genus Mellivora; species Mellivora capensis. The sequence goes on from PISX010001500.1 coordinate 171,860, forward strand.
TGACTCTGTCACACACGGCCAGGCCCACTCTCTCTCACTTGTAGTTCTTTTCTCTCAAGTGAAAACTTATACATTTCCACTTAAAAAAAAAAATTGCCTGCTTCTCAAACACAGCCTCCCCAAATTTCTACAGGGGGCACTTTTGATTTTCTCCTTGAGAGGAGGCTTGAGGAGGGAGCCAAGTAACCCTTCCCCTCTTCTAGGCAGAACGAGGGAACTCACAGAGTCAACAGTTTACTCCAAAGAAATCTTTTCTCTCAACTCCGGCATCTCCTTTCTTGGCTTCTACAAAGTCTTAGAGGATGGAGATGGGTGTCCAATGGTTGAACCTTCATAACCTGCTAGCTCATTCAAGTCTTCCAAGTTCTCCATTGTTGGTCAAGAGACCCCACTATGAAATATGAAGTTAATGATTGACCCTCAGGGCCACAGGGGAGTCAGAATATTTTTGGCCATAGAATATACTGACAAGGATATATAGCATGCTATGAACAGAGGTTATATAACTGGGGAATGAATTTAGATGGAAGTAGACTTCCTGCACTATTTGCATTTCTTCCCACTGAGGATTTATTATTTTATAATTATAAAATAAGACATTTTTATTAAAATAGCTTCTACCTCAAGAATTGTTGTACTTATAGACTCAGCACAGACTAAATCTTGGTTAAATGGTAGCCATTATTACTATAATTATCAGCATTATAATTTATGCATTTAGCAGACATTTATTGAGCACTTCTACACAAGGTACAGTGTAAGTTTCTAGAGCTATAATAGTAAACAAGACAAACCTATTTTCTGCCCTTGTTTGTTAAGGGGACCACAGAAAATCACACAAATAAACACAATGATTACAAATCATAATTAGTGTCATTTAAAAAAAAAGAATGAGGGACTAAGAGAGAATTCAAATCATGGGATGGTCATCTGCTTTCCCTAGGATGGTCACAGAAGGCCACTCTGGGCACAAAGACTTAAACTGAGATGCAAACAATGAGAATGTATGGGGAGAAAAGCCTGGGGAGAAACATTACTCTTCAAAAGAGCATTCCCCAAGGCAGGAAGTAACTTTCTATGTTTGAGGAAGTAAAGCAAGATCATTATAGCAGCTGGAAAATAATGAGCATGGGAGATGCTGGTATGAAATGATAATGAGAGAGCGAGTCCCCCCTCCCCCTAGTGCACAGACCCATGAGCTGGACAGTCTGGTCTGGATTTCATTCTAAGCAGAGTAATGATTTTCTTTGTTTATCCATTACAACATGTCTCATGATATAAACCTGGGGATAACCCACCGGAAGAATCCCTGCACTCCAAAATCATAAAGATTTATGTTCCTCATCCTTTAACTAACAAGCCTTATGAAGACAAAGATGGTCACTGTCGTGCTGACTGTTTTATTCCCCAGAACTTAGAAAATGATCTGGCATAAATTAAAGCTCCAATCACTGTGCTATGAAGGAATAAATGAATGATGTGAATACTACATAGAGGCTAAATGTGTGAGCTGTGGAATCTCACAGACCTGGATTTGAATCCCGACTTTGCAAATGTCTTGCACGTGTGGACTTGGACAATTACATTTAACTCTTGAAGATAAAGGCTAAGGGAGTGATGGGTTCTGTGAAGGATGGCCTCCCAGAGAGGGAGTTGGTCTCCTACAGAGCAGGACCATTTGAGAACTGAAACTAGCTCCATGGACCCTGGCCAGTGCGGGGAGCATTCAGCAAGCAATCGTGGCCACAGTTGGGGGGCAGTGCATCATGCGGGAACCAAGCTGCTAGATTACACAGGAAAGGGATGAGAACTTGCTTCCCACCAAGAACCAGGGAGGGACAGGATGGTTCAGGCCTCAACTCCTGCTCCTAGACATGCCCAATGAAGGGCCAACCCTCTAGCACCCCTGCAAACTGAGGTGCAGGAACCAGGCTTGGAGACCACAGATCTACTACATCATCACAAGACCACCTCTTCTTCATCAGCAGCTGAAAAGCTCCACACCTGTGGCCACAGGTCCTCTCTGCAGCTGATACCGAGTCCTGCCTAGATCCCTCTGCACCTCCCAGAGCACAATGGACAGTGGGTGACACATACCTGTGTCTGCCTTTGAACTCCTTCCCCAACAAACACTAACCCTAACCCATTGGCGGGGTGGGGGGGGTGGGAGTGGGGGGATAGGGGGAGAGGTGCAAGTTGTTGCGTCATTCTTCCTCCTTTACCTCCTCACTACTTTAAGCCTCATTTCTTATCAGTAAAATATGTATAACAATAATATCAATTTCATATGATTGTTTGGGTCTTAAACCAGACAAAGTAGGCAAAGAGTTTAGCATCTTTTTCTTTAATGTTTTTATTTATTTTTTTCATGAGAGACAGAGAGAAAGGTAGAGGCAGAGGGAGAGGCAGGCTCCCCTCTCGAGCAGAGAGCCCAATGTGGCACTGGGTCCCAGGACCCTGAGACCATAACCTGGGCTGAAGGCAGACGCTTAACTGACTGAGCCACTCAGGTGCCCCAAGAAGTTAGCATCTTACTACTGAACTTGTCTTTATTTATGATTTTGATATCTTTTTCAAAATGGAATCTTTTGCATCAATTTAGATTTTTTGAAATCTTGCTTTAAAATATTATTTATCTTGGGACACCTATGTGGCTCAGTTGGTTAGGCTTCTGCCTTCAGCTCGGGGCTTGATCTTGGAGTTCTGCGTTCGAGGCCCACGTCAGGCTCACCACCCAGGAGTCTGCTTCTTCCTCTCCTTCTGTCCCTCCCCTACTCCACTTATGTCCTCTCTCTCTTCTCTCAAATAAATAAATAAAATCTTTTAAAAACATTATTTATCTTGATGGCTTATTTTTTAGCATTTTCTTTAATGTTGCTTCTGAATTACGTACTTCACTTGCCTCATCCTCATCTCCACCCTGCCTTATCTGACATATATTAAACACTAAATAAGTATTACACATCTTTTTTTGTTGCTGTTGTTAGATTTTATTAGTAGTTTTACCTCTCTTTCTCTCTCTCTCACTCCACTCCGGTGCCCCCTGCTCTCTCAACCTCTTTCAGTTTCTCGGTTTTGTTCCCCTTCCTTCATACACCCACATGCCTTCTCTCTCTCTCTCTCGCACACACACACACATGCATGCACACACACACACGCACGCCACAAAAAGCTACCATCACAGCTGCACATTTATTTACTGACATAGAGATTCATTTCCAAAAAATGAAAAATGTATAGGACATTCATCACAGACAGCCTTTTCATTTTTAATTACTCCCTATCACAACGCACAGACACCTTGTTTTATAAAGGACTCAATGCTGAAATTGCTGCATAAAGAGGCTTTTATCTGTCACTAACATGTGCTGTTGCTATAAGCCACATTTCCATCTAATCTGATCAACAATGTCAACAATTCCAGGACGGTGTCTCAGGAAACAGGCACAGATTTAGAGCTTGGTAAAACCTCATAGAATGCCCAGCCTGAGAAAATAGCTTTGGAGAAGTTTGTCGATCCCCACTGGCATTCCTGATGGAGGACAGTGACCAGATTAGAGGGACTATGCCTTAGGGGAAGAGCTGCAAACAGCCTCCCTATGCATTAAAAATATTACATACAGGTAAGAAAATGGCCATTTATTTTTTACCATGGATTTTATTAAATTTTCCTACATGATTTTTTAAAGATCAGGAATTAATTGCAATATTTCAGCAGCTTTGAGGTTTAACCTTTGTTCTCCACTAAAGTTGCATGCTAATGCTTTCTGGCACATTCCATATGAGATTTTTGACAACAATGGTCATTGCAAAGGCAAGAAACACAGAGGAAGGAAGAACAGGAGATGGAAGCAAGAAGAAGGAGGAAAGAGAGGAACACAGAGGTAGAAGTGGGTGCTTATAAATAACAGAATATTTGAAAATTAGTTTGGGTCTTACAGAGAATAAACCTAGTCCTAAAATAAATCTTGGAACATTAAAGTCAAGATCATAACAAAAATGAAATGTGAAAATCGTGCTCAAATGCAAATGATCATCCCTGGATTTTTGTGCTTCCTGCCAACAAAAAGGTGTTTCACTGATTGATCTCGGAATCTGCATACTAGCTGAAATCTGTTTAAAAAAAAAAATTCTGGGCAGAATCAGGATTAAGGCAAACCAACAACATGTGGGATCACTTTCAATTAAATGACCTTCTGAAGAGTGAGAATCAGAGTCTTGCATATGCTAGCAAAACATCCTGATCATCTTAAACTAGGAGCTGTCTTGAGAGCAGATGGAATTTATGAAGTCTATCGCTGGTTGTTGTAAAAAACATCTTTCTATTATCAGGTTCTATAGAATCAGAGAGTACCAGAGGGAAGAGGGGCTTTTATGAATGATTAAATAATCAAAGGAAATAAAATGAAGATGAGCTACCAGTCAACCCAGGAGGGTCATATTATGGGCCTAATAAAAGCAACTTGATGTAAAATCCTTGGGAGTCATTGCCATTTGGGTTTACAGATAAGCGGGGGAAAGAATGAATGCAGTTCCTGAAGTAGCTGACTTTCTCCAGACTTTGCATATGGGCAGTCCCTCTTAGGACCATCCTCTGTTGTACGTGTAGTGTATTCAGAACCCTCTTGTTAGGATACTGTGAGTCTGTCTAAAATAAATGACACTTCAGATTTCACTGGCTAAGGAAATATTTCTAGTTTCATTTTAGGGAAATGCTGATTTACAATATGATTTACAATATGGGAGGGGGAAGGGGATTTCATTGTTAAAAAACTGTGTCTCACCTCATGTTCACCATCCATAATTTATATGTATCTTTCCTGACCCCAGTGACATACTATACACTATTCACAGCCTAATAACTAACCCATAAAAGGCATCATGTGTGCTAGCAGACTTCTAATCAAAAATAATTGTCCATAGATAGAGTAAATCTTAGATGTACATTTTTTTTTAATTTTTAATGAGGAAGTGGAGATGCAACATGGGGGACTAGGGGGGCAGAAAAAGAAGAAAAGAAACAAGATGGGATTAGGAGGGAGACAAACCATAAGTGACTCTTAGATGTACATTTTAACAGAAAATTAATTCTAACAATTTGAGTTTTGGAGAGTCTTAACATAGACCTCATTTTTTAATTGAATGTTCTAATAAATGCAACAGCTGGTCAAAGCTATAATAGGCTACTTTTAAAAAATATTGAAAGACAGTATATTTTACAGTAAATTAAACATTTTATATAGCTTACATTCTTGGGATATTCTGCTACAGTCACTTAAGAGATTTTGATCATCTCCAAATCTACCAGTGAATAGCCCTGAAGGAAATACTCAAGCATACCCAACCTCTTGATTATTGTTTAAAGTGTAACAGGAAGAGAACCATTGATACCTCACACTTAGACCGCCAATAAAATGTATCTAATAAGATAACCACTAAATCTAGTGGCCAGCTGTCAGTAAGATAATTAGGAGCCACCTTCATAGTTGTCATGTAAGTGAGAAAGGATACACTATTTTGTATATTCATTTTTGTTGGTTTGCTTTTAGAGTGAACCCACAGAACCTTATTTAGTATTTTAGTAGAAGACATAAGCTGTTTCTTTCTAATATTTACCCCACCCCCCGCCCCCAAAAAAGGCAGTGCAGCAACAATAGAGTCTTCTGAATTAGGAGAGTTCTACAGGCCTGATATCGGGAGGAAAGCTAACCCTGTCATTTGTAAAGGAGCCAGTTCTGAGAACCGCTGTCAATATTATTATGCCACTGTTTGTAGAGATAGATGCTCACTGTAGAGAAGTGTTTCTTCATCTGAATCCACAAACACATCATCAGAGATCAAAGGCATTGCTTCCCTTTTAAAAAGTATTTAGGACCCACTGGCATTTGGATATCATTGTGATGGAATAGCTCTGGAAAGACATGAAAATGAGGAGCTGTTATTTTTTCCTCCCCCTATTTTCTGTGCCCTTCAAATAAAAGTGAAAATAGATGGGAAAAACCATATCCTCACATTTGTTTTTGGAACCATTTGCTCAGATCTCCCCCCACCCACCCCAGGGATTCTTGTATATCAAAAGAGAGAGCCTGTGTTTTGCTGGGGTGGGCTTGAGGGAAGGGAGAAGGTAACATCTGACTAAGAGGCAGCATCTGAGCTGCTCTGCTCCAGGGACACAAGCTCATCAAGGTGATGATATACAGAGTGCAGAGCAATAATATAGGAAATGATGTTTACCACAGCTCGCTGATGTGCAGAGCTGGGTGATATGGCTTGACTAAAGGAATAGAGAAGTCTAATGTACCTTGGGAGATGAGTGGTAGAAGGCTGGGAGAAAAAAGCAAAACATAAACCAACAGGATTAGTCTAGAAGAGTCAACCTTGAAAATGAGCCAGGCACCACAATTAAAAGTTCCTTCCCCCAAATTCCCAGATCCTTTAGTGATGTCAACCAAGGACTCCAGTCAACCTGAAAATCCTAGAAATTTAATCTTTACAGAGTAATAAAACTCTGAGTACATCACTACTTTGCTCAGAAACCTTCAATGCTGACTCAGCCATTTGACTATTAATCAAATACTTGGCTTGACATTCCAAGCCTTGAACAAACTGTTTTAAACTACCTTTCTACTTTTAATGTCCTTCTCTTCACTACTATAAGCTCCAGCCCTACTCTCTACAGTTTTCAATTTTTCATTCCATTGATATTGCGTTTTGGCCTATAATATTCAGTTCTGCCTTGCCTTGCCTAAGCTGACCGAGCCTGAATGCTACCTTTTCGATAAACTCCACAAGATTTCCTCCAGCAGGAAGCAGATTTTCCTCTTTTGCAGCTTCCCTCATATGCTCTAGGAGAACCCACATGATGGAGAAAGAGAAACACAGTCTATAGAGTTAAACTGGGGTGGAGTGGACTTCACAAGCAACCGATCATGTCATCTTTGACATTTCAGTCCTGCTTTATTTGGATTTCCTCATCTCTCCAACAGGAACAAGGGGAGCCCCCAACCTCACAGAGATGTTGTGAGGACAACACAGTAACATGGCCAGGGTGCCAGCCTAGTGTTTCCTCTGCACTCTTTCCCATGGCACCTTCCCATGTAAGCCCTCCTTCTGGAAGACAGTTACTGAAGCTTACCCTGTGGATTCTGTCTCCATCCCTAGTTCTAAGCCAGGGTCCTCCAATGACCTTCACACTCAGTATGCCCCAAATCAAATCTATCATCTCTCCATTGCCTTCCTCCAAATCTGCACGTCATTTCGCATGCTCCATTTCCCAGGGTTCTGACAGAAGTGGAATCATCGAGGAAACTGAGGCTCAGAGAGGAGAACCAACCTGATGAAGAACACATAGTGACGAGAACCAGAGCCTATTGAGTATCTGCTCATTGAAATCAAAGGCCTTAGTTTTCTTCCTGAGGGCTGTATGTCTATGTCACGGAGCTAATACAGTGCCTGGTATATTTCAGGTGCTTAGTAAATGTTTGTAAATAAATGAATGGATGGAGGAAGGACTCCAGACCCCTTGGCTCCTTATCTGGTGGTGTTTCTGTTACATTTTTGCCATTAGACTTCCCCATAGCTCTTTTCTGGTTATATTCTTTTCTCTGGGCTTATCCGGAGGGATGAGGGCAGGTGCTGGCACCATCCGTAGACACCCTTTCAGTCAAGAAGTCTGCTCTCCCAGAGTACCTTCTTGCAATACCAGCATTCCGACATGCTCACTCTTTTAGTGGTCATACATCAGTGGGTTTAATTAACTTTTTTTTTAAAAAAATGGCACTAAATTTTGCTTCCCCAGGACAGAATGTGGACTCTGGTGGTCCACCACAAAATCAATGTCTGTGTCTGCATCTTTTATAAAATATATAGCCCCTAACATTGCCTTTCAGTGAATGATGCAAATGACTTCCTTTAGGTCTTTAATCATCTCAGGATGATAGCACCTCTCAAACTAGTCATTGCTGAAGTTTTGGTCTAAAGAAACTGGTTGTGCAAAGAACTGTCCCCGGGGGAGAAGAGGCAAAATCTCCTTTATGTTAGAAAGACAAAATACAGTAGATGTTTACAAATGGCATACCAATTATTGAGTGGAAATTGCATACCAAACACTTTGTTATCAATACTTTAAGTTTATAATGCAAATACTATATTTGTAATCTTGATAGCATCTATCCTTTTAAGCAAGGTAGGAAACCTTCCCAAAGTACTGCCTAGCCATATCTGGGGATCTACAATGATATGTTTTCAGTGTGTCCATCAAACTTCCTTTTATCCACAGTCACCAGAAGGAACTTGCCCTGTCCTTCCTCCCTTCTTCAAAATTCTAAATGCTAATATGGCTGCTCAAAGAGACCCCACAGCTGCTTCTACTAATCATGAAAAAACTAATGTCTATACCAAGAGTGCTATATTTCTACGTCCCCTGAGTTTGCAGAGTCACTAGATCAATACCAGGTCCCATGCAGATGGGCTGCTTGTAAAGCATGAGCATAACCGAATACTCAGGAAAGTCCCATTTAATCACTCTTGTATTTACTCCACCTTACAGATGATTGAACCAAGGCCCAGAGAGGTAAAGAAACTTTCCCAAGTCACAAAGTTAATAAAATGTTAGAACCTAGATAATACCTCCAAGTGATTGGTACTTTCCAAATAGTATTTAACAATATCTAAATATAAAATATAAATATATAAAATATCCAAATAATATGACTGGGTTTAAATCATTTTAAACTTCAACTATACTCTTGATGACATATCACATGGGGAAGTACACTTATACATATACGAACATATTTTTTGTGCTATAAGCACCAAATTTGAGTTTTAATTACTCGGACTGTGTCTTAATGCGTAGGAAAGACAAAGAGATGGGAAGAGAGACCAACAGAGTGAGAGACTAGAACACAGTAATTAGCAATGATTTTAAGTAGATTGCCTTCTTGAGTCTTTTGGAAGCAGAGTTACCCCGTGGAAAGGGCCCTGAACATGTGGCCAGAAGACTTGGGTAGTAGCCCCCTAGCTGTAGGTCAGTGTTATTTACATCTGGACAAGCCAAAACATTTTTGGACTTTAGTTTTTTCATCTGTAATTGAAAGGAGGGGTAGTCATATGCTTTTTCAGGTTTCTTATTCCTGTAGCACTGTATGAAGTAGAATCAGTAAATACACACATACACACACAAACACATACACGTCTTAATTATCTTTCTTTGTTATCACTTCAAATTGCTCCTGGTGAAGGGAGGAAGGAAAATTCTTTCCTTACCCATTTGAAAGGCAGAATCAGTTGCTTATAAAATAGTTAGAAGGGATAGAGTGGCACAAGTCAGGAAGGTACCTCTGGCCTGTGGAAGTTAAGAGCATGCTGTTATTAAATGACCCTGAGTGTTAAAGGCCTCACCACCATAATCTGAAAAGTGAAATCTCAGCACTAGAATGAAGCATCCAGCTGCTGTAAAGAGCCCCAGTGATCTCACAAGAGGAAGAGGACTTCCCTCCAAACCATTCACGTATGGGTCCTGGGTTTGCACATGTTCTTCTACTCTCAGAAACCTGGCTCCAAGAGAGACTGGGAATTGTGGTCTCAAATTTTCCAGCCTCTCCAAAGATAAAAAATGATCAACCACATATAATAAGTGGGTTCAACAATTATGGCACGATATGAACATTGCTCATTACCCTTGAGGATGGCATGAGCTTCCCCATGGTATAATCACTCCCCAAATTCAATACAGGCCTATTTACGTCAGTCAGTTTTACAGCAGACTCTTGTGTTCTAGTTAAGCACTTGTTTGTTGTATGTGTAGTCACAAGGCTTTTTCAATCATTAAAAACCACAGTCAGGTACACAAAAAGCTGAAATCTGCAGGGAACTGAGAACAAGGGGCTCCCAGTGTCCAGCAAGTGAAATGGTAGGATACATAGCTTCAATCTATTTTTTAAAATTTTTTTATTATTATTTTCCTCAGTCTGTACAGTTGGATTTGCATATGCTAAATGCTCATGTAGTTCAATTGCAGTGAATTTTTTAAGTTTATATTGTGTGTGCCTGGTACTATGCTCAGTACCGAGACCATTACAGTTGTGCGGCAAGCATGGATCATAACTTCAGGGAATTTGCCCTTGGCTTGGAGAAGAAGCATGAGTAAACATGTGTTAGCTAAAAAGAGTGAAGTAAATGAAACACACACATTTGCATTCAGGGAGTTCCCAGAATGGGAAGGAGATCCCTTTTGACTGGGAGGAATTAGCATCTGAGATAAACAAATGTGATAACATTTGGAAATAAGTACATACTTTATAGAACTTTTGCCTCTCTGGATGCAAATAATCAGATTTTTATCACTTTAACAAAATAGTACTGAGTTTCCCCTGAAGAGTTCACTGTAATATGTTTTTCTGATATTCATCTTGCCAGACCCATAGTCAATTATTATTTGCCTAGTGGCAGCAAGAGAATTTTTAAGATGTTAGTTTTGTTTTATTTAGGGTATTTCCTCCTTTATTCCTATCCTTTACCCCTCCTCTAGGCCATGCAGTTCTTAGTGCTTTCTTGTTTCTGGAATTTTACAGGTATAAAGCAAAAGCTTCAAAGTTAAACGTTTCCTTTCATTCTTTAAATTCAGGGCAGAGAATGTTGACAGTGTACTGCAGAGGAAGTGGGAGAATCTCTACCTTTGCAGGTGTAAGAGGGGAAAGGGAGATTTTTCCGAGGCCAAGGAGGAATTGGAGGTCTCTGGGTTTCTCATGTCTGAATCTGGACTTTTGTGATGGTGAAACACCTAGAGGATAAAGTTTGGCAAACTTAGGGAGGCTATTCCCTGGCCCGTGATTCTTTCCTCTGTAGAATTCCAGCATATGGCATGGGATCCATGAGCCAGTATTCTTTCAGGAAGCTTGTGGACTTGAATGATAAGGGCAGCAGCAACAAGCATGACAGACTGGAGATTAGAACTTGTTGGATTTTCCCAGAAGCACATAAACCTTCCACGGATGAGTGAGAGAGAATTCCCCACCTTTGTTCTCTTGCATACTTGAGTTAGGGAACTAAGTCACACCCACCACATACACTTCTCCAACAAAAGTAAATATTGATTTCCAGCTCTGTGAATGAGAAAAAAAATATTTGCAAAGGGAGCTGTATGGACTTAGAGACAAGGAAAATAAAATCCTGCTGACAGAATGATATCTAGCTCTTACAGAGGAGCCTACACTGGACCTGACCACTTCAGGGAACAGGAGCTTTCTCATCTCATTTTATCTCTGACCCATTGCCAGACATCATTTCATTTCCACAAAAGGGGGGAGACTTTATTTGCTACTGTAAAGTTTCCCTAAAGCCATTCTGATTTAATCAGAGCCTCAGAATAGGGAGAAAGATCAGAGGATGATTGGGATCTATGTAGCCCAGTCAACTCAATGCACAAAGGCGTGATTTTGAGTAACAATCTGACTTTAGAAGTGCATACATAATTCTGAATCACTGACATGAAAAGTTTTTAAAAATTCTGTTGGATTTTTGGTATTTTCCTCTAAAGTAAGAAATGTCAGATATATAATATAGGCCTTGGTTACCTCTCAGTCTAAAAAAAAAAAGAAAGGAAAGAAAAAAGGTTGTCTTATCAACCTCACATTCTGAGGTGGTTTCTTAATTCATTTTTGATGCTGAAGGTCTGTCTGGGGAATATATATTAGATTGAAGAGATTTCAGACAATATTAGTTTCGATAACTATAAACTCTTAGAGCAGAAGAAATTTTAAAAGGAGACAAATGAATTTAAGATAGGTTATTAATCTTTGTGTATGGTGTAAGAGAATGGTCAAGCTTCATTCTTCTATACATAGGTGTCCAATTTTCCCAGCACCATTTATTGAAGAGACTGTCTTTCTTCCACTGTATATTTTTTCCTGCTTTGTCTAAGGTTATTTGACGACATATCTGGGCTTTCTACACAGTTCCACTGGGCTATGTGTCTGTTTTTGTGCCAGTACCAGGCTGTCTTGGTGGTCACAGCTTTGTAATAAAGATAAACTCGAAATGGGTAAAAGACCTCGACATGAGGCCGGAATCCATCAGAATCCTAGAGGAGAACATAGGCAGTAACCTTTTCAACATCAACCACAGCAAATTCTTTCAAGATATGTCTCCAAAGGCAAAGGAAACAAAAGCAAAAATGAACTTTTGGGACTTCATCAATATCAAAAGCTTCTGCACAGCAAGGGAAACAGTCAAAAAACAAAGAGGCAACCCACAGAATGGGAGAAGATGTTTGCAGATGACCCTACATTTAGTGTCTGATATCCAAGATCTATAAAGAACTCCTCAAACTCAACATTTAAAAAACACATAGTCACATCAAAAAATGGGCAGAAGACATGAATACTTCTCCAAAGAAGACACACAAATGGCTAACAGACACATGAAAAAATGTTCATCATCATTAGTCATCAGGGAGATTCAAATCAAAACCACATTGAGATACCACCTTAAACCAGTTAGAATGGCCAAAATCAACAAGACAATAAACAACAAGTGTTGGAGAGGATGTGGAGAAAGGGGAACCCTCTTACACTGTTGGTGAGAATGCAAGTTATTGGAGCCAATTTGGAAAACAGTGTGGAGATTCCTTAAGAAATTAAAAATAGAGCTACCCTATGACCCTGCAATTGCTCTACCCTGGTATTCACCCCAAAGATACAGATGTGGTGAAAAGAAGGGCCATCTGTACCCCAATGTTCATAGTAGCAATGGCCACAGTTGCCAAACTGTGGAAAGAGCCAAGATGCCCTTCAATGGACAAATAGATAAAGAAGATATGGTCCATATATACAATGGAGTATTATGCCTCCATCAGAAAGGATGAATACCCAACTTTTGTATCAACATGGACGGGACTGGAGGATTTAATGCTGAGTGAAATAAGTCAAGCAGAGAGAGTCAATTATCATATGGTTTCACTTACTTGTGAGGCATAAGGAATAACATGGAGGACATTGGGAGAAGGAGAGAATTGAGTTGGGGGAAATTGGAGGGGGAGACAGACATGAGAGACTGTGGACTCTGAGAAACAAACTGAAGGTTTTGGAGGGAAGGAGGATGGGGGGTTGGATGAGCCTGGTGGTGGCTATTAAGGAGGGCACATATTGCATGGAGCACTGGTTGTGATGCATAAACAATGAATCTTAGAACACAAAAATAAGTTAAAAAAAGATAGGTTATTAATCATTATGTTCAATTGTGAGTGGATATTTTTTGATAAGGAAACCTGTTGAAGACTATTTTAAAAACAATATAGTAAGTAGCTTCACAATTCAGCCACAGTTTTCTATTTAATTTCAAGAAAAATAAATTAAAGAAAGAAATTGTTGTAACCTCTAATAATTTAGTTCCAAGTCTAAGAATAAACCTTTGGGATTAGCCCCATGGATCAACTCAAATATACCATTATCATAAATAGGTCAGAGAGAAATAAGGACAATCTCATTAAATGACCCAAAAAGTAACTACTAATAGTGACAACCCAGCAAAAATGATTTAAAGAACTCAAATAATGCTATATTATGGAATATATGAAAAAGTCACTGTAACATGTTACTTTAAACATTGGTAAACATGAATTAATAAGTAGACATTCATTTCATGTACAAGACATTAATATTCATGTTTACAAACAAAAGAGAAACTTTTAAAATAATATATTTTATTGAGAAAAATGTTTTGGTATGATTTACACAGTCATATGTATCTGTATATATACATATATTACAACTGTATATGTATTTTACATACAATATGTATTTATGTACAAATATAAATAATATTATATAGACAGCATTGTCACATGTGCTATGGTATTCTTATAGAACATAACATCACAGAGCAAAAACAGTGCTTATCATCACTGAGATTATTTTTTTAGCTTTTTCTTTTTAATCACTTCTATCAAAAAGTATGTACTATACAAAGTAGTATAGATATCCCTTATACCCTTCAAAGAGTGTCTCCTAATTTAACATAACCACATCAGGAAATTAATTCTCACATAAATTTACTAACTACCTTAAGACCTTTATCAAGTCTCAGTTTTCTCATAATGTCATTTTTCTAGTCTAGAATCCCACCCAGGTTCACACATTGCACCTAGTCATCAAGTCTCCCTAGACTCCTCCAATCATGACAATTCCCAATCTTTGTCTTTCATGACTTTGACACTTTTCACAGTGATCACTTTTTGTAGAGTATCTTCCAGCTGAGTTTGGGATCTTCTTGCAATTATTGAAGTTGCATAGCTTCAATGAGTAACACAGAAGTGATGTTGGTATGCTTCTTCGTGCATTCTAGCAGGGCATCCATGATATTTGTATATTTTATTACTGGTAATGTTAAGCTTGATCACTTGGCTGAGGTGGCATCTACCAGGTTTCTCCATCATACAGTTGCTAATTTTTCCACTGTCATAAATGTATTGTGAGGAGACACTTTGATACACTACACATCTCCTATTTCTCATTATACTTTCTGCCACTAGTTTTAATGCTCATAAATGGTTCTTTCCAATAATAATTACTAATGTGGTATTGCCTATGATGAGTTCATTTATTACTTCCATGTAATTGTTTTATTTTTCTTTTTCAGAGACTCTACTATTATTATTATTTTTATTATTATTATTATTCCTTCTTTGCCTATCTTCTTTTTCTATTACTTTTCCTTTAACCATTTTTTAAAGATTTTATTTACTTATTTTAATGGAGGGGGGAGGAAAAAGGGAGAAGAGAGAAAATCCAAGCAGATTCCCTGCTGAACAGAGAGTCCAACACAGGGCTTGATCTCACAATCCTGAGATCATGACCTGAGCCAAAACCAAGAGTTGGACACTTAACTAACTGAGCCATCCAGGCATCCCTCCTTTGATCAATTTTTAGTTGTTTCTTTATCTCATTTGATTTCTCTTGGTTGATTCTATGCCTTTCTTCAAAACCACTTATTAGATTTGCATTTCAGTCTATTATCCTGTAGATAACCTGTTATTTTTTGTAATTTTATTTCTGAGATAATTTTTTCTTTCAGGTCTTTCTTCTACTCTGTTTTTGTTTCAAATTTTTATTTAAATTCCAGTCAATTAACATATAGGGTAATGTTAGTTTTAGGAGGAGAATTTAATGATTCATCATTTTCATATAATACCCACTGCATATCACATGTGCCCTCCTTAACACCCAGTCAGCCATCATCCTGCTTACTTCCCCTTTAGCAACCCTCAATTTGTTCTCTATAGTTAAGAGTGTTTTATGGTTTGCCTCATCTTCAAGGTTTTCCTTGAGTCCAGCAAGTCTCTTCATTTCTCTCTTTTTTTGCCATTTCTATTTTTATTTTTGTAGTTCTGATTCAAGGTGGTTTTCGTATCCTCAAATGCTTGTTTGAGTATATTTTAATTCTCTTCATAATGTTGATTTGCAATTTTCTTCTGCTTCCTATTTTGCTGGAGAAGTATCTGCAGTTAACGTATTTGGAATTTTGTTTTCAAAATTTTTACAGTGGATCTCTACAGATAATACCTGTGTGCACACGTGTGTGTATTTCCCCCTTTTACTGTTCTGTATTGTTTTGGTAGGAAATATAAAGATGGGTAGGTAAATAACTTTATTTTATGCTACCTAGACAGGTTTTTTAAAGTACTTATTATCTTTCTTTTTCTTTGCTCTATCTAATCTTCTCTTTCTTCTTCCCAGCCTCCTCCTTAAGGCTCTACTATGTGATTAAAATATAAGCCTTGATATTCATGACAGAACTATTTATGCTTGGATTTCTCTTATCAAAACCAATAAAGCATTTCTGCTATGAGAAAGAATAGTAGTTTGCTTTTTTATTCTAGACAAAGATAGTAGGAATCAGGCTAATTTATGATGTAACATTTTGTTAAATGAGAAAAGAATATCATGGCACCAATTCTTTTTAATTTTTTTTACATAAAAGTATGTGTTTATATAGTCAGAATCAGAGAATGCAAGGTAATCAGATACTTTGTATTTTTACATAATTTTTCACTTGTTTGGATCATTTGTAGCATATAGCCAAAACATCAAACTATTTAATGGGATCATTTTTCTCACCTCACTTCAATATGTGGTGCATCTGCTTTAGAGTACTTATAGTTCACTTAAATTTTTCACCAATCTCTAGTCAGAAATACAAGAAAATATTTAGATAGTTTACACATTAAGGATATTCACATTTTTAATCTTTCATCATTGCATGGCACCAGTCTTGCAAATGGTGTCTGTTTTGTGGTTCACTGTCTTTTGACTTTTCTCTTCCATGTTTATCTGACACATCATATATCCAACTGTCAAAATTAGGCTATGTTGGAGACGACTCCCACACCACTATAGTCAGTAGGGCAACAATGGCAATGAAGGAAACGTGCATCAGGAAAAGTGAAAGCAGCAGCCTCATAAACTGCTCCGGATTCCACAGTGACAAGGCTGGAGTTAAGGTACACACAGCTAATGAGGTCAGAGAAAGAGAAAGTCAGGAGATGGGGACAAATGGGAGAGATGACTGGAAAATAGTCAGGATTCCTCAGAAGATCCTAAAGCTACAGCTGCTTCCAGTCTACCCAATAGCTTCTTTATTTTTTCCAGTTTTATCAATAGCTTATATTGACATGGGGTTGGCAAATAGGTTTCAATCTGCATGCTAAAGTCTAATAAGCTGGTAGTGAATTACAGAACTTTTAGGGGCAGAGAAAGACTAAATCCCATTTTGTTTGGACATTTCCATTTCATGTTTTGTTTTTTTTTTTAATTCAAGCATGTTTACTAATAGCTGTCACTTTAACTCTCATAAGAGTCCTAGTTTCAGCAATCAAATATATTTTCACTTCAACTATGAGGAAGAAGTTGAGTCTTCCTAAAGCTCACTGATCAATTTGTGATGTTTCCCCAGGGTTAAGAGTAGTTTAAAAAGCTGGTAAATTTGGCAGGATACCATATGTACGTTCTGTTTGTGATGTCCATGTTAATGGATAAGCCAGATAAAAATATTTCGTTTAGCTAGAAGAATAACAAGAATAAAGGAAGTAAACAATATGGGAAACAAATTGACAACATATTCTATATTGGCATATATAAATAATATTTTTAATGGTGTTATGGTAATAAGAGTAACTGCTGAATAAAAGTTTAATACCATTTTCTGGTTTCATTGTAACAGGTACATTTTTTTCACATTTTAACACCATTAAAATCAGGAAATATCCTACAATGGATGAACTATTGTAGTTTAATTACTGTAAAATTTGTTCTTAGTACTACATAAAATCACAGTGCATTGTACCTGTCCCGATTTACTTTCTCTTTAAACAGCCACCACCATCCACTTACACTGAGAGTATGCATAAAATTACTTCTCCCTGTGGTGACCCATAATGAATGATTTAGAAGTGAATTTATGTAGGAGTTAAGATGCCAGAGTAGTAGGGGGACCCTATGTTTGCCTCAGCTCTCAAATCACAGCTAGATAAATATCAAATAATTTTGAATACCCAAGAAATTGACCTGAAGACTAAGAGAACAGACTGCACAACTAGAGAGAGAAAAGACAACACCTTATGGAAGGTAGGGTGTGCAGAGACATGATTTGGTGGGGGAAAAGAATTGTGGGTACTGTGGAGGGGAGGGAGTACAGAGGAGCTCACAGAGAGAGGAGAGTGAGAGAGAGAGAGCAAGCAAGCAACATACAAAGGATTCTGCAAGAAAAATACTTCCCCAATACTACTGACTTGGAAAATGAGATGGGCTGATTATGGCATTTTTACAACCAGCAGAGTTAAAAAAAACTGAAGTTTTAGATATCTGCACAGTGGCCAGTGTGGAGCCTAGCAGGTAGGTGGTGTTCCTGTGGAGAAGGAGGGCAGTGGCCCTGGAGTGGACAGCATTATATGAAGATACCCTGGGGTTGCACTGAGAGAGACAGTTCCCCTTCTTGGTGTGCATTTGGGAGAGGTGGCCTTTCCTCTCAGAGGACTAAAGAGCCAGTGGGCACCGTTGCGCTGCCACATTCATTAGCATAGGGCCAGAGATACCTGCTGAGGGCAGTTAATCTGATACCAGCTTTTTGCTGCACTTTATTCTAAACTCCAGTCACCTGTGCATTTGTACAGCTGCCTCCTGGGACAAACTGCACCAGCCCTGGAGCGGCGAGACCCTCTCCCAGAGGATCAGGGTGGTTCCATGCTATGCTGGGTCACTAAAACTTGGGAGTTTTGAAACTCAGCCATTACACCTGAGATAAAACACAGGTACACTGCACTGCTGTGTGGGCAGATGGCAAAGACACAGACAGGACAAAGGCAGGGATCTGAGAATGTGTGGAAGACATGAGGCAACAGCGTTTCTTCTCTGAGGGCTTTCTGCACAACAGTGGCACCAAACTCCTCTCTCCCGGTACAAGAGAGTGGGCTGGCACCATTTTTATGCCTAACCCATCAGCAAAGATAGACTTTAGTTTAGCTGCACAGTGCTCATAGTGGAGGCCTAAGCCACTTACACCAAGCCCTGTCTCCCTGCGCTCAACAGATGCTTTTTTACTAGGGCAAGTGTTCTTGAGGGTCAGAGTAGCAGCAGGCCCCCTCTCCCAGATCAGCACAAACTCCCTGTATACACCAAGTCTACTGACCGTAGAGAGCTGCAAAGCCTCAGGTCTACTGAATATAGGATCAGGCTTATTTTAACAAGCAGACTAAAGCACACCTAGTTAAAACTCACCACACATTGGACAAGGTCCAAACACTTCCTACTACACACAAGGAGAAACTCTCCAGAGAGCTGATGTGAGGGAGAGAGCAGCACACAGCATACACCAGAAATGCTTCCTAAAGCACCAGGTACTGGACAATACATGACCTCTTCTTCATAAAGTCATTACTCTCAGAACAGGAAACATACCAGGCTTTCCTAACACACAGAAGAATCCATAAAATATCAAGACAGAGGAATCCATCCCCAAAGAAAGGAAGAAAAAAAAAAAAAAAAGCCATGCCCAGGAAGCTAATCAAAACAGATATAAGTAATATGCTTGACCCAGAATTTAAAACAACAATCAAAAGGATACTTGCTGGCCTTCAGAAAAGCAGAGAAGATACCAGGGAGTCCCTTAACACAGAGATAAAAGCCCTAAAAACTAGTCAGACTGAAATAAAAAGAAATGCTATAACTGAGAGGTGAAACCAACTGGATGCAATGACCACAAGATGGAAAAAGCAGAGGAACAAATAAGTGATAGAGAAGACAAAATTATGGAAAATAATAAACCTGAAAAAAAGAGGGAAAGAAAAATAACTGATCACAAATGAGACTTAAGGGACTCAGCAACTCCATAAAGCATAATAACATCTTTATCATAGGAGTCCCACAAGAAGAAAAAAAGAGGGAGAAGGGGGAAGAAGGCTTATTTGAGCTAATTACAGATGAAAACTTCCCTTATCTAGGGAAGGAAACAGACATCCAAATCCAGGAGGCACAGAGAGCTTCCATCAAAATCAACAAAAGCAGACCAACACCAATGCATATTATAGTAAAATCTGCAAAATACAGAGATAAGAAAAATTCTAGAACCAGCAATAATAATGGAAATGGAATAATGGAAAATAAATCTCTAACTTACAAGGGAAGAAAAATAAGGTTGGCAGCAGACTTATCCACAGAAAATTAGCAGGGCAGAAGAGGGTAGCATACTTTATCCAAGTATACTTTAACCAGCAAGGCTGTCATTCAGAATAGGAAAAATAAAGAGTTTCCCAGACATATCAAAACAAAATGAGCTCATGACTACTCTTTGAGTGGGAGAGAAAGATCAAAAGTGAAAGGAACAGAGAAAATCTACAAACAATGACTTAACAGGTAAAACAATGGCCCTGAATTTATATCTATCAATAATCACTCTGAATGTAGATGGACTAAAAGTGCTAATCAAAAGACACAGGGTATCAGAATGGGCAAAAAAAGAAAAGAAAAGAAAACAAAACAAAAAAACAAGATCAGTCTATATGCTGGCTATAAGAGACTTACTTAAAACTAAAGACACCTATAGAAAGTAAGGGGATGGAGAACCATCTACCAGGCTAATGGACATCAAAAGAAAGCCAGAGTAGCAGTACTTATAAAAGACAAATTAGATTTTAAACCAAAGATGAAGGAGGTTACTATATCATCATAAAGGGGTCTATCCAGCAAAAAAAGCCAAATCTATAAATCACCTACTAACAAACACAAAGAAATTCATTGATAATAGTATAATAATAGGCGACTTTAACACCCCACTCAGCAATGGACAGATAGATCATCTAAGCAGAAAATTCACAAGGAAATGGCTCTGAATGACATACTGGACCAGATGGACTTAACAGATACATTCAGAACATTTCATCCTAAGGTAGCAGACAGAATACACACTCTTTTTAAGTGTACATGGAACATTCTCAGAATAGATCACATACTGGGTCACAATCATGCTTGAACATGTATAAAAAGATTAAGATCATACCATGCATATTTTCTGACCACAACACTATGAAACTTGAAGTTAGCCACAAGAAAAAATTTGAAGAGACACAAAAACATGGATGTTAAAGAACATCCTACTAAAGAACGAATGGGCTAACCAGGAAATTAAAGAAGAAATTTTAAAAATGTATGGAAGCTAATGAAAATGAAAACACAACAGTCTGAATGGGATGCAGCAAAAGTGGTCATAAGAGGGAAGTATACAGCAGTACAGGCATACCTCAAGAAGCAAGAAAAATCTTAAGTACACAACTTAAACTTATACCTAAAGGTGGTAGAAAAGGTACAGAAAATAAAGCCTAAAGGCAGCAGAAGAAGGGAAATAATAGAGAAAAGCAAAAATAAATGATATAGAAACAAACAAACCCACAGGAGCTGGTTCTATGAAAGAATTAATAAAATTGATAAACTTCTATCCAGACTTATGAAAAGGAAAAGAGAAAGGATTCAAATAAATAAAATCACAAAAACAAGAGGATAGATCACAACCAACACCACAGAAATACAATTTTAAGAAAATATGAAAAATTATATGTCAACAACTTGGGCAATCTGGAAGAAATGGATAAATTCCTAGAAACCTATGAACTACCAAACTGAAATAGGAAAAAAAGAGAAAATTTGAATAGACTCATAACCTGCAAAGAAACTGAATCAGTATCCAAAAATCTGCCAATAAACAAAAGTCCAGAGGCAGATGGCTTCCCAGAGGAATTCTACAAAACTTTTTTTTCAACAAAACTGGGTTTTTATTTTATTTTCTTTATTATTATTATTATTATGTATCAAATATTTAATGAAAAGTTAATACTTATTCTTCTCAAACTGTTCCAAAAAATACAAAATGGAATGAAAACTTCCAAACTCATTCTACAAAGCCAGGATTATCTTGATTGCAAAACTAAAGACCCCACATAAAAAGAAGAATTATCGGCCAATATCCTTAATGAACATGTATGCAAAAAATTCTCAACAAGATACCAACAAATCGAATCCAACAGTACATTAAAAGAATCATTCACCAGGATCAAGTTGGATTTATTCCTGTGTTTAAAGGTGGTTCAATGTTTCTAAATCAATCAGAAATCACATTAATAAAAGAAAGGATAAGAGCCACAAGATCCTCTCAATAGATGTACAAAAAGTATTTGACAAAGTAGAGCATCCATTCTTGATAAAAACCCTCAACAGAATAGGAATACAGACAACATACTTCAACATCATAAAGACTATATACAAAAGACCCACAGCTACTATCATCTTCAATGGGGAAAAACTAAGAGCCTTTTCTCTATGGTCAGGAACAAGATAGGGATGTCCACTCTTACCAATATTATTTAAGATAGTACGGGAAGTCCTTGCCTTGGCAACCAAACAACAAAAAGAAATAAACTGCATCCAATCGGCATGGAATAAATCAAACTTTCACTATCTGTAGATGACATAAGACTCTATGAAGAAAACCCAAAAGACTCCACCAAAAAATACTTAATACTGAAACACAAATTCAGTAAAGTCTCAGGATACAAAATGAACATACAGAAATTTTTTGTAACTCTAGACATCAATAATGAAGCAGCAGAAAGAGAAATAAAGGAATCGATTCCATTTAAAATTGTACCCAAACCCATAAGATACCCAGGAACAAACCTAATGGAGAAGATAAAAGATACATTCTTTGAAAAATATAGAACACATATGAAAGAAAATGAAAACAACAGAAATAAATGGAAAACTATTCCATGCTCATGGATTAGAACAACAAATATTGTT